>BLKM01000498.1:741048-760263 GCA_013340265.1 Coptotermes formosanus | reverse complement strand
CGGACCGCAGAGTTCACGCCTCCAGTACACAGTCAACAGCACATTCTCACTCAACTATAAAGTGCAACCTTAGTGTAATGATAACAAAAAGTTCTCCCTGAAGATGACCCAGCAGGGTCGAAACATGTAGGAGTGTGTTACCATTGATGATAAAACTCTCTTTGTGCATTTGTTGGTGATTAGTGTTTTTGTATGTCATAATGTTTTTAATTTTCTACTGAGAATTGTGTCCCTGAAGATGATGAGGTACTCATCGAAACGTGTTGGACTCTACAAATGAAATTCTAAATTAAAATAAATTCTATTAGTTGCACATTGTGTTGGAGTTGGTCCCATGTATCAGATACTGACAGACACTAGTTCATCTCCGCCATATGTCGTGTCATGTGTTGTTAAATATAACTGTCAGAGCGGCGTTTAACTGTCGGACAGGAAAACAAGTTTCATAGTACGCTGCGTATGCATTCTGTAAGCTCCGATCCTGATACGCAAGCACACACAATATTTACGAGAACAGTGAATTGGAAAGTAATTCAAACTGACTGGGCATTGCTGTAAATAAACTGTCACTTACACCTGAAACCCTGTATTGCGTTGTTAATACATACGGCTTACTAGTATACACAAAGCCCCCCAAATGACAGAATAAATTGTAGAAGCAGGAACCAAAGAAGCCGAAGAACTGTTTGTTTGTTTGTTTGTTTGTGTCCACTTTTTTTTTATAAGCGGGGCCACGATCTTAGTTTTTGTGGCTTCTCGGTCTAAGGACAGAAGCCATTTGAATTCGTGGCCGATGCTAACGGCATTGCTCAAAACTCTATTCTCTTGTAGCTCACTGATCCTGTGGATTAGTCTTAGTACTCTTATTGCCGATGTTTTTTTTTCCGACAGTCCTGTACCATAGGCTTTAGCAGTCCCGGGTTAAGGCTGCTGGCCGAAAAGTCTGATGTATTTCATAATTTGCGTCAGATAGTATATACTGTGTAGTGCTTCTCAAATGAGACTTGGAAAGTATTTAAGGAATTCGAGTATCATGCGGTAGGTATTAGCCTGGGGAAGGTGCATGATTCAGCAACTACTATCTGTGCAAAAGCATTTATCACTTAGGCCCTACGTTAGAATGACTGTGCCAGCTCCAAATATTCTAGCGGCCAATGTAGTTGGGACTCGTATTTGTGACTAACATCTATTGCCATAAAACAGGTACCGGCCCCATGGCCTGCTCCCCCCTCCCCCCTTTTGGTTCTTCCTTTCCGCACTTCCTCACCCCAGAAGTTTCAATTTACCAGAACTGGACAGTATTTTGTATGTAAAATCCCACATTCTGTTTGCCTTGTCAAATGGAGAATACAAGTAGGTAGGGCAGGCAAATTTTTTTTTATTGGGCCGAGGGATGTCTTAAACCGGCTTCGGTGTTGGGATAGGCGAAAAACTTAAATCAGTGACAGCCAGTTCATAAATTGCCAATCAAATAGTACTGCTAAAATGTTCACATAAATTCTGCATATTTTGTCATGGGCGCTTTGCTTCACCAGAGTTTCATGTATATTTAGTCAAAATTATGTACACAGATATAAGTGTATATTTACGAACTTTAAATGCGTGTGTTAAAACTTATTGAGTCTGTTGACTAGAGTGTTATTATTATTTGGTGCTTGTCACACTGCCATATCGAACTTATGACCCACCGTTATTTCGTTGCCTGGCAAATATTCAGTGCATCATCAGACGATCACTGGTCGAACGGCAGTAACACGATATGTCATGTTACGTTATTTATTTTGAGGAATCTGAATTTGTTGATACGCGTCAACAATTCAGCGTTTTCACTTTGTTTTATTCTGTGCACTGCTGTGAAGTCAGTCATTATACCACTGTATCAAACCAACCAAAAGCACATTCCCTATCCATCCGAACTTATATCCTACTCCAACATGTTTCGGCCTTAATACGCCGAAACATGTTGGAGTAGGATATAAGTTCGGATGAGTAGTGAATGTGCATTTGGTCGGTCTGATACAGTGATATAATGACTAAATTGAGCGTTTGTTTCTTTCACTGATTTGTATGTATCATTGAAAATGTTGGTATTTAAATAGGTGTAATAGACAGTTGGCCTCTACAATCAATTTATGCATTTTTATGATCTTCTTTCCTTCAAAATGTAAAGTTGTAAGTATACTGTGTGTCGTTCTAACGGATTTTTTTTAGTGTAGATGAGAAACTTTCATTTGAGTTTTCAGCGAGTATTTCACTAGCTTGGAATCAGCGTGTGAAAGAGCGAATTGAAACATCTGTCAGAATACCCGAGTCAGTTTATATACCGAATACAGGTCAGAGGGGTTTTTGCCGAGGTAACCGACTGGTTACAGGAGTGGACTTGTTATTAACATCCTGTAAGCCTCAGATGGTATTGGTTTTCCGCACGGAATTTAATCAAGTCGAGCGAAAACCCGATAACCTGTAGATACAAATGCTTATTATCAGCTGATGAACGCTACAATCTTGCGTGATTCCCAGTGTTCGGATGTTCTTCGCCTCCCCATTTCTACATTTTACCACCCAGGTCTTCTGTATACGTTGAGGCATGAGAAATGGAATTTGGGAAATGATTTTGGTGCCGTGTTTTCTTGAAATGCTTCCACATATAGTCTGCACAGAAAAAAATCGAAAATACAGGGGCATTATTTTATTTGACAAATCGCATCATTCTTCACTAGAACGTCGTGAGTGACAGCAGGCAGTGCAGCGCTAGCCGCTATTGAAACTTGTGCATCGTGAGCCCCGCGTTTTGGTTTAATGTACAGCAGTTGGACTCACCATATTTAAAGCAGGCGGAGGACATGTTATCCTTTGACTCGCAGACACACTTCACGTCTAATGAGCTCCTTATTTATTGCACGTCGAAGTTCTACGATTTAAGCGAACCGATGGGAAGTGATTAAGCAACAGTTGTCAGATAAAATGTTGACCCTGTATTTAACAGTTAGCCTCACGTAATTTTATGCATTGACAATTGAACGGAAAAATTAATTTTAGATAAATTATATTTTTATTGTTCCCAGAACAGTAGAGTGTAATAATAAGTTTGTGCTTAAAAGCCGAAACAAAAAGAAAATGCAGTGAGATCGCAACGGTAGGTTTATGTTAATATGCAGGAAGGTTGGGGCTTCTTTTGCGCTTGCAAAAATGAACTCGTCGGGAAAAAGTACAGTGCACACATGCAGTGTGTTATGAATATATTTACACAACTCGGTGATCCATTTCGGTGCATGCCCTGCACTAGAACGAATGTGATTTACCTGAAATTTCCAATTTTCGCGCTTTAGCCGTGTTCATAATTTTAAATACGCGTCACAATGTTTCGTACAAAATGTATAGTCACGTTTATAATCCAGTCACCAAATAAAACTTAAAAAAAAAACTAATATTTTCCGTATCCTGTAAGTTTTTTTTCGCACCGGTTGGAAAAACTGCCTTCGTGCAACAGAATTTATATTTTATTAAAATATCTTTTACTGCACCAAATGGTCCTGTATGACAGTAATTGTAAAATCGGAAAGCATGAAGACGGAGGCGTTCCTGATTGGTTTTTAGTTACTAGATTTACCTCGGAACTTTTAGACAGTCACGACAAGTTGTCAGGACGGCCGATGTCCTGGTCAAGATTCCACCTTAAGGCCTTGGAATTAAAGAACAGGTGCTCCTTCCGATCCGTGAGAATCGAGTAGAAAAGTACTGGTGACGCAGGAAATCCTGTTCGTTTTGCTGACTAGACATGCGGGAATGTCCTCTGCAAGTTTTTGCAGTCTGACTCACAGCTCGGTGCAAAGTACGTAGCATCGTCCAACAGCAGTCCTACTGGTCTTCAAGTGACCAAGGAGTTGCTGTCAGGCTCTGTACAAGCTACCGTCCTGTCACTTAGACTTATACACATTCATTACTGTTATTGTTGTGTCTTTGTTTTATTCATGTGGAGAAGTTTTTACTTGAGTGCACATTCTGTGTGTGTTACATTTTGACTTCAAATTTCAACATCATTGAAATGTTTGTAGTCGTGCGTGATTTTCCTCTGCGGTGCAAATGAGACCTGCGCTCTTCTGGAATCTTACGCAGCGTAGATTGGTAGTATGTTACCGACGTTTCGGGACAACCTATCGGTCCCGTCTTCAAGGGTCACGCAGCTCAAGAAGAATTCTCCTTGGACTGAGGGACCAAATTTCGCTTCTATACAGAACAAACGGGGTGAAAGTATAATTTTGGATATTTTAGTATTTTAGGCTAGTGACATAAAACTGGCCCACTGACTGAGGGCGGAGTGACAAGTAACAAAACAGCCGACTGGCTATGTGACAAAGCGAAGGTAATAATTTGCTAAAATTGAACTAAATGAAATAACGTAATAAAACTGAATTACCTGTCTCACGTAGCTAACTGTACCTTACAGTGCAACTCACGAAACGAAGTACTCACTCTAAACCATCTCCATATTACAGAGTTTTCTCTAAGCTCTGGATATATATTCAAATCTCTCTTTTATAGTGCCACCGTCCTGAGGCTCTGTGTTCTAATCTACACCACGAAACCTTATTCCTCTGCTTTATTATCGAGCAGCGGTAAAAATCTGCGTTGTCCGCATCTTGATCAGCCTGCATAACGGTTCTCTCGTCGCATTGACGACACTTAACCTTACATTTTGTTTAGTGTCACGCAATACATAATGAAATGCTGTCATCTTCGGTTTCTCTTAATTATACTTGGGGATAGTACCTGCAGGTACTTCACGGTCATAAACATTTTAATGAATATGACCCAGTTGGTTCATTAGCTGGTAAAAATAGACTGAGATTCTGTGGGAGACTGTCCTGTACTGACTCCATGGACCAGAATCTTTCTTGAGAAGTCAAGTTGTCTGTCAGCTGGTTAAACGTTTGTGGAACCTGGAGGTCCGTTATGGTTTGAGAGTTTTTACAGGGCGAGGCCAATACTGAATACTTATTAGACGTTACAAGCCTTCAACAGTTCCGTATTGCGCTTCTGGCACGCTCTGTGACGACACTTCACAGTACCTCGGCAGTTATATACGTTTTAATAGTGCATCATCTGAAAGACAGTATGCTCAAAAAACCAGATCAGCATTATCTTCAGTGTTTTTAAGTGGGTTTTAAGTGCTTTTTAAGTGTTTTATTGGAGATATGCGAATGCAGCGGTACATCAACTGGACAGCAACGATTTTAACGAACTTGTAGGTGACTAAAACTGGTTTTCTTCCGTGGTTTCAAGTGTTCTAATATAGCTTCCCCTGAAGATGGTGTAGTCTACACCGAAACATGTCGGGAATTATGTGAATTATTGTGTTTTCTTAGTGTACGAGTTGGTCCAAATAATACAAATTAAGTCTGTTACGGCGTTTAAAGTGTCCGCGTGTGGTCCATATCCTGTGGCACAAGGACGAAGTCCTCTCCCTTGTAATGCATTTTTTAAAAACCCAATTCTTATCCTCTCCTCGATGTCTTTTGTCTCTACGGGCTCTCTTCCGTTCAGTTTGTTAACAAAGAATTTGTATTCAAGGCTTCTGGGATGTCATATCGTGTCGACTGCTAGCAGTTACGGATGTTTCAAATGATCGGAGTGCTTTCGTTCCCAGTGTTAAGTAGGCCAAGTTGGAGCAGCTTTGGTCTGCTTGACTGGTAAATGTTTAGTGACATTTTGAAGGAGCGCAATATCTTCATCTTGAGAATCAAGCAGTCTTTCTTGGACTGAAGATGAATACACTACGCTACATCAAATCGTCCGTAAATATTTAACAGTGACATGGCGTAACATCTCACAAAACTTGAATCTTCATCAACACCGCTGTCAGGAATTTCAGATCTTAAAAATAATTTTTATTATACGGTTGTTATGCTCCTGTACTTGTCCCGCTGCATCTCAGGAAGTTCGGTGGATCGTATTAATTATGAAGCTGTCTGTGCAATTTCTTCAAGTTCGCGTCGTTCATGTCCGTTAATTCCAAATATCCCTATCACCACTTCTCAAGAACTGCGAGGGCCTTCCTTATTGCTGAAACGAGGCCGTACAGGGAAGAGGAACTTGCAGATACGACGAGAGCAGCTATCTGCCCGACACGTGGCTGATGCAATTCACACAGTCTGTTCGCTATCTCCTGCGAATGTGGTATTTGTTGGGCAAGGCTCTTACATTTTATCGCACTTGATATTTATTCTCCTAGTGAGGTGGAACCTCGGTTTTTTAACGCCTGTTTACACATTCTGACGAGCAGATATCATCCCTTGATGTAACTCGAACTCAGTACACGACAGTGACTAGCAGCTATATTTTTCCAGTACAAATTTTCTTTGGCAGTTCAGTCGCTGTAGGCCCATAAATGTGTTTCTTCGGTTGGACTCCGAACGTTGCCAACAAAAAATTTCCGATTCCTGATATCTTTTTAATTTCACGTGCAATTTTGTTCTTTTTATTTCATTTTGTCTTATTTTAATATTTGCTTTACAACTTGCTGTGAATGGCCTTAAATAAAATTAACCTTTTATAATTCGTACAGGCGTTTGAAGGAACGTACTGTGCACATTTAGCCTCTGAGAGGGTGTTGCAATCAAAGGACTAGTTCAGTTGGGTTAACAGGTAGCAGTTCACGTCACAGCTCTCGCCCATCTAGTATTTTATCTATCTAAGAATAGTTTCTTTTTGAGGGGGGGGGGCTACTGATTTGAAGAGGGGCAAATAAAAAAATATTCTCCAACCCATTATTTGGGTGGTGTAAGGACAGAAAGAAAACGAAACAACTGCGTTTTACAGCAGGCAGAATAGAGGCATCTGTGATCCTAATACCCATGGTCGATCCCTCCCCCCCTCCCCCCCCCTCCAGTATTATTAGCCACGTTACGCCTTGCGAGCAGGCGTACAATTTTCTCACCCTTCTTTTCTGTTGTTGATATTAATCCCCTCTTCTAGACACAAAGTAACTATGTTTATGAAAATCTTTTATTTTCCTTTGTAACATCTTTAATAGGATTTTGTTTAGGTGCAGCCGTAAATATAGTAATCGAAAAGTGTTTGTATCGCCTGCAGGAAGTCTGAAAAACTAGTTTAGAATAAACTCTCAGATGTTTGAATGTAAACACCCAGAAGTCATACTGTGAACAGATGTGGTTTGCCCTCAGGCCCTTTCCGGACTCAATGTTCCAACACGGATAGCGTACTTTTTTAATATCCTAGAATCTTAAGCGTTGCGGATTTTAACCGTGTAAATGATCGAGTTCATTTTAAGTCAGACAGCCGGCGAAAGTTGAAAGTAGCCTGACACAAGCTGAAGTTTAACCCTTTAAAGACGAAGCGTATCTGTTTTATATAAGGACTCAGTGCGTACCACGCTGTAAACACTCTCCACTTCGGTTATAAAAACCAATCTCTTAATGTTTTATAAGGCAAAAGTTGCTGTTTGTTCTGAGATCCGTACAAAACACATAAACGCAATGTGGGCACCACGTAGAATTTTTTAATGTTAAACCTGGTGGTACGTAAAGTTACCGCTAGGCTTTAAAAGGTTAAGGATTACGATTTTATTCTTATGATTTGTTTCGTCCATCACGACACATCTCCATGGATGTGACGACGCCGCACAGTTCTGAGTACTCAACATTTTTATGCATTTATGGAGTAGGTATGATTTTTAATGCGCTGTCTGCAACTCAGACTTTATGGCGTCGAATGGTGGAATGATTAAGGAATGAGGAATTCAGAATTTTTTGGTGTAATTTTAGAGTTTAACCCGCAATATATGTTAGTATCTTGCTATTTGTGGCAGATTCCTGCATTTGGAAGAAGTATCCTGCAATTTCAGATAGTATCCTACAATTTGAAGCAGAATCCTACATTTTGAGGTAGTATCCTGCAATTTGAAGCAGAATCCTGCATTTTGAGGTAGTATCCTGCAATTTGAAGCAGAATTCTGCATTTTGAGGTAGTATGAATAAATTGGAGGCAGTGTCCCGTAATTTAAGATATTGACCCGCAATTTAATCTAGTATCGTGCAATTTGAGGCAGTATCACGCAATCTGAGGTAGTCTGCCGTAATTTTAAACAGTACCTTGCAGTTTGAGGCCGTGTGTTGTAATTCGAGGTAGGATCTGTATTTGCCTCGAGGGACCGAGGCCAGTTTCGAGGAAACCAAGTCAGTGTAGTCCGTATACAGGCAAGACTGGAATGGAAAGTCTCCGGACTCGATTCAGAAGTGCTGCTACTTAAGTCAGCTTGCTCAGGGGTTCTCAGGCAAGAATTTCTTGTGGATGCATTTAAAAGTTACATATATGTTCTGTGGCCCATAACCTGAAACATAGGCCTGTAAATTTTTACACAAAAGACAGCCTTGAAAGATGATTGTTATTAATGTATATGGCTTACTCTGAGAAGGAATGCGCTGGTCTTTCTACAGCTAACCGACAAGGTGCAGCGCAGTGTTACACACGTGGCAATACACGCGTGAGAACACACGTCAAAGCACACTCTCGTCAGTCATGCGCTGTAGCCGTGTAGTGCAGACCCACAACACATGCATAAGAGAGTTCAAGACGGTTACTGAAGAGACGAAGAAATTCGTCTCTAAACTGGGAAACGATTTATAAAAGGCTAACTTATTTGTGAATAAAACTGATGGCCGCACATGAAAGTCTCTCTTAACCTTTTAAAGCCTAGCGGTAACTTTACGTACTACCAGGCTTAACATTAAAAAATTCTACGTGGTGCCCACATTGCGTTTATGTGTTTTGTACGGATCTCAGAACAAACAGCAACTTTTGCCTTATAAAACATTAAGAGATTGGTTTTTATAACCGAAGTGTAGAGTGTTTACAGCGCGGTACGCACTGAGTCCTTATATAAAACAGATACGCTTCGTCTTTAAAGGGTTAAAGGATGCTATTCCGTTGTGTTATTTGTGACAGGATCAAGATAAAATCCATCCAGATAAAACTACGTTCCATTGATTTTGATTTTTTTTTTTGCAGAACGACATGCTTCGACCGTTTAGGTTATCTTCAGGTTCACAATTCTTATTTTCAGAACATATTGAGGAATGAATGAAATCTGTAAAATGCGATAACATACGCATTTTATCGCATTTTATAGGCTTTTTTCATTCCTCAATATATTTTGAAAATAAGAATTTTTAACCTGAAGTGACCTAAAAGGTCGAAACATGTTATGTAAATAAATGGAACGTAAAATCTCTTTCCTTGTCTGCAGAGCAGTACATGTTTGTGTACCAGTCAGTACGATAGTGAACATTGGGTATATATGTCTGTGTTTATCAGATCGCCTGTTAGCGAGACCTAGACTGGGCATGTTGCTCAGTGTTAACAATTTAGCGCACAGTGGTAACTATACGTACCACCAACCTTCTCAGCACACAGTATATTTATGTTTTTCATATGATTCTGAAAATTAACTGTTAGTATTTCCTTAAAGAACTTGAACCCATTGTTCTTCGTAATGGGAATGCAGTGTGTTTACTGAGATGTAGCGAGTAAACCGTTAGGTATTGTTTAGACGAAATTCGAGTGAACTCAGCCTGGTATTCTCTACGCACCGCGTAACTTTCGTAGTCCAAACTGACGTATCAAGCCGTAGCGTCGGCCTGGTAAACCCCCACCCCACCCGCTACCTCCGATCTTTTCTCCCTTTTCTGTTCTTGCTTCAGAAAGTGGATTACTGAAAGTACTTCCTTCCTCAGGGTCTTAGCGAACCTCTGGGTTTTCTGCACAAAGGTTTTTATATACGCCTACTAAGCATTAGGCGTGAAGCCCATTCTACTGTTTGTGGCGGGTATTCATATCCATAGTTTTATTCCAACCCTGCTGAACTGAACTCTAACGGTTATTCACTCAGTGGGCTAAATCTCGGTCTTTTAGGCCCGTTATTCTCTGAAGTATCTAGTTTATCCGTCTGTCAATCCAAGGTAACACTAGGATAATAGGCCTGCATGCAAACAGACTATGGCTATTCTTGTCCACATCTATCCCTCTTCATCTTTCACAGCCTTTCTTTCTATCAAATCTGTACAGTTGAGAAAACGTAGTTAAATAAACTTAGTAACAAACAGCATTTATTCTAGAACTGCAGTCTGTACAGACATTTCAGGCTGTTAATTCTGTTTGAGTGGAAATGCTGGTTTGTTACCAGCATCCATTGAATTTGCTGTTACACGCAGTTGTGGATTTAACTGTCAGCTCTGACGACAAATTTCCTTGTCACTGGTCTGAACGTTTTAGTGGTCCGCAGTTTGAAAATTTAAGGGAGAGGCTAATGAACTGTATCTGTGTATATACTGGGGCCATTTCCGACAGAAACGTGGCTGGCCCGTTGAAATACTAAGAGAGCCGTTCTTGTTCGCAAGCTTAGAAGGCGCCGAAACTGTCAAATAAAAAAATGCAAGGGATACAGGCGACATAAAGATAGAAGGCACACCGTCTGTTAAATGACTCGTGAAGGAGGGTAAAAATCGTTTTCAATTTACCATCCTCACATTCCAACTTTTTTCTGGGGCTAATCGGAAGAAAACTCCCCTCGGGGACCTATTTCTCTGACGGAATCCATTTTCTTTCTTTTGTTACTGTGGTAGTTACTTAGTTGCCCGCATGGTGTAACTGAGTGTCATCGTTTGTTTAGTGACGTGGACAAACAAGTGGGGGGGTATTCAACCCTTCTGGAACCGTGGTCAGCATCACTAATGAGAAGTTACATCGATTCCTGGAGCCATACAAGTTGCATGCATCGAAACAGTTGCCTGGTATTGCTAAATAGAATGTTAGACATCAACCATACATACAATAAGTTACATGTCCCTGTGTAGTCCTCTCCATCTTTCCGTCTCTCAAGTGCCCTTCACTGTCCGCTGCTTTCTTGTCTGTTACCAGTATTCCTTATATCCCTGCTCTGATATCGATGACGAACAACACTCTGCTTCTCACATCTCGTTCTTGTCACAAAGATTTACCTCGAGGTTTTAAACTGGACACAGCGCATTTAAAGCAGTCTTTACTCTTTTTGGACAGCTTTGAGGCCTTTCTTCATGTTTGATATTTATGAATATCTACACTTGTCTTCTGATCCCAGTGGCCGCGCTGTCTAAGGCGTGGGCTTTCGGCCGAGCCCTTGCTGGGATCGTGGATTCGAATCCCACCGGAGGCATGGATGTTTGTCTCTTGTGAGTGTTGTGTGTTGTCAAGTAGAGGTCTCTGTGACGGACTGATCGCTCGTCAAGAGGAGTCCTGCCGAGTGTGGTGTGTCTAAATGAGTATGATCATGGAACCTCAAAAAAAAAAAAAAAAAAAAAAAGAGGAGGCCTAAGCCCCCAATAGGGCTGTTGAGCCACAAAAATATAATAACTTGTCTTCTGAATACCACGTTCGTAATTAAATTGATAATTAAAAATTTGTCACATACTATTCAAATGGCGAAGCCCCTAGAATATAAAATTCGTCATATAGAGCTTTACGCGTAGTTGGTATAAATTGATGGGAATAAGATGGTTAGGAGTTGTGAAATAAACCGAAGAACTATAAGTAAACACGAAATTTTCGTAGGAAACGTTCATGGGCAAACATTGCTTAGGAGGTGGGACGTTGGGTGTGGAGAATGATATGGAAACAGAGTTTTTGTTTAGTGGATGTGAAATAAATTAAGGAGATTCAGGACCGAGGTTTTGGAGTGGTGTTGGAAAAACTTATTTTCTAGAATTGTAGTAGACTAGCTGTTTTTACAGCGGCACTCGTATACACAAACTTTTACCACAAAGGGCAGCCCAGTTCCTAATACCAATTGAAACGACTCTTAAGGGCGTTAATATACCACCTCCTTAGCCCAAATCTGCTGGAGATTACAAGGAAACTGATTGCCTGAGAACATAAGTAGCTTCTGCAGTGAATTAGAATGAGATGAATAATTTATTGCGGACACAGAACTGTACAAACAAAAGATAAAAACCCGGGCGACAGACCTTCATTATTTCTGTCGTGACGTACAATAAAAAAGAGCGAAATTGCAAGTCCTTGGGCAAGGAAGGGAATTTAATTGCAGAGAGGGATATTCAGCGGCGAGAAAACTGCTTACATTAAAAACAAGGAAAGAGTCCTATTTTTTTTATATACTCTACGAGTACAGCGTCTGTCAAAAGTTGTAACTCTGTAGAAGGACCACACGCCTGCGTTTTGCCGTAGACATTAAGGTTAAATTGAGACCCAAACAACTGTCGGTTTTGAGGTCCGTTTTATTTAAAATAACGGAGGCCCAGTATGCACAGTGTCCACCAGAAGGAACCGTCTATGGGGAGCCCCTAGTCTCAGTGTGCGACATAGCATGCTCTCCTTCGAACATGTTGGATTTCATTAGTCTGTCAGTTCTGTGGCTGTTATACCAGGTAAAGGTAAAATTTCACACTGTGCAGGCCATGGGGGCATATGCAGAAATGGGAGTACGATTCCACTCATTCTTAACCTCGGCACTAAATTGGGGGGGGGAATGATTACCCTTAAAGTTGATATTATGCATACCCTGCGCTGTTATTGATTACAAATTCATACCAGCTAATGCACTCGTTATGCTTCAATATGTTGAATAATATTGAATAATAACAGTGCATTAATTGGTATGAATTTGTGCTTGGTTACACTTAAATTCTGGCCTCTTTACTCCCGAGTAAAGAAGCACCGCTGCCCATGGAGTAGGAGGCTGTGTGTGCTGCCAGAGTCGGTCTGGAGGATGTGAAGAGATACGTGTCGTACTCTGTTAGTGGGTGAGCTGTAAAGTTGTTCGCCCAGCTCGCGTTTTTTTCTACTGTCCCACGCCGAACTCCCGGTAGCCTCTTGTTTTCATCTCCAATTACCGGCGTGTCTAAATTTGAGAGCAGTAAGTGCCCCTACATGAATTTCAGTATTGAAGGTTCTTTGAATTGGACATTGAAGTACCGGGAAGTAAAGTACAGAAGGCAGGGCTGCCTGTCGCCATTTTCTGTGAGTATATAAATCATATTGTTTTTATTCCTTTTGTTATGTACGTGAAGGCAGTAGATTAAACCGTAACGTAATAAACGTTTTTCACCATTGCACGGAGTAACAACCCGTAAAATATAATGAAAACTGTCTTACCCCCACTGGTGTAGATGAGGCACTCGCAGATCCCGTGACACGGGGCTCCCCGTTGGTCAGGGCGCCCCCAGACCTACCGAATACTGAAATGTCTTGTCCTTTCTTTCAGACTAGATTCCTTTCTTCTGAAGTAAGGCAATATACGCAAAGAGATTTGCGAGTAACTTCCTGAATAATTACAGGCGGCCCTCGACCTGCTAACGACGCCACTGCACTTCCTTTTATTTCAGAGTCTCGGTTCAGAGTTCAGTGTTGTTTTGTAGAGATCGTTTATTTTCTGTAACGTTAGTATAAATACATTACTCGCAAGCCATTAAACCTTGCGCGCAATGGTAATAAATTCAGTCTCTGAGTCAATTGATATTTGGAAGTAACAATTTGAGACTCTAGTTACTGTTTCCGTGGGAGTGGTTCTCGTTTTAATAAACCAGGCATGTGTTAACGGAGGAGGAAGAGCCAGTGTTCTGGCGCAGTTGTAGTATCTGATTTGGCAAGTCGCCTGTTATTTATAGGACCTTGATTTGTCTCTATTCGAGTGCCTTCCAGCTTTGTGCTTCTAATTACAGCTGTTGCCGTGAAACGGATGTGATAGAGCCCTCTCTCTCTCGCACGCACTTCTTCCAGCGTACGGGGTTTAGAGAAGTTTTTGCCCTTGTGGTAAAAGAAAATTGCTCAAGCTGTGTACATGTTAGGTTAGGTACAGTACTCACCACAAGTTACTTACATGACCAACTCAAAACCGTGTCAACACTTCTGAAGTTGCACTCAAATTATGTAGGCCCCGGCATATGATTTATTTCTTTATAGCCGTATTCACTTTGTGAATTTGAATTCCTTTGCTGTCTTAATATTCGCTTATTTTATGTAAAAATTTTACATAAATTTTAGTTTACTGTGTCTCATTCATCTTCTTCTCAACTCTGTAGGCGGAAATAATGACAATTTCATGATGTAGTCATCGAATTTCATAACATTTATTATCATTTTACCCAATCTAACTTTGAGTTATAGAGCGCTCTTGCCTTAAGGTAAGAACATCGGCAGAAGGTGTGCGAAGAAAGCAATATGGAGGTTGAGCAAGCTGCATAATGACATCGTAACTCTGCTCCACACATTATTAGGGTGTTCTGAACAAGGAGGATGACTTGGCCGAGGCCTATAGCCTGTATTGGAGCGATGAGAAATGCATGCATATCTTAGTCGATAGACCCGTAAGGAGGAAACCGTTTAAAATGTGGGTTTTCGTAAAATGATAATATTAAAATGGATCCTAAATGAGTATAATGCGAGGGCGTGAAATTGATTGACATAGGCCAGGGCAGGAACCAGTTGTGGGCTGTTGTGAACATGGTAATGAACTTTTGAACTCCATAAAATGTGAACATGTTCTTCAATACCCGAGCCATAAAGGTCGATTCACATTATGCGGCACGACACGACACGATAAAATATTTTTTCGTGGTTTTGACATGCTCGAATTCACAGCAGCTGGTCACCGGCAGGTAACGACAAAGACAGACAAAGCCTGTCGTGTAGATTCGAAGAACATATTCTGTCACTGCCGGTAGATGTGAATGCACGCTGGCTTTTGTCGTGGCGTGTCGTGTCGTGCCTTATAATGTGAATCGACCTTAACTCGTCAAGAAGGGCTTTGTTCCACGGAGTTAGTCCGGCAACCATAATGCCAACCGCCGTAAAAACGTTGCGAACGGAGCGAGGTCACGGAGTGAATGATGTGAGGCAGCTGCTGCTGTTGGTGGCAGGGATTTCTTAATCTCACTTTGTGTCACAGTTAAAACACTTGTTCCGTGAGCCGCGAAGAGTATTTCTTGCCCCATGATATTCCTCTGGGCTGTTACCCCTTCATCTTCTCTTTTTTTTTTTCCTTTTTCTTCTCTTCAGTTAAAAAAGGGTCCAAACTTCATCACGGAACTCCGTGACTTTCTGTCAAAGAGACGTGTTACCCAGATGGTGTGAAACTTTTCTTCGCTTCGTGTGTATTATTTTTATTTCCTGACGTTTCTTCTTGTGTCGAAATAACGAAATTTAATTTCGTTATTTTGACAAGTTTCAGCAGCCGACAAAGCGTGGAGGAAATGCAGATTAAACTCGACTTACAAACTTCTTGACTTCCTGTGCAGAGTTCAGAAGAAACCCTAACATTCTCATGTTCCAGTCTTTGGGTGTGTGTGAACCAGATTTCTGTCTGATCCCGATAAAGATTTTTGCACTTCTTACAAGCAGAATCGTAGCTGAGGTTTTCAGCGTCGGCGGAAAAATATCAAACTGGCGCACTCCCCCCCCCCTTCCCCACACGACAAAAACGATAAAAATTGTTTAATTTCTGTGTCAGTCTTCTTCATTGCACAAGTTAAGGGGACATGTAGTAAGGTGCCAAATAGGTGATGTCAAAGATATAGGCTTACATGAAATGATAAAATTCAGGCTTAATTGCATTGGACATAAATAAAAACTACATATCAGTGCTTCTTAGTATTTTATATTATATATAGTATTTGATAAGTATGTAACAAACTCAGTGTGTAATATATATTTGATATATTTTGTTTGCGCCACTCAATTTAGTGCGGCAAGTGGGGCGGGTGCCCCACTTGCCGCACTTTTCGTACGACTGTGTAGCATGTATCAGATGATTGCATCTTTCACGGGATATTATACTGTGCAAAACACCGAACATCACTTTTCTTGTCATTTAATTGTTGGTTCCAAATTGTGGCAGACCTCATGCTTGTAACTGGACTTTGTCACTACAGTGGGAGAGCTTTTTTTTTCTGTATGAAAATAATGTGACCACTTACAGGGTCTCGAGTTGGTTCATGGATTTGGTTCCTGCGCAATACTTGGATGGATCTGAGTTTTTTTTTAAGTTTACTTTTCTGTGTTGTCCTATGCAGATGGATAGGCTAGTCTCCTATCCAAGGAATTTTACCATAGCGTCAGGATTAGTTATAAATAGGAATATGTTAGGTCTAACCCGTGTTAGCTAAAAAGAAAAAGAACATTGTGGATCGTAGTCTACACTTCGTCTTACTACGTGCAGAAATTATTTCTTTATTGCCTGATTTACATAATTCATGGCCAGAATATCTCAGTCACTTAGTGACTGTGATACTGGCTGGATGACCGAGGAAGTGTGGTTGGCTTTGCGGTAGGGACAGGGATTTTTCTTGTCTTCAAAGCGCCCAAACCGGCACTGGGGACCACCCGGCCTCCTAATCAAGATGTACGCGGGTTTAAGCGCTAAGAAAACAGGGTGTGACCATGTGGAGTGGATTGATCTGATTCAGGGTAGGGATAACACGACCCTTTACTTTCGGGTTCTATATATGGTTGGGAATTTATTGACTGACTGAGATAGTACTAGCTTCATGGTATTAGTTAGAATCTTAAATTGTATTTGTTTGCTGGTTTTCTGGCTAAGTTATTATTCATTATTAATTCACTGCTATCGCGTCCATTACTGTAATCACGCCATCGGATTTCGGAAATTTCGAAAATAAATACGCGTATTGGATCAAAGAGGTGTTACAATAACAACGTGAAGAGCCCTTTTGAGGATTGAATTTAATGGTGGATCAGAGGAATTACCCGCTCCTTATCTGTGTTACTGAGGAAAAAAGCCATTAAAATCATTCAAGAAACTGACGTCAATATCCGTGATATGTACACCACAATCGGAAGACAGACTCTATACGTGCACTAATCACATCAGAATTCAGGTGGCCAGATGTGTCCCGTCTGTGAGCCTTTTAGTCCTGTTCACAAAGCAGTTGTGGAAAACGACTTCTAGCTTCGAAATATCTGTCCGTCTATCCATCAGTTGCATTGAATAATGCGACTTTCACGGGACGAATTTTCGTGAAATCTCATACATGGTGTTCTTACAACAATTTGTCAACATACGCTGATTTTGGTGGAAATTCGAGGAAAAACAACATACCATTTGCATGGCGACGTAAGTACATTTATATGATTTGTCTGTATAATTGACACAGATTGTGTTCAGATGCGAAGGGAGGCCTGAGACATAACTGACGATCTAAACGTCTCGCCGTTTACGAGATTCTTGCAGGAAACGTGATATCTTGCCTATTACGAGGTAAATACAGGGAACGCGATGTCACGGTGGAGCGAGAGAGGATGGAGAAACATTTGACGATCGAAACGTATTATCCCACGCGAAAAAATGTGGTAGTTGTGTTTAGACTGCATTGAAAGTATTTAGGAATAATAGGAATAATAGGAATAAGAGAGATAATAGGAGAGCGAACTCGCCGGAAGTGTTACGCCCTGCGGACATTTCCTAATTGTCACGTCGTGCATGGTTGTATCATATTATGAGAGACGCGAGGCTTTGTGCTACACACCAATTGTGAAATGTCTCAGTTGGACCTGTCAGCTGTTTGTACGCGGAACAAAGTGACGCGATGTCGCACGTCACACGATTCTGTCTCCATGACTACGGGTGCACGTGTGGGATTGAATTCTTTATCGTTAATTGCTGCGGCCTTTGACAATTGGATTGCGAGCTTGTAAGTAGCACCGGCTGCATGTGAAGTTTGCTACGCTAATATTTTGATACGGGAACCGGAGTTTCAACTCCGCGGACGTAAAATTCGGCACAGGATCGATCCCTACATTCTGTATCACATCGATATTTAATATTTATTTCAATATGTAGTTTCACCTCTGTTGCCATTTTTAGTGGTCCGGTGTTCTCATCCCGGTAGGAACAGGATGTTTTATCCAGAGTGTCCAGAACGGCTGTGGAGCCCACCTGTCCTCTTGTTCGTTGGGTACCGCGGGTGTTTCTCGGGGGTAAAGCGGTATGAGCGCGAAGGTGACCATTCAGCTCCATCTACTGCTTATATTAAGAATGAGCGGAGGTATACCATTACTCCCCCTATACGCTTCCAAGGCGTGGACGGAGAAAACTTTACTTTTTATACCTTAATTGTGTCCTCTTGTTTTAATTAGGTCTGACAAGGGTAGTGTACATCTTGTTGAAGAGCCTGAGACTAAAAAGAAAAAGAAACAGATGTCTTTAGAAAAAGTGGCGTTGTTGGCTAAGAGTCACAGGGCAGTGAGAATTGATGCGGTCGGGCGCCATTATGATGTAAAAGAATTGATGATTCTTCTATTTAGAAAATAAGGTAAGAGCAGAAGAAGAGTTAAGAAGAATGTGTCATCGGGTACGAAAATTTCTTGTGTAGGTTGTTGTGAGTTCTCCCTCGAAATGATTGCAAGGGCCTTGTGTGTATAGCTGGGAGAGAGGACACAGAAAGTGTCAGTTAGTGGTGCTGTGGTTAGGGAGAAGGTCATGCGGTTGTGCAGCCATTACGCAGAGTCTGGGGTGAGGAGAAGGGTAGATTCCATGCTAACAGAGGGTGTTTTGAAAACTTTAAGGAGCAATTGAGCCTGCGCAACGTGAATAGAAAAGAAGACACAGGATTTACGGAACATTATAATCGACGAGAAAGACTACTTACTGTAGCAAATCTTTAACCTTGATTAGACAGGCGTGGAATTTTAAGCACGAGTTGGTAACTGCCATGGCACCATACAAGAAGGTGTATAAGGACGTGCACAAGAAAGGAGCGCAGTCGAAGATCACGTCTTTCCTGACGAAGTCTTTAGTCTCGCGCTGTCATACGCCTTGTGCCATTTGTTCACCGTAACAGCTTTAGACAGGAACACCGACATCATTCAAATAAAGGCAAACACAAATTTTTTGACCTTATATACAGGGTATACACAAAAGAATGGTGCGGTTTCAAAAGTTAACAAGAAATTTTATTTCTCACCTTACACGGGCACAACGTACACCGTCAGAAGCGGCAACTGTCCAAGTTTCTCATGCGTTAATCACAATCCTTCAATGTGTGCACCCTGGGTCACACGACACACATCCACACGGTAATCAAATTCATCCCAGACTCGGTGTAGCATGTCCGCTGTAATGGTCTGCAGTGCATGCGTTATCCGATCACGAAGTTCCTTGAGGGACATGGGCCATGGTGGTACGTAAAC
>BLKM01000498.1:714168-732769 GCA_013340265.1 Coptotermes formosanus | reverse complement strand
CCCCCCCCCCCCCCCCCCCCCCCCCCCCCCCCACCCCCCCCCCCCCCCCCCCCCCCCCCCCCCCCCCCCCCCCCCCCCCCCCCCCCCCCCCCCCCCCCCCCCCCCCCCCCCCCCCCCCCCCCGGTCACGTATCATCATAACGTGCCTAAGTTTTTTTATCACTACGTGGAGCCTTTTCGTTGAAAATGAAATTAGATGTGGACAGTTTACTCTGAAAGTGTTCGTTTGGCTACTGCTCTGCTAATGGCTTTAAATGCGATTTTGATTTCGTGTTGCACAACCTTTGCTTTGCAGCGCAATTATAAACCCCTTTTCTGCCGGGAAGGATAGAAGTGACGGGAAGACGAAGAGGAAGATGCAAGCAGCTACTGGATGACTTTAAGGAAAAGGGAGGCCACTGTAAATTGAAATAGGAAGCACTAGTTCGCACTCTGTGGAGAAATCGCTTTGGAAGAAGTTACAGACCTGTCGTAAGACAGAATACTGAATGAATAAATTAATTACAATTCTGGACCTTTTCCGAGACGCAATTAAAAATCTATTATTCCTACTCTTTGGCCTTTGACCGTTTAAAGCATAGCCGCCACACAACGTGTTTTTGTGCTGCGTTTGATTCCTAACAATAAACTGTCATTATTTTCCGAAATACTGCAAGAATGAAGATCAGTTGGACCGATCGTGTCAAGGAGGACAGGAATATCCTACTTTCAATAAAAAGAAGGAAGACTAACTGGATTGGTCACATCTTGCGCAGAAACTGCCTTCTAAAGCACGTGATTGAAGGAAAGTTAGAGGGAAGGATAGAAATGACGGGAAGATGAAGAAGAAGGCGTAAGCAGCTACTGGATGACGTTAAGGAAAAGAGAAGATACTGGAAATTGAAAGAGGAAGCACTAGATCGCACAATGTGGAGAACACGTTTTGGAAGAGGTTATGGACCTGTCGTAAGACAGACTACGGAATGAATGAATACTATAAACATATTTGTATTTCCAATGGAAGCACACGGTTTTGTGTGAGGTCTTCTAGGTGTTAGTGATATTTTGTGACGCTTAGAAATTAAGTTTTCACCTCGCAATTGTAAATGCGGTCCCTCAGATTTTAAACTCTGTTTTCTCGTCAAGAGAGGTAGAGAGTATCCGAAATTAAGACCTCTGGGGCAATTAATTTCCCAGGCAAGGCTTCCCACACCCACAACAAAACACTATGCCTCTTCCGCGTCACAGATGTGGGCAGTGCAGAGATTGAGTTCATTTGTTACTGTGATCCTGAGTCAACCCAGAACACAGCAGGCTGGCTGTGTTTTTGTCTTGCCTACAGATATGTGCTATGAAGAGAAAGTCTGAAATGTATTCTTACGCCTGATTTTAAGGCACTCGTATTCAAACAAGATGCAACGTTAAGTATTTTTTTATAATTACGTGACGTACTGCAGTCTGTAGCTTCTAGGTACTGACTACTGCCCATGAGTTTAACACATACTGTAATTAGAAGAAACCTTAAACCTGAAGAAAAACTCTTTCCGAACGCCCGAATCTATCCTAGAAGCTAATTAGGAACGTAATGTGAGGCAACAGATACAGAAAGTACTGGGGTTCGATGCAAGGACATTGGCTCTGAGACAGGTTTTGCTCAGAACATTTTGGGTTTAACCTGTCGATTGTCATTCTACTCATGAATGCTCCACATTCATTCATTTATCATACGGGCCGATTAACCCTTTAAAGACGAAGCGTATCTGTTTTATATAAGGACTCAGTGCGTACCGCGCTGTAAACACTCCACTTCGGTTATAAAAACCAGTCTCTTAATGTTTTATAAGGCAAAAGTTGCTGTTTGTTCTGAGATCCGTACAAAACACATAAACGCAATGTGGGCACCATGTAGAATTTTTTAATGTTAAACCTGGTCGTACGTAAAGTTATCGCTAGGCTTTAAAAGGTTAAACATATCCATTAGCGGCCGAAGTACCAAGGCACTCTCTCACCGCACCCCAAAAGTAACTCAGAAAGTAAATAAATTAGTATGAAATACAGAGAGATCATCTCAACGGCCATATAAACAAATGCTCTACTATATGTAAGCGTTGTGTCCTTAGGCCTATAAAGTGACAAAGAAGTTTTAGACAGTCTGCACCTCGAAAATAGTTCGAGATGAATGGCCAAGTCCACACTCAGCCTGCTGTAGCTGAGCCCCAGCAGTGAACCTTCGAAAGGGGCAACGGATGATCCTCAGAAACTGTTAAAACTTGATAGTCCCTCTCGGAAATGGAATTCTGGTTGTTGACTTCACGGCTCATTACTTCACTTTGTTCACGAAGCTACACTGAAACTTACGAGTAATTTTGATTTTGGCTCAATGCTGGCAATATTAAGGTAAATATTATTCTGTTTCCTCTTTAATTTTGAACAATTTCTCTGGTTCATATCAAATTCGACATGGATACGTTACGGC
Source organism: Coptotermes formosanus (assembly GCA_013340265.1). Lineage (NCBI taxonomy): Eukaryota > Metazoa > Arthropoda > Insecta > Blattodea > Rhinotermitidae > Coptotermes > Coptotermes formosanus. The sequence continues at coordinate 730,315 of BLKM01000498.1, read as the reverse complement.
TGTAGTTGAGGTCTCTGTTCTGCTGGAATGTAGTTACGCGTCACGGGGAGATATATGCCCGACGTTTCGAGAGATATATGCCCGACGTTTCGAGAGATGTATGCCCGACGTTTCGAGAGATGTATGCCCGACGTTTCGAGAGATGTATGCCCGACGTTTCGAGAGATATATGCCCGACGTTTCGAGAGATGTATGCCCGATGTTTCGAGAGATATATGCCCGACGTTTCGAGAGAGCATAGTTGTCCGTTTTTCAAGTGTGGAAACGCTTGTTCTCTATTCTTCTTTGGAGACTCGACTCTTGAAAATGAGATCACCACACTGTCTTGAAACGTGGGATGCCAGTCACCCAGGGACGCGGTGCCACACCTCTGAAGAAGGGAGGTCTCAACTGCACCGCTGCGAGAAACTCGCATATGGCTGTAGTTGTTGGGAATTTGGAGATGTTGAGCCTCATCTGTGGGAAGATTTTTAACATATCACTATCTGGCTTGCTGTACGTTTTGACAAGTAGATATCAAGGTTCCTGCTTCCACCCATTACTTCGCTTTTTTTTTCCAGTTCTCAGGTCTATTTTCAACAGCGAGCACTTAATTAATTAATTAATTACCTAATTAAGTCGATTGCTGCTATGAGCAAAAATGATGTAAATTGAACGTCGGCCTGGTTGGACTGTTGCTGATGCAAGGGTCCCCTGTGAACATCACTTAAAATAAAACAAACAAAAAAAATAAAAGCGGTGTCATCAGAGTCTTGATGTATTTTCCACTGTGATCTAATTCTGTTGAAAGTTCTGTGTCAGTTGGATGCTGTGATTCCATGCGAGTACTGTGTACTGTGCTTCGGGAAATTAGTGTTGCTTACTGCAACATTAACGACAAAGTAGTGAGCTCGGGCAAGACGTTGTGATCGCAGAAGTTTCTTGTTAATGATGTGATTAATTAGGCGCTGGTTTTAGTAGCTCTACGTCTGGGTCGTTGACTGGTAATTAGGAGATGTTGACTGTAATATTAATTGATGAACATACTCGTGTGTTATCTAATGCCTGCCTTAAAAATGAATTAATCTTTCATCTGTCGGCTCTTCAATTATTTCAATTTTTTTTTTCAAGAAAAGAGGCGAGAGTGGTAGATGTGGCGGATGTGCATATTGACTAGACAGCGAGATGGATGTTCGAGGAAACTTGTTTCGATTCCGAGCAGGAACAACACATCTTTCTTTTCTCCAAATCTTCCAGTCTCGCTCAGGGGGGCTTATCCAACCTCCTGTCCCCGGGGTTTAAGCGACCGGAGCGTGAATCTTATTACCTCAGTCTAGTGCCAAAGTTAAAAATACGTGGAGATGTATATCCACGTCCCCATATTACTACGTAGCATGCACAGGGACAGCTTTTTGCTTCACGGATTATTTCAACAAAATCCGTGGTGAGGAATGTGCCTTTTCGATAGAGGAAAATATGTTTCGGCTACTCCAGTGTACATTAACCCTTTAAAGACGAAGCGTATCTGTTTTATATAAGGACCCAGTCCGTACCGCGCTGTAAACACTCTCCACGTCGGTTTTAAAAACTATTCTGTTAATGTTTTATAAGGCAAAAGTTGCTGTTTGTTCTGAGATCCGTACAAAACACATAAACGCAATGTGGGCACCACGTAGAATTTTTTAACCCATTAAAGACGGAGCGTATCTGTTTTATACAAGGACTCAGTCCGTACCGCGCTGTAAACACTCTCCACTTCGGTTATAAAAACCAGTCTCTTAATGTTTTATAAGGCAAAAGTTGCTGTTTGTTCTGAGATCCGTACAAAACACATAAACGCAATGTGGGCACCACGTAGAAGTTTTTAATGTTAAACCTGGTGGTATGTAAAGTTACCGCTAGGCTTTAAAAGGTTAAGGGAATACTAGCTCGTATTTTTAAGGTGAGATTCCTGTAAACTTTCAGGTATTTTCTGAGCTGTGAAACGAATTCGTAGTGAATGTGAAGCTGTGGCTGCCTGATAGGTGATCAGTGTAAATATTTCATGAAGGGACCGATCAAACAACAGTGGCGGCTAACCACTCGCTTGTTCCCCCACCCTCACCTGAGTTCTGACATGCCTGGTAGCAGTACACAGGTCGCACCCCACCCATTAACAATTTGACGAGGTACAGGTATAGCAATCCCATGCCGACCGCGGAGGTTACGTTGCCGGGAAACCGCCGTTGGCAATACCAAAGGGAAATTGGGAGTTGGGGGTTACTGCGGTCACCGGTAACACTCGCAGAAGCCAAAGTGGCCTGTTCCTGCGATGAAGATAAAAAATGTATACCATTATAGTTGCGTGTACAGAATGTCCAATTTTAAGTGTCCTCGGCCACGGCAGCTTTGTCTTATAGTGAACCTGGTTCCACTGGGACCGCAGAGCACTTCGAGACTCTCCTTTGTCATAAGGTAAATTAAGCTGCAGGGGGAAAAACAGAGTACAAGTTCTCGGCCCATTTGACTTCTTATGCAGTAAATTTTCTATTACAGCTGACGCGCTAAGGGACACGAGAAAAAAACGGACATATTGAGTATCAAATAAAATAGAAGCTTAAGAGTTGAGGTTCTGTCTTTTTTGTCCCCATTTGGTAAATAATTTATTTAGGTATGGATGCCAATGCCAGGCCGTATTGACTGCCGTTTGAAGTTTGTCATTAAGAAGCAGTCGAGGGTACCTATATTTTACTTGGTATTGCAGCCTCGGCCTTTGTCAATAGAAAGTTTTCTCTGGGTTCTAACCAGCGTGTATTCTATTAAGCTGTCTTTCGATAGCTACTCAAGTTTGTGTTGTGCATATTCAGTGACATTTTGATTTATAGTGTTGCCCAGAGGATATAATGTTTGAGAGTAGATTGGCAGAAGTGTTTGCCTTTGAACGCCATAGCTACAGGTGGGAAATGTAAAGTTTTCAGCTTGAAATTACAAGGCATTTTTTTTAAGGAAACCGCAGTTTTAATGCGGGAGCTCGCAAATTATATTCGAATGCCATTACAGCAATGCACCCACCAGACAATGAGCTTTGTGTGTTGGTCACTAATTTTGCCGTGTGATCACAAATTATAAAATGGCGAATAGGCCTGCGTAAAACCACGGATGAGAAAACTGCACATAAAAATTGTGGTTGGCCGGGGATTACTGTATTAAAGCAGAGGCCCATCGTGTTACGCATTTCAGGTTTCCGAAACATTAGAGCTTACGTGATTTAAAATCACTAGGCCCCTCTACTAGATTTGTTTTCCACATTCCTGCACATAAGTCGCGCACGTCGAATTGAATTCCAACGTTTATCGCCACATCAAACTGTTTGCTCTGGTCGCCATGTTCTGAGTTTGTGTTGCTATTAGTGTGGTGTTTTCAGAATTCATAAAAGTACGTCCTGTAAGGATTGTACGCTGATTGATGGTGATGTGTCTACACCACAAGTTCTTGAACACGGGGTTAAACTTAAAAGATGGACATGTTCCAAATGTTATGATATTCATACCGATTTTGCAAAAACCGGCGAATTACTGTACATAGAAATGGCACGCATTTGCTTACACATTGTGACCATATATTTGAAATGAAATATTTAAAATTTCTGAAATAAATGTTTCATGTTTGGCTTGGGCTGTATAAACTCACATGATGGTTGCGTGTTTATCGTTTTTAATTGGGCTGGGATAATGTAGTCGGTATAGCGACTCGCTACGGGCTGGACGGTCCGGGAATCGAATGCCGATAGGGACGGGACTCTCCGCACCCGTCCTGACCGGCCCGGGGACCCACCCAGCCTTCTGTACAATGGATAACGGGTCCTTTCAGAGGGTAAAGTGGCCGGAGCGTGGCGTTGACCACTCACCCCATCTAACGTCGGGATTAAAGAAAGAGTAGAGCGATACCTCTATTCCTCCTCTGGGCCTTCATGGCCTGGTTCTAGGGTGAACTTGTTTACCGTTTAATTGCTGTCAGTAGCTCCTGTATGTAGAGCCAGTTGATGGGATAATTGTTGAATATTAACAGGATGTGAAGAAAGCAGCTGTGTCCTAACCCTTTAAAGACGAAGCTTATCTGTTTTATATAAGGACTCAGTGCGTACCGCGCGGTAAACACTCTCCACTTCGGTTATAAAAACCAATCTCTTAATGTTTTATAAGGCAAAAGTTGCTGTTTGTTCTGAGATCCGTACAAAACACATAAACGCAATGTGGGCACCACGTAGAATTTTTTAATGTTAAACCTGGTGGTACGTAATGTTACCGCTAGACTTTAAAAGGTTAATGTAAAGTACCCTTCTGGCATTTGCCTGGAGGCTTTGAGGGAGGTAAGGAAAGACTTTAGTCGCCACAGCTGACCTCCTGTCTCAGGTTTGAACGTGAGATATCTAGAATACGAAAAGCAGGCGTCGATATAAGTGCGGTAGCACTTCTGAATTATCATGCTGGAGGTTGTCACTGCTGGGGCTGTAAAGATAACCGTCTTTTTGGGGTGGTATTCCCTGTAGTATGTTGCGTTCGTACCGATGTTTCAGAGGAACTTGCAGTTGTGGAGACAAAGTTGCTTTGAAACATCGGTGCACATCTATCACACTGCACGGCGTCAAATCCCAGAACTCTGTTTCTTCTCTGTTATGTTTGAGACATATTTCTTCTTGGTATTATTGTTCTCTTCCTCGAAGCAGGAAATTTTCTTCCCAACTCACTTTGTAGAGTGTAATTTTCTCACGATTCAGTTGATTCTACCTAGTTGATACATAGTCGTCAAACAGTGTAGGGACCAACGTGTTATAAGTTAGCTTGCACGATGCAGAGTTTGGCTTGCCCCCGCATTTCCTCATGTCGGATTTCGACGAACAGACTCAAACGTGCGAGTCTCATCTGTATTCCGGTCACGGATATGCCCGCAGGGTGTTGATAACAGCCCGGAGGAATGGTCGTCCCACGTGATCAGCAGTACACATACTGCCTCGCATTCCCCCACGGGTCAATCATTATGGCAATGGAGATGATACGAAAACTGATTGAAAGGGCAAGCGGCATGTTATTACCTTTATAATACAAATGTATTAACAGACCCACCACTGGTATATGATCATTGCCGTGACCCTCAACCCAATAGTGTGGGTTGTTCAAATATTGCAGCAAAGAGGGAATGAATTGTACTAGGCATGCTGCATACTTTCCGTTAAAACCACCCAGCCTTATAGTACTTGGTTCGAGGTGACGCAACGTTGGTTAAATTTAGAAAATGCTAGGTGTCTTCATATTTTTTTTCTTGGCTTTACTTGTTTGAATTTTGTTCATAGCGTTAAAATACTTGGTAAGTTGAATTAATTATTTTGGAAGGCCCTACATTTTGGGGTTGGTTGATATCTCTCCATTGTCCAGGGTCCTCAGAAACCAGGCACATCGTAAAAAACGGTTGGACTGTGGCCTATTTTTGGTTCTGTGCTCAGTTACTTGTACACTAATTCCAGCAACCAAAGTCCTTCTAGAGCATTGAATACTCGCAAAGATGGTCAGAAGATTTCTGCCTTTTATGGGCCCAAAGTCTGCGTTACTATGTTCACAGCCGCCTTTGTTCTTGTCTGTTAGACCGGTGATAAAGAAATCCCGGGGGCCTTTCACCATAGCGAATAAATTCTATACCGTGGCGCCTAGTATTTGTGGATTTTCAGAATGGAGCTTTCTTCATGTGACCCTTCTGGCGCCTAGAATTTTGACGTGGTTCCTGAACTTTTGGAAAATTTGTGCAGCCCTGTGTTAGACCATATTAGTTCCCTGAATTTTCCATTGTCGTATATTTGCAACTTCTGGTATTCCTTAAAAGTGAGATGAACATATCACAAACATAGAAAACAGAAAGTTAAAGGTAAATTTGCCACTGTGCACACCATGCAGGCATTTTGGGATATACAGGTGTAGCTCCACTCATTCTTAACTGGGCACTACATGTACGTGAGTGGTCAGCCTCACTCCTTGGTCGCTTTGCTCCCGTGGAAAAATCCATGGCCCTCACTTAGTAGGAGCATCTTCGGGCGCCAGAGTCAGTCTGAACGTCTTGGAGCAGAGAAACAACTTTTGCCCTTGTCGAACATCGAACTAAGATCTGTCGGTCGTCCAGCCTATACTGACTAGGCCAACTCTGTTTCGAAATACAGTACAATAGGATGGGAAAAATATTTGCATCCAGTCTGTAGTTTAGGTAAGGCAAAAGTGCTAAATAATGCAAGGCCAAACACTCAAGTGCTATGTGTCGTAAACCGTCGGTATTAAAAGGCGTTTTATTATCGACGGTTGGAAAGAAAGAAGCCCACCAAGTAATTGATATGAAGACGAAAAGAGAGCTCTGAAAAACCTGGAGTTCGCTGCACGCTGGGGGATCTTGTACGCTGGCAGAACTGGGTGAAGTCTGAGGACAACAAGTGTATGGAATTTAAACCGCCCGGCGCTCGTTTCTTCTGCATCACATTTTTATCTTTTCTTTGCGGGAGAGTGGGGCGGATGTGCGCACGGAAATGCGGGAAACGCCGTGCCACGTTTCAGTGGCGGATTACTCTCATTTCATTTAGATTGCATGTCATGTAGCACACGAGATAGAGGATAATATGTACAGGTTTTTTGTCGAACTTGAACCCAGGAAACCATTTGTGAGACCTAGCCGTATATGGTGGATAATATTAAAATGTCTGTTAAAGGAGACGTTTAAGGCGTGTGATGGATTTGTCTGGCCGAGAACAGGATCCAGTGAAGGGTTGTGAAAACAGTAATGCACCTACTGATTCCGTAAGGGACGGGAAAAATCTTTACTAAGCAAGCGACTGTTAGCTTCTCAAAAATGGCGGTTCAGTGGAGTTAACTTTTCAAAATTTCCGGTGAAGTTCCAGAAAAAATTCGTTTTGTACCTTAAAATACCATCCCAACCCCCTCTAAACTAATTGAAGTCTAAATGTAAGTAGAATTAATTAATAATGCATAATAATTTAAAATAAATAATTTATGTTAAACATACAAGAGGAATTTGTTCTTAAAATAGGTTGTACCGACTTTTATTGTCGCTGAAGATTACAGTGTATACACCATTGAGAAACTTGAAATCCTGTATTTGATAAGTGAAGTGCAGAGTTAGTAAAAAGTAAAAAAAAAAAAGAATCCCACACGCATCTAAATTCCTTCTGGAAACACAAACTTAAAACAAACTTGTTATTTTTAATTTCAGGAGTTTTAAAACTTTATCGTCTTCTTCAAAGGTATCTGCGTAGAAACATTAGTATTTTAAAATATTTGGAATAAGAAACTGTCAAAATCATTCACGTAATATAAGGCAAGAAAAAAGAATTTAAATACAATTAACAATTGTAAAGAACATTTGGGATCTCAAAGGAGCTATATATATGTATAAATATCCCATATATATTGAATATTTATATTTCTAGCTTCGTTTCTAGTTTTTCATATGCAGCGTCATGATGGTACCGTAGGATGGAGACATGTAGCTCGCTGGTACCAATCTGTTGTTACGAAGTACATGTAGTTGTGTTTTATGGTGCGTTTTATTAATTACGCCCCCTCGAAAATGTATGAGTTAAGACGTGTTAAGGGTGGTGAGTTTCATATTGTGGTTTCTGAGGTATGACATCATACACACGTGTGTATCTTAAGTACTTAAAATATTTAAAATTAAATAAGGTTATTTTTGTATCTTTTGTGCTTGATTTGGTCCAGGTAGATGTCTTGCATTCTTTTGTTATTATACGCCTTATATCTCACTTTATTTTTGTATGCGGTTATTAAACGTACTCGTAACTGTTGCTGGTGTAGATACTTTCTGCCTGATGCTGCGTGTACGTGTGGATTTTGTGATGATGATGTTTTCAGTCCCCATCTTCATTGCGTAACATTTTCATGGTTTCTTGACCGTTTAAAGCCTACTGGTTACTTGAGGAACCAACAGGTTTAAAACTCAACAATTGTACGTTCTGTCCACACAGTATTCATGTGTTTTGTATTTATCTCAGAACAAATAGCACCTTTTGTCCTATATAACAAACTGACTGGTTTCTATAACCGAGATGAAGGGTGTTTACTGGGCGGTACGAACTGTGTCTGTAAGTAGAATAGGTTATGCTTCGTCTTTAAAGGGTTAAATTTATTTAACTGTTGCTTTGTTTGGGGTATAGTATTCTATTTCCTCTTTTGGTTGAATGGTGGCGTAGATAAGGCCCCGGCAGGTCTCATAGCCCCGGAGGGGGAGAGGACCTGTTTGCAAACGTACAGAATACTGACTTTTGTGTTGTGGGACCTGTCAGAATGGCTTTCCTTCTTCTGACAGAAGGCAGTACTCTAGGAGATCTGCGAGTAACTTCGCTAATAATTATTGTGGGGGGGGGGGGGAGCGGTTTTATACGCCACTGTGGTTAAGGTGTTCTTCAGTGGAGCTTCTATTAATTAATTAATTCTGTAGTGTCTCTTACGACAGGTCCGTAGCCTCTTCCAAAGTGAGTTCTCCACATTGTGTATTTAGTGCTGCCTCTTTCAATTTCCAGTACCTTCTGTTTTCCGCAAGGTCCAGTAGCTGCTTACGCCTTCGTCCCCGCCGTCCAATCATTTCTATCCTACCCTCTAACTTTCCCTCAGTCACGTATTTTAGAAGGCAGTCTGTACGCAAGATGTGACCAATCCAGTTAACCGTTCTTCTTTTTATTGGATTTAGGATATTTCCGTCATCCTTGACTCTGCGTAATAGTTCTTCGTTTCTCACACGATCGGTCCAACTGATCTTCTCAAATCTTCTCCAGCACCACATTTCAAAACTGTCTGTGTACGTCTCGTCTACTTTCCGAAGTGTCCACGTTTCAGCACCATACAAAGCTATGCTACAAGTGTAGCACTTTATTAGTTTCGGCCTTAATTTAAGTCCAATTTGCTGTTGAAAAGATTCTTCTTCTTGTTGAATGCTGCTTTTACCATGGCAATCCTGGAGTTAATTTTTACTTGTACACCTTGCATAATTTGTTACGATGCTACACATGTAATTGAAATATTCCACATTCTCCAATTGTGTTTGATCTATCCTAATTTATATTGGGCTAGTAGAGCGACTATGTTGCGGTTTTTATCTCATACTTGGTGTTTGAATGTCCGGTTAATATGAATGTTGTGTGTGATGCCTGTGGCGCCGCTTTACTGTTCGGCTGTTGGACCAGCTGCTGTTGGTCAAAGAGCCAGATATAATTCTTAGAAATTATAATTCCATTAAAAACACTAATCACCAACAAACGCACAAAGAGAGTTTTATCATCAATCGTAACACACTCCTACATGTTTCGACTCTGTTGGGTCATCTTCAGGGAGAACTTTTAGTTACAGTTACACTAAGGTTGCACTTTACAGTTGAGTGAGAATGTGCTGTTGACTGTGTACGTCGTCGTTTTTGGAGGCGTGAACTGTCCGCGGTCCCAGAGTTCCAAAAACAACGCAGTACACAGTCAACAGCACATTCTCACTCAACTGTAAAGTGCAACCTTAGTGTAACTGTAACTAAAAGATCTCCCTGAAGATGACCCAGCAGGGTCGAAACATGTAGGAGTGTGTTACGATTGATGATAAAACTCTCTTTGTGCGTTTGTTGGTGATTAGTGTTTTTTGTATAATATAGTGCACGGACATGGAACACATTAAATTTATAATTCCATTGTTGTAACTCAGCTTCTAGCAAACTGGAATTGCCATTCGGGCTCATACATCTACGGTGTATGTACGCCTATGTGTAAATGCACAGTTGATTCACTACAGCTGTATAATAAGTGTATTAGAGCTTAAGTTGTGGGTGTGAATGAAAGGGGAGTGAAGTCAGTTTCGAAACTGTACTGGCATGCTGTTCTGCCACGCCTTAATTCGTAACGTAGATTAAGTTAGGGAGCAAGAAAATCTGATAAAAAGAACGGCATAAGTAAATGCAGGCTCAATACTGACTCACTTGTTCTACGCGTTCCATTTTTTGTCAGGAACCGGGGTAGTTTATTTGGCATAGTGACTAGACTATGCGGTGGACAACAGAGTGATCGTAGTTCGAGCCTTGACACGGAAATAGATTTTCCTCCTTTCTAAAGAATCGGGACCGCCTCTGGGGTTCGCCCGGCTTCCTATTCAGTAGGTGTGGGCGAATGTTTCCCCAGGCCTGAAGCGGGCGCATCGTGAAGCTGACAACTCCACTGCTACTAGTACTGAAGTTAAGAATGCATGGAGCTGTGCCTCTTTTTCCTCTTATGCCTTCATGGCATGGTGTTAAATTTAGCACTGGAAAAATGTTACCTCTTTTAATCTGTGTTTATTTATAAATAATCTGTCTAGCGGAATGTCCTTTGTTAGTCTGTTGTGGGTTGTGACCCATAGGTTGAAAATTACTTGATAAATTGTTCTCCAACCACTCCACTCACTCCACTGTCTCTCTGACCGTTAGTTCGCCGTCATTCCACCCGTGTGTTCAGTGTTTTGTGAGTCGAAATTACTAGATCTGTTGAAAAACAGCTGGATTCTCAGTAGGTGGCGCGCGCGCGCGCGCGCGCGCGTGTGTGTGTGAATGTGCTGTCACAAGGCAGTGCGGTTGCTAGGGAACGTTCTGAAATGTGTGGGGCACTTAGCTGGGCCCACTTTCGTGTTGGGCACAATTCCGACCATTTTTCAGATACGGGGGGAAAACAGTGAAACTTTAAATGATCCATAACCGTACAGTTAGCTGCCATGTATTACAAGGACGTTTATTCAGGACAGTCAGAGCTGGCAGATATTCGAACTGGGGTCCTTGGAATATGACTTTTTGGGACAGAAGTAACAGGTAGAAGTTCAGACTTTGGATTTTGTAACATAAATTTAATCAGGACAGCCGCAAGCAGCAGAAATTCGAACTCGGCCTTTGGGGACATAAATGAAGCGATCTCCTACTCAATCAACCTGCTAGACGTGCCAGATTCATCAGATTTATTTGCAGAAATCCGCTTGTGGCGGAGCGAGACGCAGTATCCTAGCAACTGGAGTGTAACAGCGTTCCGCGAAATCCTTGCGGAAATGCCTGTGGCTTATCCTCTTTTACTGGGAGGAAGGAGAATCTCCCTTCTCTAGATCGTATAATCTTCTAGGAAATAACACAGAGTCATGAATTTTCTTTCCGCGTTGGTAAAAACAGCAGGCTGATTTAGAATTTATTTACTGCATATATTTAGCGACTAGAAAGTGGCAATAAAACAGAGTAAATTGTGCAGTCTCGGTTTTATCTTAAAACTGGACGTTCCTTGCTATCATGTAGCGTGAAATTTAAAACACAAAGTTAGTGGGAATGTTTGTTATGTTCCATGGTTTCCCAAATGTAACAACACAGGCAATGTACCTATAAGGCAACAATGAGACGCCTTCGCTTAACTGTGGTTGCCATGGAAAAGCAATAAAGTGTTGTTAAGTGTTCTGATTGTGTGTCTGTATTTTTGCCTTAGTTACCCGGCATACAAACCCTATCATTTCTGCGCAGCATTATGTTGTCTGTGGCGTGTCTGGCTCTACCTCATTTTCTCACATATTACAAACGGCAGGTTTTTCTGAAAAAAGTGATTGAACCTAAAATGTGTGCTTTCATTTTCTCTACAACGTTTGTCTGAAACCTTTCTCATTCCTAGAATAATTCGGCGAGTTATTATCATAAATATACATAGGTACTCATGTAAAGTACCCACTGCGTTGTCAGATTTTAATGAAATTTAAACTTTCTAGACGGATTTTCGAAAAATCTTCAAATATAAAATTTCATGAAAATTCTTCCATGGGGAGCCGAGTTGTTTCATGCGGACAGACGGACAGACAGGCATGACGAAGCTCATAGTCGCTCTTCCCACTTTTATGAGGCGCCTTAAAACCACAGATACGGAATTCTTAGTTATGCAGCCCTCCTCCATCTCACTCCTAGTTCGCGTATTATCGTTAGTTTCTCTGTCACCGCGTAATGTTCTTTCTGAGATGTAAAACATTTTTGGAGCGCGACGTTGGTGGGGTAATAAACGAAATCCGTAGGAGAAGTGCGGAAGTAATGTACTTTAAAACAGGTGGTACACCTGGTCACCACCGCACTGCAAAAAGTTACATCCCACATTTTCTGGGCTTTTATTTTTTATACTGAAAAATGTAAAACCTACTGGAATATTTTTAGCCTATATATTCACCGAAGTTTTTGTTCGGCTACCAGTGATAGGCGTGCGAACTTTTGAACGGTAATAGTATTCATATACTTACTAATTCTGTGGGAATCATTTTTACTCTATTTTCCTTCCTTAACGCAAAATAAGTAGGCGTATGACTTTATCATGATGCATGTCTTCTTCCCGTACAGTATACGTTTCCAATGGTTCATTGATTTTGGTTTTAATATTTAGTGGGGCTCTAACCACAAAATAAGTTATTAATTCTACCTGCATATTGGTTGCGATGACCACTCGAATTTTGGTAATTGTGGTCTAATAAGGTCCACGAACGATGCTGTATATTATGAATCTCGGTGAACGTCTGGGAGTAGTTAGCGCAGGAAAGAAACCATAGCGAGACTGTACATGTTCTTGAAAGATTACTCCTGCTTGTTTGAAAATCTGATACTCTCTGCCATTTCTTATGTAAATTTTACGAAGATTCCTCCCAAAACACGTTGAGTCGAAGCCGACTTGTTTTACATGGACAAACAGAGAGGCTTGCTGAGGATCATGCATGGTGTCCACTTTATCGTCCCTGTGCAGGGCTGTTGTTTAAGAAACGTTATCGACTGGTAAGCCTGCATCCTACAGGAATTGAGAGCCAATTTCAATTTACTTTAATCTATAGAAGTCTCGAAGTGTTTTAAATTCGCGGCGAAAGCGGGCATCCCTTGTGATAAAGGTCTTACGGAAGCTGCCGTGCTGAAGAACACGACGTTATGCCCTGAAGAAGGAGACAGTAGGTTCCTCCTAAAAACAATATGCCCTGAAGAAGGAGACAGTAGGTTCCTCCTAAAAACAATCACCTACAAATGTACACGGTGTCACAGGACTATTACAGTCTAAATCGTCACAGCCCGAAAGTCATCAAATCACCAGTAAGACCTTTGTAAACCTACTCAAAACCGGTGCTACTGAATCTGCCTACTCTACTGCTAACTTTACCTTTAAATTGAGAACACGTGTTTAATAAAGGTCTGGCAATTGGCTGAATGGACGAATTGCCACTACGAATTTTTAGATTAATCGAAGTTTATTTTGTAACTTTGGTTGGATTTGTTTAGAATTTTTGCATCGGCAAATAACCAGAGTTGGATTTGTAATTTTAATCAGAGTGCCTGTGTCAGCTTCAAACCTGTCGGCAAATAAAAGAATGAATAATTCATCCAGTCTGGGCACTGTTGACTATTATTTCCATGTCAGTTTTCAAAACTGGGGCTACAGAATAGGGCACAGCAGCAGCGCTCTAGGCATTAACCCGGAGTCCTTGGTTCAATTTAATCGTGGACACCGGCTATCTAGAATTTTTTCTTGGCTTTCCTCAGATCAACCAGAGTATATATAAGGATGGTATCTCTTTTGGGCCACGACGTTTTCCTTCCAAGTCCTTGCCAATTAATCGTCTGTCAAGTCACTGTTTAATTCGGCACCGTATAGTTTCGATGTTATTAACACAAAGACAGGGGGTGGGGATGAAGAACAGTAAAAAGACGACATGCAGTCTCAGAATTTCTGCTGTAATTTATATGAAATCTTTCTTTCTTTCTTTCTTTCTTTCTTTCTTTCTTTCTTTCTTACTTTCTTCCTTTCTTCCTTTCTTCATTCATTTCTTTCTTTCTTTTTTCTGTCTTTCTTTCTTTCTGTCTTTCTTTCTTTCTTTCTTTCTTTCTTCCTTCCTTTCTTTCTTTTTTCTTTTTTCTTTCTTTCTTTCTTCCTTTCTTTCTTTCTTTCTTTCTTTCTTTCTTCCTTTCTTTCTTTTTCTTTTTTCTTTCTTCCTTTCTTGCTTTCTTTCTTTCTTTCTTTCTTTCTTTCTTTATTTTCTTAGTCTGCCCGGTCTAGCTACTCACTGTAAGTGCAGAAGGTTATTATTGCATCTGATTACACTCAGGGACACGCGCACACTCGGTAGGAATCCTCTGGATGAGGGATCGGCCCGTCGCATAGACCTCTACCTGACAGCACGCAACAGTGACAAGTGACAGACACCCATGCCCTCGCCGGAATTTTAACCCGCAATCCCAGCAAGCGAACGGCCCCAGACCCACACCCTCGACCGCTCGGCCACTGGGATCGGCTTATTCGATATCATTATTCCATTATACACAGAAATCCAATTGTCCATCGGTACTGTTCTTAATTTTTTGGCACTGGCTATAGAAAAGGTTTATTTCGTATGACATAAACAGTAAATTGACTTCCTACGCAATCTGTTATAATATAAATACATACAAAGCTAAGTGTGTGCGAATAGTTTCTGTACGTTGCTTGGTAAGTGAATTTGCGAAAAAAATTCACTAATCTTGCTCTTTACTTGTTGAAGATTTTAGCCAATGTGCATATCCATTGCTATGATTTCCATTGTCGATCGGAAGTCTTTATGTAGCATTACATGACAAAGAGGACGCCATATTGCTGTTGAAAAGACGCTATGGATGGTAATTATTGACGACTGAATTTCCGAACTCATTAAAGTTTTATGCCCTGAGCGCTGTGGGGCGGTTCGCTTCATCGATTGGTTTGAAACGTGAAAGACATTGTGCCCTATAGGGGCCTGAAGGGTTCCTTGAACCACGAAACAGTAATGGCCATAGAGGTGAATGCTGGAAATGGCTGGGAAGCTTTGATAGCACGACCCCTTGCCAGGTGTACTCTGTACCAAGTTGGCATGAGTTTGTTTTGAACGTAGTGCTTTGAGGTCAAGAGAATGTGTAATCTACTAGTGAAAGCACACATATTGTTTCCGACGCTGCGTCATCAGCAACTGAAACAAATTACCCACAGAACTGTCGACACACACTGAGTAAATTTTGTCATCTATACGTAGAGAGTCCATGGTTTGCACCCAAAAGCCACGACCTATATCGGGATCGCGAGGATTCTAAATGCGATCGTGAGTGACGAGCATTAGACATTGTAAACCGCTGGCCTAGTAGCTTGTATTAATCTTTATATCTTTATTACATATCTTATCTAATATAAATTTCAGTAACGTTTGCTTCGTCTGGCATGGAGTTCCATGTATCGCCACCAGATGGCAGGAAACAGAACTATGAGAACGGAGTTCCATAGATGTCCACTAGATGTCAGGAAACGCAAATAAACAGGCCTATGAGAACTCTTGCGAATGTAATCACAAACTTTGAATGTGGTAACAGTGGACATTTTTGGTCTTACGATATTTATGCTGTTACGGTAAATGATATGTATACGGAATCAAGCGTGCATGAACCACGAAATTCTAGTATACTTGTATATTAATATTTACACAACGTGGAGCGTCATATCCACACACTACTCTCAAGAACGTGGCTTTCCATTACATGAACGTTATTCCTCACAATGTCGAAGATTCACCGTATCCTAGGCTTATAATTTTAACACAGAAATAAATGTGTGACATCAATCTTCAGCTTTAACTGCGTCATGTATTCGTACGAACCAGCAGTACACCGAAAGTCGAAAGACGGAATATCCCTTTTGCTGTTTCCCCGAGCACAGCAGCTGTATCACACAGAAAGCCTGCATCCATCGGACATCATACCGTGACAACTGCCCTGCTCAGGGGCATGATAAATGAGACACTTTCATGTGCATGTAGATACATGCCACGGCAGCCTGCGAAGAGGAACATATAAGGAAATATTTCATATAAAATTCGTAGTCATGTATGTGATTTAGAAGGCAAAGTAACCCACTAATTATATAAGTAACTCCATGGAGTGGGGTTCTTGTTAAGAAGTTAATTTGCACTAAATTGCTCAAGAAATGCACAATCTATTCTGGCATTTGAAAGTCTGTAACCGCACCCACAACAGCCCGTGACTGGAGCCTATCCCGAGTCACATGACCCCATTCTATATCACACACACACACACACACACACACACACACACACACACACACACACACACACAC
>BLKM01000498.1:413647-713779 GCA_013340265.1 Coptotermes formosanus | reverse complement strand
ACACACACACACACACACACACACACACACACACACACACACACACACTGTGTTCTGTAATATTCAGTTGTATATTATTTGGGCCTCCCACGTGGTCTTTTCCCTTCAGAATCTCCAAATAAATTTTGCATTCATTTATTATCTCTTCTTCGAATCTGGCGTGCTTCTTGGCTAGGTTGTCGTAGTATTTGAGGAAGAAAACCATTATAAATGTCACTCACAGGGAGAAATGAAAGTGCAGTAGACTTGCAAGTTATGAGGAATGTTGAGATTTCGGTTGTCTAAAATATTTCAGAAGTGTTACAATTGACGTGTGCCTATATTTGATGTATTTTGCGATAAAATACCCATGGCGGCACTCGTATGTAGTATGTCACGGGCGGGCAGATATATCTCCTGACGGGATGCTGATCTGAACCCGACGGCTGCTGTTCAAAGTGGCAGTAACATGCATTCTGTTTCCAACTCTCTTGCAACTGTCTCCTAGTTTTGAGACCATTTTAAATCAGCATGTCTTTGCTTTAAAAGTTATCCCTAAGAGACAAAACTTCGAGTAGGGTCTGGTGTTTCCTGCTCCAAAAGTTACTGCTCTTAAGATTGGGAAGTGCGAAAAGAGTAGTTCATGCATGTACCTGCGTAAGACCTCCAAGGTGTAAGAAATAAGCAAGTAGTTTCTCTATACGTGTAACATACGTTAAAAATTCTACAGAAATTCTCCTCATTTGTTTTATAAGTGTAAATTATATTGTTGTTTTAAAATTAGATTTCAAACGGAAACACAAAAAAGCACACAGAAGATCCGCAACAATTCATGCATGCAGAATGTTAGCATGACCGTTTTAGCGCATGCGCATGTTGTCCTTCTGGGCAGACTAGTGCTAGGCCTAACACGCCATCACCTACAAACGAGCATTAGCAAGGCACCTTGATTTCACAGTGTGACAGAAGGTGTGTTGGATTTGATACTTTAAAATATCAATAGGATAAGGTCCATAACTGTTTCAAATTTAATGCAAGAAATGTGCTTTTTAGGTGTACATTGGACAAGTATTTGCAAGTGTTTAAAGCTCTGGAACCATTTAGCAGTGAGTTTGTGGACACGGCACGGCGGTTTTAAGTCCGAATTATATTTTAATGTGGAGCAAGGCGGACTGTAAAACTCTGTCTGTTGTAATGACATGTGGTTGTGCGGCATTTCATTAACATGAGGGGATTTAAAATTGTAGTACGCACAGGTACTGGTTATTTGAAAACTGCGGTGGAGGATTGGTGAAGGGGTACACAACAATTGGCAATGAGTGGCGTAGCACGTTCCGATGATAATTAGTCATTACGGCTTATTGCGAAGACCTCGCAGAGTGGAAATGACAACGGCTGAATATCGTACTGGTCCCGGGGGTTTATAATGAGACAGTAAATACAAAACATTTCATATTCCGCTGTCACTGCTTCAGATCTTCCAGTGCTATAACGATTTGTTAGGATGAGATGGGTGGGACGTGTGGTACGCATGATACCTGAGTACTTGAGGAAATGATACCGCTTGGGAGACTTAGACATACGTAAGAGAATAATATTAAAGTGAATGTAAATGTGTTGACTGGCTTCAGCTCATGACAGGGTCAAGTGATGGGCTCTTTAAATATGATAATGAACAACTGTGTAGACTAAGGGGGGGGGGATATCTTGATTGGCTGAAAGGCTGTTCGTTTCTCAGGAAGAATTCCATGCTGGAATTGCGTTATTATGCAGTACTGTATTTGCTGTCGGATTTGCGTCCACTCTTAAAAGAAGAATATGAGGTAACAGAAATTTCTGTTGCTGGAAATTGTGCACGTAAATCTGTTACTAATTTGTGTAATTATTCATTTATGATATATGAAGTATGAAAATATTTGATGCAAGGAGAATTAGAGTGAACTTGTGCAGAATGTGATGAGTATATGGATACAGATGACAGACTTGCCTGTAAATTTTTCTTAACATATTTCTTGTTTTAATAAAACCTACAAACACGTTTACGTTGCGAAATTTTGGGTTAAATATTGACAAAATACATCTAGGGGAAACGTACTCACTGCCAGCAATCATGTAGTCCACAATGTTGAAGTGCCGTTTTGTATGTTTATTAATTTATTAGAAATAAGCGTGTTTACTTGTATGTCTCACTGCAGTTAACTATCCATTTTTTTTTCTGCATCGGTTGCTGGGTACAAAGTGACATTCTTGAGATGATTTATTCCCGTTGCGTTTGCAGTATAATTCAAGGTACAAAAATATTCAGTCCAAACACAGCTATTTATTTCTCAAAGAAATCAGCTGATTTTCTTGAGAAATAAACGGTTGTGTTTGGACTGAATATTTTTGTACTTTTAATTATACAAAATGACATTTACGTAAGACAACAGCGTAAAAATGCACAATGTTATTATATATAATTTACAATTAAAATGTTAAACTCGAACATGTTTCGACCCTCTTCGGCTCATCTTCAAGGAGTGTACACCAATTTTATATTTCAGACGTATCTTTTGTATAAATACGTTAGGCTAAAATTAGGTTTCAGTGTTGTTAGATGTCTTGAAGTTTGCAGTAGAGACACACATTTGATTAAGTGTCAAATTTATGTCTTTGTTTTGTTGCTTTATATTTTAGAGGAAACTTCCTAGCAAATATTGCACAAGGATCAAAGATCTATTACCATGCATCATTGCAGAACCCCATATTGCGTGATGGAAGTTTCGTTCTTACCTCAAAAATTCGCAGGCGTCTGTCCGGTACGCTGTAATTAATGACTGTATCAATCGGAGTTTGAATTTGGGCTGGCTTTCAAACCAGAGTTTGTGAAAATCGGTCAACTGGTTGAATGGGGTACAGAAACTAACACACAGAGACAAAATGATGGTTTCTTCAGCCTACATTTTCCCATGAGGAAGGAAAGTAGGCTAAATTGACGGCTGTATTTTTTCAAAGAAACGCTTACTTACCAGAATTTTGAAGCAGGTAGTAGTAGTTCCCATGCGGATGGCGTCCTGCTAAAAGAGTGGAGCCGGGGTCGAGTTTTGTTTATCAATGAAGTCTTATTAACCCTTTAAAGACGAAGCCTATCTGTTTTATATAAGGACTCAGTGCGTACCGCGCTGTAAACACTCTCCACCTCGGTTACACAAAACCAATCTCTGAATATTGTATGAGGCAGAAGTTGCTGTTTGTTCTGAGATCCGTACAAAACACATGAAGGTAATGTGAGCAACGTTTAGTACTTTTGAATGCTAAACCTGGTGGTACGTAAAGTTACCGCTAGGTTTTAAAGGTTAAAACGTTAAGTGGCTTTATGAGATGGTTTCTTGCAAGTGTGGGCCATGGTACGTGGTAAAGCTGTCTGGCACTAGCTGTATCTTGTGCCCTGTGACGGGTGAATTTCTCTTGCAGAAGAAGCAAGACAGTCTTGAAGAGTGCGTACTAACTCCACATAACGGCTGGCGAAACTAATGTGCTTTCAGCTGGCGAAGAAGTTCTCTAAATTTTATGTAGGTACAAATGATGTTGGCATGCACATCCCGATAAAACGAATGTGGAACATGACATGTATGATTACACCAGTGGTAATTGGAGCCACCGGAATAGTAACAAGAGGTTTAAGGAAAAATTTAGAAGCCATACCAGGAAAACATTCGATCGATTCGCTACAAAAGACATATTTGGAACATCACACATAATACGGGAAGTACTGCAGTCTGAAACTTGAAAGCTGAGCGGTGGGGATCACCCTTGGTTCAAGAGGAGTACCGGGGAGGAATGGCCTGTGACAAGAGGAAGCATAGTAGTAGTAGTAGTAGTAGTAGTAGTAGTAGTAGTAGTAGTAGTAGTAGTAGTAGTAGTAGTAGTAGTAGTAGTAGTAGTAGTAGTAGTAGTAATAATAATAATAATAGAAGACAAATGCCCATACTATAGGTACAAACCAGCAGACGTGCTGGAGAATGACAACTTCAAACTGTACTGGAACTGCAGCGTTATTACGGATAAAACAATACCTTTCAACCGACCTGACATAACTCTCACGAACAAGAAAATAAAAAATGCCTTCCTAATAGACATAGCTATTCCAAATACACACAATTTCCCCAAAACAATAACCGAAAAACAAAAGAAATACCAAGAACTGGCGAACGAAATACGTGCTATGTGGAAGCAGGATGCAGTACAAGTGGTCCCGATAGTAATTTCGGCTACGGGAATAATTCCAAAGTCACTGTCACAAAGTCTAAACAGACTTAACCTGCACCCAAACACATATATACAAATGCAAAAAGTGGTAATTCTTGGCACATGTTCAATTGTAAGAAATTTCCTAAGTTATACATAGGACCACCGAGCCTAATCCTGTTGATGATACATCCCAGGATAGGTGAATATTTCCCAGCTAAAGCTAAGAAGTGAGAAATTCGGATGATGATGATGATGATAATAATAATAATAATAATAATAATAATAATACTCTCGTCCTGAAAGTTCATTGCCGTTTTCACAAAAGCCCGCTCCCTGTCCTGCACTGAATTAGACAAACCCGCACCACATTTCCATTTACTATTGTTCTAAGATCCTTTCAACAGGAGGACTGTTACAAAAATGCAGTTCTTCACTTTCTTGTTTCGGGCCCAGTAGAGAATGTCCAAAGACATGAAATTTATGTCGTGTCCTTGGCAAAATGTACGGTAGCCTTGGCTGTTGATGTAAGATAACATGAAACTGTGTGTTAGATATGGAATTTGAGCGTATAGGGTAGATTCATGTTACAGGCGTGGAATTCAGGAACACGGTGCTGAATCTTCGAACTGTTTAAAGGAATCTGGTAATCTTCCTAGCTAGTGTTGGATTGTTATTGAAGACTGCCAAGGATGGTCATTACGAGTATTTCCCGATAGAAACTAGCTTTACACTGCGTCAATCGACTGTGCCACTGACAGTGACGCAAATGCGTTAATCGACTGTGCCACTGACGGTGACGCAAATGCGTTAATCAACTGAGCCACTGACGGTGACGCAAAACAGCCTGTACGTTATGCCTTTCACTTTTGTTCTTACGACTGATTCTCAGTTCCCACCTTGTCACTTGTCACTTGTTACTTAGTGACTTGCTTTTAGCTGACAGTTCTGCGTGACTTGCTTCGAAGAAATGAAAAAACTGCATGTTATTGATCGTACGTGACAGCTGCGTTCTTGCCGTCATATTTGTGTCTTGGTCTAGGTTTCTTTAACGACGCTGTTTCCATTACACAATCCATTTTCCTTTAATATTGTTTTTTAATGAACCCCAGAATGAATACAAAAGTACGTGGTGCCCTTATGACCTTAGTCTTGCTTGATTTTAGTTATGGGAAGGGAATATTAGCCAAGGTACCCCGAGTCCGCCATTGTGTTGACAACCCCGTTAGGAAGGGGTCTCCCTGACGTGTTGATTTTCTTCATTTGTTGCAGTTACAGGTCGCCTGAGGCTGTTAGATTATTGCATGTGATGGCTGCGCCATAGTTTGGTGTATTTTATGTAGCGTGGATAAACAGTGACAGCCTAGGAATTTCATCAGAATCAGTCCATTATAATCGCCACTTTAGTTGAAAGTTTAATTTCAGTGTTTAGTTTTTCTCCTCAAATACGCACCAAACCGGAAAACTCGCCTCTGCAATTTTGAAGCTACTTGATTTTAGTCATTATTGGCTGCGAAGTATGCCGTTATTGGGTCAAGTCATGCAGCCTGGTCGAGAGAATTGTCACATGTCACGCAGGCACATTGGTTTCGCTGTGCTGTTTACTTTAGAATGAGTGCTAAAATTACATATTAATACTTTTCGATGTTATAATGTTATACACATGAACACATAATATATTTCATATATTCTAATTCTATATTTTTTAATGTTGCGCCCCTAAATATATTGCGCCTGGACGGGTGCCACCGTTTTCCTCTCCCTTGTTACCGCTCTGACAACAAGCGTCTTCTTGATTTAGTACTTCGACTGTAACTCTAAAATTAAATAAATACGTAACTTAGCAAATAAATAAATAAATAAATAAATAAACTCAAGTTAAATGTTGTCCCGGAAGTAATTTAAATGAGCCAAACAAATTAATACAGAATTTTGTTGGAGGAAATCTTTCGGTTCCGAGCTCACTGAAACCAGACAAAAATTGGGTCTACTATTGAATTTTATATAACTTATAGATTATGGTTTGCGCGATTGTGGTTGTGATTTGGATTGATATGAAAGTTGAGCGCGAGTTGTAGCATCGGAGGATGGTTTTACGTGAAATGTTTTTGCAGTTTGTCATTAAAGGACGCTGGGATTGTTAGTGATCTGGAAAACCGAAGACTTCATCTGTTGGCAGAAATGTGTGAAGAAAAGAAGACGTGAATACTGCGTTTCTAGAACAGTGTGATTAAGTGGAGCTGTCTGTTGTGGGGCCACACCCATAGAAGGAATGAACTCCGGTATATTTACGCCTGAGACTCACATCAGTTTGTCTTTCCCCAGTATCCGTTAAACTTAAATAATGAGAAGCGTGCTAAAACAAAATTTGCATGCGTTCCCCTTTTTTGGAAGGCATAAAGGAAGGAACCTTTAAGACAGGATTGTGGAAGGAAACAGCCAAGCAAATGGGAGGATCCGATTTGAATTTCAACAGTCGTTATTTCATTACACTTAATAGCAGCCGGTTTAGTGCATTATTTATACGTATGTAGGCCCGTGTACAGTGTACCCACCACACTAAAGAAACAGCTAGTCATTACTTTATTGGTTTACCAGAATATACAGCCGAATTTTCTTCACAGCTGTTCGCGGCACACGGTGTACAAATAAAGGAATAGTCTATTCTGATGACGCGCCATAGCAGTGAAATATTTTCTTGTCACTTTCGTGAAGTGTTTTCACTCTCACGTCCCCGTTGCTGAGAAAACAAATTCGTATTTACGGTCTTTTAATGTCGCACATATAAAGGTCTCTGCTAAACTACTGCTGTTCTGTTGGGGCCATTAGTGACATTACTCTCGACCTCTCGCGTTATTTATTTTGGGGTATGGCTTATTTAACGATGCTGTCAGTAACTGAGACTAGGCCTATATAGCTTTTAATAATGGGAGTAGTGGGTGATTAATTTTTCAGAGCCTAATGGTTACTTTATATGTCACCAGGTTCAACATTCAAAATTTGTACGTTCTTCCCACAGAGTGGGTTTATACTTCTTGTGTGGTTCTTATAGCCAAGAGTGGACATAATTATTTCTCTATAGAGCATTAACTAATTGGTTCTTATAACGGAGGCGGAGTGTGTTTACCGCGCGCTAAGAAAGGGCTCTTTACACATGTTTCAGGTTAATCTTACACTTAAACGGTTAACTGAAAAGGAAGTGGACGTGGCCTGTTTTGTGCTACTATCCCGTACTTTGGTGAGGAGACTAAGCCTCCTTAACTCACATGAATTTCGGTCTCTGGCGCGATTTGAGACGGATTATTTTTTGAAGATTTTTATTAACCTTCTTTCTAGATAACCGTATTCTGAAGGGCACATAACAATTAATGACAGTAGGCTTATAACCAAATATGTAGGCCTTACGTATACAGTACGCACGTAGTTGGCTGTACTATTATTAATCTATCGGCGTGTTCATGGTCAGAGATGCGACATTGCAAGATTGACACAGATATGCAATGTGTGCAGAAAGAAACACATGCATTATTGTAACCCACTCCTGCACGGTTTTGGATGCCGTAGAGTCCGTGCTTTATGGACAGCTGATTTAAAAATGATTATGGCCATCACGATCTCCGGACCTGATCCCACCTGATTTATTTTTATGGGCGTTCAAATCACTCTCATACGCTGGAAGATATAAGAGGTCAACATTCAGCTTACAGTAGACAGCATATCAAATGATACATTAAAAACAAGACAAATGATGTACATATAAACGTAACGTCGAGGTGCGTTCGCGTAACAATTGTTACCGTGGAAAAGCAATAAGTGTTACATATTGTGAGTGTGTGTTTGTAGCCTTAGTTATCCAGCATGCAATGCGCATGCGCCGTGTTGTCGTCTGTAGCCTGTCTGTCTCTACCATATTTTTTCACACTACCTCATAAAAGGCACGATTTTCGAAAAAAAAAAAAAAAAAAAAAGGAAATTGAACACAAAACGTGTACTTTGATTTTCTCTACAAATTTGTCCGAAAAATTTCTTATTCTAAGAATAATTGAACGAGATATTATCATAAATGTACATACGTCTTCATGTAAAGTACTCATTATTGTCATATTTTAATGACACTTGAATTTTCTTGGCAGACTTCCGAAAAATACTCAGAACATGAAATTTCATGAAAATCCGTCCAGTGGGTTCCGAGTTGTTTCATGCGGAATGACAGACACGCAGACGGACGGATAGAGAGATAGACATGGCAAAGCTAATTGTCACTTTGTCGCTTTTCGCGGTTTTGCGAACACGCCTGAAGAGTGTGTGATAACATGTCTTGCCGTGTACACTTATGTGCCAGCCATAACGGCCAATATTTGAATAATTTTATTAACGCACTAATAAACTTGCACCTTCCACGGGTGGCATTTCTTTCTGAACACTCTGTATTTAACAGCAGTATATGCTGATTCTGGAGTTACTTCTTGGTGTTTCAGCAGAATGCAAAACATTGCACGATTCTTCTTAGCTCTTGACAGTGTGGTGTTAAGAAGTTCTGTGTAGCTGTTCAGCACACACCTGAGACAGCGGTTCAATAAACTGCTAAGCAATGTACATGTCTCGTCGTCGACGAAAACAATCAGCATTGGAATGGTAGGGCCTGGTAGAGAGAGAGGAACATGAGGTAAGAGTGAAGATCCTTCCTTTCCGTCAGTAAAAAGGCAGCAGATTTGCAGACAAATCAACATTGTACCGTTTTTTGGCAGTTCTACCCACCAGCGTCTGTGACGTAGGAACCGAAAGGCTTGGAATACTGCAGAAAACTGGGTTTTGAAGCTGAACTAGAGTGCATGGGGTATTTGACTTGGATGTGTTTGCCAACATGGCTGCGACGCAGTTCGGGAGTTGCCACTTTGTTGAATATATTTTCTTTATTTTTGCGCACTTATTTAGTAAGTGGCCTCAGGTGAAGTGTTTGAAATTTATGGATGTGTCTATGAGAAATATTTCAATGCGTTGTGTGTTCTTTTTGAACTTTAGTATTAACAATAATGATAGTAATCATAAATTACGACTTCTACTACTACTACTACTACTACTACTACTACTACTACTACTACTACTACTACTACTACTACTACTACTGCTGCTGCTGCTACAAATAATGTGTTTCAAAAATAATGTGTTTCAAAAACTGCATTTTAATCTTAGTATTAGATGCTGAAACAGATTACCAGTTGAAAACATGAATAAAATGTGGAAACTAGGTTTCTGTAATAATAATAACAATAATAATAATAATAATTCCCCAGATATGACGTGGCATGACGTCTTTGAAACTGAAAATATTAACGACAAGCGAAGAAGTAAGGATTGGCAACAAACGGGCCGAGCAAATGCACCTCCTCAACCATTGACACAAACAGGTTTTGCGCCATTCGGCAAGCGTCCATGCTGACAGTCATATTTTCATGCTGCGTTGTCATTACAAAGTGCGCAATGCCATGAAGTAGAGCCATCCTTTAGATCTTCATAGCTCCCGAGTTACACGGTATGCACCCCGCATTTTATTGAACTTCAGGATGCATTGCCGTAGCCACAAGTACCCTAAATGGTCGCTATTCCGAAATATATGAATCCAAATTCACGCTCTTACCTCTGTTTCTTTAAGATCCATTTATTATCATTCTCCAATCTTTGGCCAGCTGTTCCAAGTGGTCTTCCTCCGACTGTCGTTTTGTGTACCTTTATTTTCTCTTCAGTGCCTACTGTATTACCCGCCGCTCTTGTCTTCTTTGACTTAATCATCTGACCAATGTTTGTTGAACATATGAACTCTAACGACCGTTGTCGTGCAGTTCTCTTCTGTTACGTTTTAGGTCCCAATATTTTCCCCAGCACACTGCTTTCAAACACTTTCATTCTGTGCATAATGGTCCCTTAATGTGAGAAGCCAAGATTTATACCCATATAAACAATAGTAAAAACTGTAGTTTTATGTATTTATTTTTGTGTCTTTTGATAGCAGACGTGAGGATATATGATTACGATAAGAATTTAAGGTGCCTTTAATTCTTTTGTAAATTCAATGTGGATTTAGTATTGATACCTCCGTAAACTGCATAGTGAGGTGTCGAGCATTCCATCGCGGGTTATGTCCCTGCTTTGCGTTCCAGAGGTCTGGGTTTCAAATCTTGTACCCGAGACCGGTTATCCTGAGTTCTTTTTCTTGGTTGTCCGAAGTTACTCCAGCAAAATGCACGAATACCTCCTCAAATATAGCCGCGATCCCGTCCTCATACACCAATTCTGGTCTATTATTCACTGCTGATCCACCATTCGACACTGTGTGCTCTGAACTGCTCCCAAGCTCCGTAAATAAACGGTAAATAAATAAATAAATAAATAAATAACTTTGGTGTGAGATAAGGGTGTCTTGGTGAAGGAAAGCAAGAGAGAAGAGTGTGTTCCAGAAAGAAGACATACGATATTGATGAGTGAGAGCATGGAGATGGAAGACACTGAGACGCAGCGAATGAAGCGAGACCGAATAAAATTGAACGAATAAAATACGCAGACACGTACGGAGAGAGAATACATGAAGAGCGCGAGTGCATGAATAAATTTACACGGAGACAGAGTGAAGGGAAAGCTCACCTAGGTATTAGTAAAAAAAATTCTAATCTGTCACTGTTGGTTTATTTTCTTCTTTCTGTGGCGTTTGTTCTGTATTATGTGGTTGAAACTGATGTGTTTATTCAGGGCGTTTTGAGTTCCAGCTCAAAGCCATTTTATCCACATTCTTCTTATCAAACTGCACATAATCTTTTTCCTTATTGGAAGATCGTAACCTTTGTAATTGATACTGGCCGATCCGAGGGGCCGCGCGGTCTAATGCGTAGGTCTGCGGCCGAGCGCTTGCTGGGATCGTGGGTTCGAATCCCACCGGGGGCATGGATATTTGTCTTGTACAGTGTTTGTGTTGTGAAGTAGATGTCTCTGCGGCGGGCCGATCCCTCGTCCAGAGGAGTCCTACCGACTGTGGTGTGTGCTTGAGTGTGATCAAGTGAAATCGCAAAGAAAAACCCCTCGGCATCTACAGTGAACAAGTAGAGGGAAGGATTAAGATAGGAGATAGAGTAATTGATACTACGTCATTAGATAAACAAGTCGACCTGTGTGTTAATGAAGTTTCTGAAATCTCCAGTCTTATAGCAGTAAGTATATTTCTCACAGAGATTTGTAGGTTTCTTGTGAATCTTTTACGATTTATTGAGCACTTCAGTTGCAGATAAATCTTTTTTTAGAACTGTGTTGCAAGCTGACAGACTCGATGAAGCAAACTCATTTTCGTAATGTTGAATCATTTCTTAGTTGTGTTATGAATATCAGATTTTATGGAAGTACGTCCACAAAGAGACGGATGGCTGGTTGAATGGGTGGTTGGTAAAAGGGCATGCCTTTCTTGAAAGACGCATTCTGTACGTAGCCTACATTATGCTTGCAATCGCGAAATTAATTGTCTGGCAATATTCGTATCAAACAAGGACAGTCTTTTGCTTGGCAAATTATGAGACTTGAGCTTCAGTGATGCTACTCATCGACGTCTCTATCCCTGAGATGCGATTCGTTGACCAGCCTTATAAATCTTGTGTAAGGTTGCCATGGTGACACATGTCAGCATTAATTTTTGTGGTGTGAGCATAATTAAATTACGTGCACCCCGCATCGCTCAAAGGAATACCAGTGAGGATAGCGGAGATTTATTCCAGGACGGAGAGCGATCCTTACTGATATGCGTATATTAACTGGCACTCTCTAAGATTTACTACTGCCTCGCAATACGCGACGAAATATCTGTAGATACATTTGTAATGCATCGCTAGCCATAAAGTACGGGAAGTCTAAATGATATTTTTTGTGTTAGTTTGGTGTGTTGTGTGAAAGTGGTTCCTGAAGTAGATACAGCCAATTGTATTATTATGGTAGGAACTCGAGTAAATGGGCTTCATTGATAACTCTAAGTGAAACCGGCAGGTCTCATATTGCAGTGTTTACAAAGTAACAGCTGACCACCATTTTCATGTTGCGATGACGTCTTTGAGCCCACGAAAATAACCACTGGGCTGGGATCAGACAAGACATACGATGGAGGAGCACCTTAACCTCTTAAAGCCTAGCGGTAACTCTACATACGACCAGGTTTAACAGTAAAAAATTCTACGTGGTGCCCACATTGCGTTTATGTGTTTTGTACGGATCTCAGAACAAACAGCAACTTTTGCCTTATAAAACATTCAGAGACTGGTTTTTATAACCGAAGTGGAGAGTGTTTACAGGGCGGTACGCACTGAGTCCTTATATGAAACAGATACGCTTCGTCTTTAAAGGGTTAAACACCATGGACACGGATCGAATTCCAGTAAGTCTCTCGGCACTGACTGAAATGCAGGACTTGTGTGGCCTAATGATTCAAAAAGTGTGCAGAGTACCAAAACTGCGTGTGTAAATATCGATGAAGTCCATTTCATTATCCAGACGGTATTATTCTGTTTGGGAGAGCGCGGTCGGTATTGTGAGAATCATCTACAACCCAAACATATCCTGTGCTGGAAAAATGCAGGGGTTTTTTTTCACGTTAGTGCACCTGGTATATGTAGATGCACAGTACTTCAAAGGTTTAAATTATAAAACTAAGCATCTTTTCCTGTGTTATTAAAATTGTTTGCAAGTCTAGTAGGTGAACTTCAGGGAGGAAAAATAAAATCCCAAAGAAATACAAATCTTTTCACAACTGAATTATACCTCACCTGTGTACGTAAACTAATATGTGTTACATAATTTTATGAAACACAGTTGAAACATCTACCATGTATCGGCCCTCAGTCGTACTAAAAAAACAGTCGAGATATCAGTCAGAGAAACGTGATGGAAGACCAGGATATCATTTCTGGAAGACGCTGGGAATTTTCTCGTCACCAAAACGTCTAAATTGGCTATGGGGCCCACTTATCCTCCTGTATAATGGACAGTAAAAGCGGCCGGAGTGTGAATTTGACCAAATCACGCCCATTTAATGCCAAAGTCACGTAAGTCTGAAGCTTCAATTCCACTTCGCCATATGTCTTAATGGCGCGTTGCTTAACCTTTTAAAGCCTAGCGGTAACTCTACATACGACCAGGTTTAACATTAAAAAATTCTGCGTGGTGCTCACATTGCGTTTATGTGCTTTGTACGGATCTCAGAACAAACAGCAACTTTTGCCTTATAAAACATTAAGAGACTGGTTTTTATAACCGAAGTGGAGAGTGTTTACATTGCGGTACGGACTGGGTCCTTATATGGAACAGATACGCTTCGTCTTTAAAGGGTTAAACATTGTGATATCTTACTGTTCATATCTATCCAGTATCCGAGCAACGTCTCGCCAGACAGGTAGCTACCTGCAGTGAATCCCTTCGCTTTTGCGGAATAGAACTCCGGACGCATGACTCCGTGAGGAGTTGATGAAGTCGCGCGACAGACTCGCGGAGCGGTAAACAGGGTGCTTTGACTCTTGGCGGTCTGTCTTGCAGTTTGATGTTTTCTCTGCATACTTCCTGTGATCTCGAGAGACGGCAGCCCCTTTCGGGGGGAGGGGGGGTGCAGAGAGGAAGGAGGAATACGGCTGAAATGAGATTTTTTTTACTAGGGGGTGGTTTTATGTGCGGCTGAAATTGAAGCTGTAGAGAATGTGAAGGGGGTGGACGAAGGAAAACGGAATTGGAATTCCTAATCCATTTTCTTGTATATTCTGGACAAATAGCTGAAAGACGACAGAAATAGAATTATTGCTTTGTTATTTTGGTATCCTATCTTGCCCCCATTTTCGGTGATGGGTTGTTTGGGGGGGGGGGGACGTGGAAGAAAAAAGAAATAATACAATTCTGCGATCGTAAACGAGTAAATCTCTGTTATCTATGGCGGTAGAGGAGACGAAACCGCGTTATTTATAGAGAAACAGATCCAGACACCGGTGAGTATTGTAGCTGGATTATTGTACGCATAAATAAAAGAGTCCGTCGACCTAGGTAAAGAGCTGTCTGCTTTGTTTCTCAGTTTCTTCCCCATCGAGTGTTGCTATGCCACTCAGAAATATGACACGTAACGGCCGGGCGCGCCGTTTGAGACTTGGGTCTGCAGCCTCTCGCTTGCTAGGATTACGAATTTGAATCCCGCTGGGGGTGGGATGTCTGTCTCTTGCGAGTGTTATGTGTTGTCAGGTAGAGTTCTCTGCGACGTGCCGATCCGTTGTCGAGAGGAGTCCTACCGATTGTGTGTGTGTGTGTGTGTGTGTCATTGCGTATGACAGGTGCACGAATAGTGGGCCGGGATATTATAGTCGGTATGGCGACTCGCTACGGGCTGGACGGTCCGGTGATCGAATCCCCGTGGGGGCGAGATTTTCCACACCCGTCCAGACCGGCCCTGGGGCCCACCCAGTCTTCTGTACAATGGGTACCGGGTCTCCTTCCCGGGAGAAAAAACTGCCGGGGCGTGGCGTTGACCACCCACACCCATCTAACGCCGAGGTTAAAGAAAGAGCAGAGCTGCACCTCTCCTCCTCCTCTGGGCCTTCATGGCCTGTTCTAGGATGAACTTTACCTTTTAGGTGCACGAATAAGTCTGCACCTAGAAAGAGTGGGTAGAAATTCAGAATAAAAAAGAAGGAAAGACCGGAGGTAATTGCGGATTTTCTTATCGACGTGTCTAATTTCTACATCCATTAAATTTCTTAAAGGCCTAAGCTTGGAGCCGGGAATGAAGGCGTCCTGAAATTGGCGCTGATAATTTGCGTGCTGAGGATGAACAGACTGGAGGCCTGTTTTGTACATTGTTAAACAGGACAGGAATGTTTGCGTGTGCGTGTCCGCGTGCAATTGCGTTTGTGTAGAAGTAAGAATAATGCGTGCGCTCCGGTAGAATACGCCTATATTCCAGGCTAGCCTTTGAGATTTCTTATCTCACATGGGCTTTGATCACTATTTTCTTCAGTTAAAATTCTGCTATTGTGAGGGTAACCAACCCTGTAGAAATGAAATAAGCTAGACTCAATATAAGGCGGATCCGGATATGAGGTGATTTCCTTTAGAGAAAAACAGAACATGTACAGAAGGTAATAAAAGAGTAATGAAGTTCTGCTGCAATTAATGCCAAAGCTCTCACTGGAATACTAAGTGAGAAGTTAACAGCGCTACAGCATGCTTTATTAGTCTTACTACGAAATAGCGCGTTGCTGAAGTTTTAGTGGAAAATGCCGCAAGGCCTCGGTTATCAGGCGACTCCTTCTTTCCTGTGCAGCTAGTTCCGTAAGAAAATTTTCTTTTTCTTCTTCTTAGTCCTTCCTTCTTCTACCTACTTGTTCACAGCAGGTGTAGAGGGTTTTCATTTTCACTTCATTACACTCAAGCACACACTACAGTCTGTAGGACTCCTCTGGACGAGGGATCGGCCCGTCGCAGAGACAAAGTTATATCGAATACTTTCGTTATATTAACTTTGTGCACAAAATATATACACCGGTAAAGGTAAAACTAATTGTGCCTTCATCTGTGCACTGCACCACACAGGCGCATTGCGGACGTGGACGTAAGGTTGCATATGTTTGTGACCTGTGTATTAAGTACGACGCAGATGTGTGGTCGCACCTCGTGTCGCTTTACATCATGGAGAGGAAACTAAGTGGGGCCTGGCAGCGTTATGGACGTGGTAAAGAAGACTGTGTTTCATTATCGTCATCTTTGTCAACTTTATGATGATGATGATGATGATGATGTAAATTTAGTTCAATTCAGTTCTTTATTATTAACGTGACAGAAAGCAAATTACAGAACACGAACAAGAATGTAAGCGAAAATGCAAAATCTAATAACAAACCACGGAAGAAAACACGTAGACAGGAGATAATAAGGAAAAATTACGTCATGTGATAGCGTGAATAATATTACGATTTTTAAAGTAAAAACGTTTAAGAGAGGTACTGTGTTTCTGAACTGTGACTGGTAGTTCATTTCCATTCAGTTCAGTTTACTGACGTGCAGGCTTAGTACAGCAGGACCAATTACAAAACAAACACACGAACAGATGATTACACAAATACACACGTACAGCGCCATTACGCTACAAACAAAAATAAAACAATTTGAGGCATGTGTGTGTGCGTGTGTGCGTGCGCGTGCATGCGTGGGTGCTAACTCAGTACCCCGATGATGGTGATGATTATAAACACAGTTTAACTTAAGAGAGACAAAAGTAGCTAGCAATAATAATATGAACACAACAAAATTATTTCTACGTTGTAATTAGCATAACTAACTCGATAAATAATTAAGTAAAGCAGACTTTACCGTTGAGTATACCAGTATATATACACACTACATTAGCAGCCGATGCATATCCAGTAGCAAGGAAGTTGTGACCCTCAGAGTCAACATTAAACAAAATAAAATGTCTAAGGTTTCGAACAGAGTCTTTAGAAATTTGAGTAGGAATGAGAGTAATAATAGTAACAGATTTCTAGGGCGAGAAATGTGAGCAGTGTGGATGTAGGCTGTATGACATAAGCGTGGAGGCCTTTGATTAACATCCAAAAGTATCAGGAAGCTCAGATTTACACCATTATTAATGAAGCGCTATTACGTTTCTCTCGGAAAATTTCCAGTGGCATTGCCTGTATACATTTACGCAGAAATGAACAAATCCGAGGAGCCAGATCTCCTGGCGACTAGATGTACAGTAGAGCCTAATACAGTATTTGTGGATCCCCATTTTGCAGCTAGTTTTATGTTACCCTTGTGGTGCCTAGAATTTTGACGTGGCTTCTATATTTTTGGAAAATATTTTCATCCGTTGAATTATGTATACATAGATTATACGTCTTGCTTTTTCCATGAATTATGGTTCCCATCTCTTCCTAGTAAACATGGCCATAAGCACAGCTTAAAAACCTTCTACGTACAGAGATTGTGACGGAACATCTCAAAACGATGTGAGCTTCACATCTTACAGTTTAGAAAATTACGTTATCCACTCCTGCTTTAGTTAACACTACAGAATAAGCAGTACTTCGACGTCCTTTCGACATGATAGAGTAAGCCCTTCGGCAAAATATTACAGTCGAGTTTTATCTACTGTGGAAGAAATTCTCGGTGTCAACGGCAGCTGTCTCTCCCAAGGTTCTCGTGTTACAAGGGTGAAGACATGTAATTATAAACTAATTAAAAAACGCGAAGCACCTTCAACAGCACGTCACTCTGATCCCAACGGCGAGAGAAAACCGCCAATATTTCAGAGCAGACAGTTTGAAGTGGCGCTCAAAGATGACGTAAATTTCTTGCTGAGACTTGACAGTCACTTTGCTGAACAGGTGAACATTTTTTACGTCTGTTTCATAGATTTAATTATTTATTAAAAGTAAATAGTACAAATACAGAGCGTTCCTAAATTAGTTATACAAAACTAATGTGTAATAACGCAGAAAGTGGAAAACTTACAGTTTTATGATGTATATAAAAAATGCAGTGTATGTTTCAGTTTTATCTACAGATATTCACAGGTGTTCAATGTGGTTTCCTCGTGTCACGCGGCAGATGTCTCATCTGTACGCGATTTCGTTCCAAATCCTATGAGTCATGTCGGCATCTATGGTGGCAACCGCTTCTGTTGTCCGTGCCTGTAGTCCTTCCAGACTTGCAGGAAGAGATGCAAGAAAAACTTTGCCTTTAACTTATCCCCGCACGGAAAAGTTCAGCGGTGTTGGTTCAGGCGATCGTGGTGGCCAAGCCATCGTTCCACGAAACCGCTTACCGATGGGACATCTGCCGCGTGACATGAGGAAACCACATTGGACACCCGTGAATATCTGCAGATAAAACTGAAACATATACTGCAATTTGTGATATATGTCATAATGCTGTAAGTTTTCTACTTTCTATGTTATTACACCTTAGTTTTGCATAACTAATTTAGGAACGCCCTGTATAATATAGGTTATTCTCGCAATTTAATGCTGTGTATAAACAGCTAAAGGGACGACCCATCGAATATGGAATGAGACAGGGTAACGTAGAATTGGGACGAACATGAGACGAATGGCTCGTGGCCTGCTTTAATGTATGTTCTTACTTTTTCAGACTACAGGGTGGATATCCATAGACACTTCTGTGTTTATCGTGGGTTGGTTCGTAGATGGCACCTATAAAAGTCATAATACGTGGCACACAAAACCACCTAAATTATTGTGTATTTCTTACAGTATACACGTAATTTACAAATGTGGCCGCTGGCCGCGGGTTGGAGACCCGATGTCTGAAACAAGGAGCAGATTTATTTTGCCGTTACTTTCCATCTTAAATATAGAATACACAATTAAGAAAGTGTAAGGTAATTTGGAGAAACGGAAGCTGTGTGGGATACATCAACTCAGATTTGTGTTGGTGGCATGAATATTTTGGGCGGTAGTAAATCAACCACAAAAAAGAACACACGAACGGTAGTAAGGAGATTTAAAATTGTCCATTCCTTATACGTGCTATTACAAGAACATGTATTTTCACCAGTTTTTTACACAAAATTAAAGTAAAATGTATAGACAACTTCACAATAGTCCCGACATCTTTCGGTGTGCTGAACGCACCACCTTCAGGGGAACACACTGACCACGGAACACTTAAAATTGCAGAGGCCCAGTTATTAAAACTGTTAAAACACCACTTTTCTCCTTCTTTCACATCCAGGTCTACACAGAGGAAGGTGTGGGATTATAAGGTCCAGAATTTACTGACGCAAATCCGACAAAATATTTAGAGACCAAAGGTAGTAGCGTTTGCAGCGCTCCGATCTGAGATGTAACACACCAGTGAGAACGGTGTTATCAGGCTAAGGAGACTAGGCGATCCGTCTAAATCCACTTTGTGCTTTCCCTAACCACCAATTATTTAGCGTCTGGTCGGATATCCTGTCTGACCCTCACAAACCCTCCACGTCCCGAGGCCTTCAATTACGAATAATTCCCTCTCTTCCGCCCTTGGGTGACTTACCGTAGCAACACAAACGCGGCAAGTGCCTATTCTTGTTGTTCAAGGTAGTTAGTCAGGCCATTGATATTAACCACCTGAAGCAGGAATTTAATGTAACAGTTATCTAACAATCGATTTCCTAGCTCATGGTAAGCAGTGTCTTCATTAAAGAGTCCAACCGCTTCTTGCTCTTGGAGAAATAATCCTTGTCTCTTCTGACAATAACAGTACGTACTTAAATACCTCTCATGTCATACTTTTCCTATTCGGGTGTCTTTAAACAGGCCAGTATTAGGTATACTTGGAACTGAGCTCAGTTCTGGAAATTTCAGTTCATAGAGCTGTTCGTAATATGACAGACTTGAATCGGTTTCAAACGGGCCTCCTGTCGTGTATACCTGTGATCTGTCACTTTATCAAAGAAAAGAATCTCTCTGACACATTTATAAATTTAACTATTCTACAATTTGAAATTATTTTCTTGAGTCACCAGTAGGCCGTCATGTACTTTGTAATTAGACCGTTAAAGAACAGAACAGAAAAAAAGATTATTCTTCCAGTGATGGAGACTAGCTCTGTCTACGGGGCCCAAAAAAGTAGGTATTCTTGTCTTCCCCGCTCCATTCGCCCGAGGACGGAAGCAGAGCCAGCTTCAGAAAAGTTGTGATTTTAATTTTTTTAATATTTTAAATATTTTCTTCTTCGGACGATGGATAAAGTCCATAAACCCATCACCACACAAGATTATTCTTCTTATAAGCTAAGCATGAAAATTGCCTATATTACCAACAGATCGTTTACTCTAGTGTAACATTATGCATTCGTTTGTAACCAGACGGAAATTATCAGCTCTAGCGTCGTTGTTTATATACATGTGATACAAATCATCCCGTGCGAAGCTGTTACCTCCTTGTTCCATCAACATTTTATAACCTGTAAAATGCGCTCCGGGATATTACTTTCCGGTTAGGAAACTCTGATGAAGCAACCGAAGTGTGGATTTCTGGATGGCGTAGTTTTACCCTCCCCCTGCATGTGAGCAAAATCCTACTGCAGGCTTCGTTCATAAATCACACGGTTTTATGAATAAATTTCGCAAATTATATTTACATTTTTAAGATAAAATTGCCATTAGTTGTAAATGAGGGGCTGTCTCGCAGATGGAAACGTTTAAGCCGACTACACGACTGTTTCTTATAACCTGTGGATACATGCATTCCAGTATTTTGGCGGTGGGTTTTTGTTGAGTTGTGTCCTTGCACATAGCCCCCGGTCATTGCCTGGTGATGTCTACCTGTTACCTTTAGCATTCCAAAGAACTCGCTTTGGAAGGGACTGTGAACCTGTCGTAAGGCAGACGACGCAGTGAATGAGTATACATTTGTACAGAACACATTGGATACTCACATTAAAATTTTTGCTTTGACCATGCTGTTTATTATTCTGTAGAGCCTACAGATTTGTCCAGTTTTCCTCGGAATTTACATAATTGTTTTTATATATGGCGGTGCCCATGTGAAGTTGCGTGTGTGCAGATTTTTATGACGCTTTGTCAGCTGTGCGGGTCACAGCGTCGAAAGATAATGACAGGAGCACGGAGAAAGCTATTGTGGCTTTGTGTGTTACACTGTTGCTTAATGTACCTGGAGAGATTACAGAAGGGGAGGATTACATCAGTCAGATGTGGCCGACTCCGGTACGAGATGCAAGCCCGCGAGATCCTGAGGGGAAGATCATTTCACGACTTTCAGTCGAAATCTCCAAAACTGAAAATTATGCAGATATCTTATAAGAAGAAAGGTTAACCTCGGCCTTTTATCTTAGAAGAACAGGTTTAGGACCGAGTTTGTGGTAGACAAATTTGAACTCGGAAATGTTTTCTATTTTTTCTATCAGTCAGTCCGTTGTTCAGTTGCATATTAACCTTTTAAAGCCTAGCGGTAACTTTACGTACCACCAGGTTTAACATTAAAAAATTCTACGTGGTGCCCACATTGCGTTTATGTGTTTTGTACGGATCTCAGAACAAACAGCAACTTTTGCCTTATAAAACATTAAGAGATTGGTTTTTATAACCGAAGTGGAGAGTGTTTACAGCGCGGTACGCACTGAGTCCTTGTATAAAACAGATACGCTTCGTCTTTAAAGGGTTAATAATCACATTCCGTCGTTTTGAAGAAGCATGCTGTCTTTGTCTTGAAGATCAATGGATGCTATTGATCTTTGAATAGGACGGAAAATACATTCGTTCAAAACGTCGGGATTCGATTACCTTGTGACGCAGCGTCATGTCCCAGAAGAATGGAGTCAGTATTTATTGATTTGTTTGTCAGTCATATACTCTGTTACTTGGTTGAGCTGCATGATTCGAATGTGTCTGTATTGCAGGGTCGCCTACTCGGCAAAGTGGACGCCTATTTCAGTTCATTCCGACGCTGCAACTATCCGCGCGTCACGGCACAGGGTGGAATCGAGATCGTGGAGGAGTGTGGACGTTATTCCAGGTAAGTGCTATACTACCTCTGCTTTATTTTATATGTACGTTGCGTTCCTTGTCATCCTGGGTTACTTTGATTCTATTTTCTGTTCTGCGTAGCGAAGGGACAAGGATATTTTACTGCCCTCTTTGGCGACAGGTTTCCGCTACGTTTCCTCGAATCTGCGATGGTTACCCTCAACATTGTGGTGTGTCAGTGGCAATATATTAAGGACTTTCTGTAGACGACAAGACAGTTATTTTGTGGTTAATCTGCCTAAAGATCAAGCTCCTTAACTGAAAGCTCTGCGGATAACCAGCCTAAAGATAAGCTCCTCGACTAAAAACTTATATATGTCTCTCCCATCCCACGGTCTTAACTTGTATCTCCTCTTTTTGCTCTTGGGCTGATACTTCTTTATGTGATATAACCCATCCACATCTGATGTCTACTCACTTCCCTCCTATATAGGTGGCAGCAGTTGATTTCTCTGTGACGCCGGTCTTATTTCCTACAGTCGGTTCCATTTCTTATGAAGCGTGGCATTGGCTGGGAAATACAGCAGCCAATCACAGTAAGGGGTTGGGGGGCAGAATTCTTCTGCAGCCTTCAGTTGTCCTTGTCGTTTGGTACTCGTGCAATAACCTTCTGTCCCGAGCAGAGTATTAAACGCTATACGCCTGTCTTTTCGAATATGTCAGTGGCAAGTGTTACCAACTACGTGGAATTCCTTTCTTGGTGACAGCACTGTGAATGTCAGGCTTCGTGTGATCTGACCGAACCTGATACAGAAACTCCTGTCTTCAGTAGTTAAATTCAGAGGGGAAAACAACATACATTTTTCTGCACAAGGGACCTCAAAATCTGAAGGTAGGGGCTGCGGGTCATTTTGAGTAATAAACGGGTTAAATAATACCTCTAAAATTAAACATACCATTTAGAACATTTCCTACTTTTAATAAAACTCAAATAAATTATAATATATCCTGTGCTGTGGTTTTTAAAGAGTTTTAATCATTTTAATATTTAATGTGTTCCATGTCCGTGCACTATATTATACAAAAACACTAATCACCAACAAAGCACAACAAAGCACTGCTGTGCAGGCCGGGACCGCAGAGAGTTCACGCCTCCAAAAACAACGCAGTATACAGTCAACGGCACATTCTCACTCAACTATAAAGTGCAACCTTGGTGTAACGGTAACAAAAAAGTTCTCCCTGAAGGTGACCCAGCAGGGTCGAAACATGTAGGAGTGTGTTACGATTGATGATAAAACTCTCTTTGTGCATTTGTTGGTGATTAGTGTTTTTGTATTTTAATATTGTTTTTAACTGTACTATTGCTTCTATATTATAACTAACCATTGATGTATTTTTCTTTATTTAATGCCTCCCTAACGATGGCCGAGAAAGGCCGAAATATGTAGAAGGCTTACCACACTTTTTTATCATAGTATCTAATTATAGTGCAGTTGCTGGTATATATATGATGATATAATTGTAAAATTTTAATTTACTTGTCCCTTTACTGACGTATGTTGTCATCATCCTGAGACAGGAAGCCTCCTCATGTCTTTATGACCCGTGACGAGAAACACTTGATTATTTAAATTAAGAAATCATGTTCGACGCTGTGCCAGGCCACATTCTGTAGTTATAATAAGGTCGGAGTCGGGGCCGTACGAAATATGGAGGGCCTCATAGGCTCGCGGGCCGCATGTTTGATACACTGATGTAGTCACCTTAAAATTGGAAGCCATGTAATAACTACCGCGAACGGCTGAACCTCTTATGATTTCTTGTCTGTTGATGCGATAACCGTTGTCAGACGCCTGTCCGTTTGTTGGGCTTCGTCAGAGTTAAGCGCCTGCAAGATCTTACTTATGCTACACGTAAGCAGTGAAGCCGGAGAAGTAGCCGCGGAGGCGCGGGGCTCTTGAACATCACGATTTTAACCCTTTCTGAGTTCAGATGTTGCTGTATTTACATCTCGCTTATCATTAACAGTCCCAGTATTTCGCCCACACGTTGTTTTTATGTTTCTTTTCGTAGTCCTTCCCTCTTCTACCTACTCACAGTAGGTGTCGAGGTTGTTTATTTTCACTTGATCACACTCAGACACACATCACAGTCGGTAGAACTGCTCTGGACGAGGGATCGGCCCGTCGCAGAGACCTCTACCTGACAACACAAGCAGTCACAAGAGACAGACATCCATGCCCCCGGCGGGATTCGAACCCACGATCCCAGCAAGCGCTCGGCCGCAGACCTACGCCTTAGACCGCACCGGCACTGGGATCGGCATTGTTTTTATGTGATTCATGTTATTCCCAAAATGTACGTACACAACGAGTAGTTCTCTAAACACCTGTAACCTAATTTAATATTGTACATACCATGCATTGTCCTGTAGTTATTCACTAATGTAGAAAAACCAACTAAATGCATTTTTCCTCCAATTAGTGGAAAAGTGCATT
The DNA here is from genome assembly GCA_013340265.1 of Coptotermes formosanus. Taxonomy (NCBI): domain Eukaryota; kingdom Metazoa; phylum Arthropoda; class Insecta; order Blattodea; family Rhinotermitidae; genus Coptotermes; species Coptotermes formosanus. The sequence goes on along the minus strand of BLKM01000498.1, from coordinate 689,578 downwards.
TAGTTGGTTTTTCTGCACTATTGAATAACCTGTAACCTATTTGCCTTTACAATGGAGGTGGCGAGTGTTGCCTGTGGTGTAGCAAGGGTCTTTACAAATATAATGCAGGCTAATTTTAGTGTTCACTGTTGGTCAGAGTGGTAATGGGTCGGGGTTTTTTCCGGGTACTTTTGTTTTCCCTTACCAATATTATTTTACCAATGCTCCATTCTTATCTTTGTTTCCGTGCTGCTCATATCAGAACAAGGAGGCGAATTCTAGGAAATTTCAAATAGAGCAATGCTTTTCCGGAAATTAGGGAACTAGAAAGAAAAATACCGTAGAGTTTCTATTATCCGACCTTCGCTTGTCCGACATGCCGCTTTGTCCGACATAGCCGTACAAGGTGCTATTTACAATGTTTTTTGCTGCGCGCGCATGCATTTAAAGTCCATCGTTCACTTTACTTCAGTGAAATTTACTTCTTCAAATAATAGTTCTGTAATCTATTACGTTAATGGTACTGTAGAATAATTATTAATGAACCAAATTTTTACTTATGCTGCACTTCACTTTAATTTGCGATTTGTTTCGCATTTTGAGACATTTTCGTTAATCCGACCGCCTGTCGGTCCTATTTAGATCGGATTGTCGGGGCTCTACTGTGCCTTCATTTTTTAGTGTTCAGTGGGCTAAAATGGATGCGGAGAACTGCTTTTACTCTTAATGATTCAGACTGACTCAGCTTGTACAAGCTTTTATTGTGACTCTGAAGTTGGTTGTTCACTTCTGATTTCATTACAGACATAACGACGTCAGCGGCATTTTTTATTTAATTCTACTTTATTTAATTACAGTTTATTGTGAAAGATGTTGGGAGACTGAACCGTAAATGTACTGTAGATGTCACTGCACGTTCTACGTGCCTTCAAGGCCTATAGGAAGTGCGCATGTAAATCTCGATGTGTTATAGACCTCTAAATATTAAGGTGAGTGTCCAGCCTGGAGCGTTGGAAATTCTATGGCAGGGGAAGAACACAGTGACGGCTGGGTGGGTATTGTATCTGTTCTGGGTGTGGCGGGAAAACACGAGATTTCGTGCATACCTGCGTCGAATCGAATTCTGGATTTCCATTACATAGCCAGTCGCTGAACTGAGTGATCTATATCGCTACTCAACCGGCTGGCTCAAATAGTTACCGTGACTCTGTTGCTAGTTTCAGGATTGCATTTAGTTCGGTCATATTGATTTTGGATAGGCCGTAGTACGCATGGGGACCTATATCATTGTAGTGGGAAATCACAATGCAATTGAATGGATGGTGGTAAAACAGGATCTTATGGGAATAGCCTGTAAATAATTTACTTGTATTAAATTGATTCAGTGTAGGAACCATTGACTGTATTTTGACCATTGACGTCTGGAGTTTAAGACAATAACAAATTTAAGATCTGAATCACTCCGTTTTGCGGGAGATCGCCCATCTGTATATAACTTTTGTAAAGTTGTGGTCACTCTAAACTGATGTTAATATTCAAGCTACGTACACGTGACAGAGCTCAATCTCTTACGTAAATAACGTTACACTGTTATCGACCTTCCATATTTTTTATGCAAGCACCGCGTTAAATATTAATCAGTGTTGAACATTACGCCAGAACGTACCTAATATATCGCTACACCAGAAATATCATGATTTATAATTAACAAAGTTTTATTGCATTCTGTAATTTCTGTATTCATTTGCCTCGCGTGATTTTCTGCATGACTCGACGGCTTTTTCGTTGCTTCGTACGAGGATTCTAAATAACTCTAAGCTAGAACGATTATTGGGCACGAAAAAGTGTAGGTAGTTAAGGCGACGGGTAGAGTCTGGGGACCAAAAAAAGTAAAAAGCTCCATGACTGCAAAGGAATCTCTAATATTTGTATTGCTCTCTATTCACTTGCTTGCCTTAGATGATTGGTGTACTTAAGGTGAGAGTTTTGACGTTCACGCAGCGGTACCGATGAGGGTTTGTGGCCTCTGGAACGTGGCACCATTAGCAAAATTTTTTTTTCACAGCCCTAAACGAAGTCATCTTGCTTTTCTTTTTACTCTGGAAAGGGTTAATCTGGCTGACCGTTGGAACCAGTGGGGGCGTGTTAAAGATACGGCAATGCACATTCATATTACATAAACGACTGTGAATTTTTCACTAGCTGAAAGTATTTTAGCTTCTCAAGTAGATTCAGCTGCACAACGTTTGTTTATCTCGACCTCTGGATCAACAGTTCTCAACAGGCTGTGATTTGGAAACGGTTAAAATCGCACTGGATTTTTCACTCTCTTTACCCTGTGTGTTGTATATTTACAGAAGTTACGCAAACCTAATTATCACTAGTTCGTTTAACCATTTAAAGCCCAGTGGTATCTCCGCCTACGACCTGTAACATTCAACAACTTCGTGTTTCCCCCCATTTTACCGCTGCGTATGTGATTTATATGGTTTCCACAGTAAAGAGCGATTATAATTATTTTCCTGAACGGCATTGTTGGTTTGATCTTTGTAATGGACAAGGGAGCATGTTCTCTGTGAAGTAAGAACTGAATTTTCGTATATAATTGAGATGAATGTTAATGATCGAGAGAGTTAAATTATGCTTACTTGCAACTGTAGTGACAGGCAGGACTTCCCGAGAAAGACTACCAGGGTCGCTACTTCGGTGTATAAGGATCGCAGGAATTTGGTACCGAGGCTATTTAACGGATTGCAGATTTACAGTAATCGCTTGGCGTGAGTTCTGTTGTTACAAATGTAGTGTAAATTTGGTAACGTTTTATTAGTACGAATGAAGATTTAAGGGGTTCCGATAAATTCCATCTTATTGTTCATTATACATATTTATAACAAGAAAGATGACATCGCATTGTTCCTTTGCACGTAAACCTTGCGGATTTTCAACCTTGCAAGAAGACACTGTCGGTAGCTGAATAAGATACACGCTCTTTTGGGATTTTACGCAGCGTAGAATGGTAAGTTTCTTTCCGATGTTTCGGAACAACCTATCGGTCCCATCTTCGAGGATCAAGCAGTCCAATAGTAATTTTTTTGGAATGTTATCCCGAAACGTCGGTAAGAAACTACCATTCTACGCTGCGTAAAATCCCAAAGGACGGCAGATCTCATTTACAACGCGGCGAAAGCCTGAGCTTACGCAGTGGCTGAATAGTTGTACGCACAATTTTTCAACTTGTTCGAAAGTACAAGTATCTGAGGGACTACAGAATATTATGCGGTTAATGTCGGGAGGGGCAAAGACCCGCCCTGTGATACCAGTAGGGCGGGGTATATACCGATTTCTCTCTGCCTCCATCGTGTGGTTATATGCAGCCTCAAGTACAGATCTCATATGACGGATCGATCAGTTGAAATTACTGATGATTTATTGGTTGGCTGGTGTCTGGCTACGTTCATAATTTCGTATATTTTGTCATGACGTTAGAGGAAACCAACAGTAATCGCCGAACGTCACATCATGACTTTATCCGATCACATCTGAGCTGAGAGAATGTGTATAGCTTAATGTAATACGGGGTTAATAGCTAGCAATAAGAAAGAATTGTGCATGGCTTCGAATGTGTGATGTAAGTACACAGTCATGGTCGTCGTACAGAAAGGTGTTTCCAATTATCGAAATCGAAGAGATCTTGTCACCTATATCGAAAGAGGCAGTTAGAAATTACGCATGAGGATCTGGAATTTGTAATACGGGAGCCTTTACTCCCAGGAACCATTTATGTTCTCGTCCTTAGCACTCGGCACGTAACATTTCTGGACCCCGTCGAAAAGAGAAAGGAAGGCAAGTAGGCGTAAAGTTCAAAGAAAGTATTTGTATGCTAAAGGGGAAAAAGGAAAAACCACTGCTTGTAAAGTAACAGTTTCTCCAAATAGAGTACCAAACTTATGCATATATATATATATCCATATATAGGGTGTCGTGTTTTCTGCTTCACAGATAAGCGCTGACCCAATGCTCTGCTAGCGTTGAGTCGTACGCAGCGGGTCGGGGAGGTTTAACAGTCGATGGCGGGAGCGAGATGAACGATGGCAGTGGTAATACCCTGTAGAAAGTCAAATAAAAACTCACTAGAGCGTGAAGCCGACGGTTATTGGTCAAGTAGGGGGGGGGGGAACCCCTACATGTATGCGTACTTTCCGAGCCCAGTTGCCGCGCAGTCTAAGGCGTGGGTCTGCGGCCGTTCGATTGCTGGGATTGCTGGTTCGAATCCCACCGCGGGCATGGTTGTGTGTCTCTTTTGAGTGCTGTGTGTTTTCAGGTAGAGGTCTCTGCGTCGGGCTGATCATTCGTCCAGAGGAGTCATACTGAGTGTGGTGTGTCTTGAGTGTGATTGTGAAGTCTCGATAATGAGAAGGCCCTGGCACACTCGGGGCTGTTGCACCAAGGAAAAACATATATGTATATATATACATATATATTATATATATGCATACGCTCATTCATACGTATAGAAGTGCGTAGGTGCAAAATAGAGAGTTGACTAGGATCGGCAGGCATTTGTAAAGTAAGCCGCATATCACTTGTGGTTTGTAGACCGCCATTTGTGAAGCAGCGACATAATTTATGTACATTTGATTTGATGCAGCTAGTTTGGTAGAAGCGGTAATTACTGTGCATTTGTTATGAATTGTAACTTTACTGGCTGGTGAAATTAGCAGCATTCATTGATTTTTAGAAAACCTTCCTTCCGATTTTCGAACAGGTCAGCTTATGTGGTAAGTGATGACGTCATATTTGCCGTTATTTTATTATTATCTCGACAGATGTGACACTGATATGAAGAAAGTTATCACGCTTCACCCCACCCCCCTCCCCATCAAGGCCTATGTGTCATTTCGGCGCGTTAGCAAAGCTTCCTTCCGTCAGTCCGCATGTATCGGGTCGACTCCTACCGGTCGGGTATCCGTGAAATTTCATATTTGGGATTCTTAATAAAAATTTTGGACTGCTGTTATTGCTTAAAATCGTAAAGAATGACGAATATTTGACATGAAGATCTACATACGTTTATAACTGTTCACCATAATTGGTCTTAATATATGAGGCCGACGGTTCTCTGCGAGGTTAACCCAAGCCGAAGAATCAGTTTTTATAACTGAGACAGAATGTGTTCTCTGTGAATTACGAGGCAAGGCTGAAGAAACAGTGGAGCTTCGAGCACCGAACGTGATCAGATGTAAACCTTGCATATCGACGTCTATGAGAAATCAGTTGTGTGTTTCCCCACTTATGATATCTGATTAGTGATCGACTGTAAGGTCGTTGCTAAGATATGGCGAAATTATACAGTGTGTGTTAAAATGCTCAGTTTTTTAAGTATTCAAGAATTCATTGAAGATGAATTTCACCGTATAACCTGCCGTGAAGGCACTAGATGGAGTGCGTGGTTAACGCCACACCTCCGCCGCGTTAACCCCCCATGACCCGGTACCCATTGTATAGGAAGCTAGTATCTATGGAGAATAACAGAGCGAACGCCCCAGAAGTGTGACGCTTTGCGGAAAAGTTATACTTTGTTGTTTGTTTTGCCTGTCATTTTTGAACCGAAAGACAATTTCTTGTTAAAAAGTAGTGTTATGTTCTTACCATTGGAGGCTACCTAATGCTCGAGCATTTTAATTTCATTCTATCTGACACAAATACGGAGGTCACAGGGACTTCTGAGATAGGATCAATGCTAGTGCTTCTAACTTGAGTGCTCTATAATATTCTTGCGGAAGATTCTATAAACGTAAGATCTTTTTGTACCCGCTTAGAATAATGTAATTAACCCTTTAAAGACGAAGCGTATCTGTTTTCTATGAGGACTCAGTGCGTACCGCGCTGTAAACACTCCACTTCGGTTATAAAAACCAGTCTCTTAATGTTTTATAAGGCAAAAGTTGCTGTTTGTTCTGAGATCCGTACAAAACACATAAACGCAATGTGGGCACCACGTAGAATTTTTTAATGTTAAACCTGGTAGTATGTAAAGTTACCGCTAGGCTTTAAAAGGTCGACATTACGGATTATTTGTAAGAGACTTGTAATGCTGGTGTAGGTAGTTTTAGGTCGTACAGAGTGAAGCAGCTAGAGCTGCACTGTTCAACGCGTCACCCATGTGAGCCGCCCTCGTCTTTAATTAACTCTGTGCTCGAAATCAGTCCGTGGCAGCAGCAGCAGCAGCAGCAGCAGCAGCGGCGGCGGCAGCAGCGGCAGGTTAAGTTTCATTTGGAGTTATTTACCGCGAGCTGCTGACTAATCAAGTTTTCAGCAGTTAATTATAGTCTCCTGTGAAGTGGATCGGACGCCTGTACAAACTGCACTTGGCTTGACTCAACTTTCGCAGCGAGTTTTTGCTAATCTTATTTTCATTTTTTCTTTGTTCTCTGTACTTCTATTTTCCTGCATTCTGTCCTCTTTTCTTTTGTTTTCATTCTGTTTATTCTGTCGAAGAGACTCGAGTGCTACGCAAGATGTTTCCACTTTTTGTCATTTCATCTGTCTCTGTAGGCACTGCAAACAGTGAACATTAGACTGGGCTGTAAAAATGTGCGTACCCTGGTAACAGCCGTTTGTAATATTCCATAAACTTGGTCTGCCGTCTTTTTTATTAATTGTTTTTAAGTTTAGTTTTGCCTCTAACCGTTCAGTATGCCAATAAATGGCAGTAGGCAGGAACAGGAGCACGAAGTATCTACCTACCCACCAGAGAGGCAGTCACGGGGAGCAGCGTCAATTTAATTACGTGGTACTTTGTTCCTGATTGCAGCCCTGTACATCCTGTTACATGTGACGTAACAGGCGTCACATATACACCAGAAATATGGTACTGATACGTGCTCTTAACGTAGATTTACGGTCCCAAAAAAGTTATGTTTTGTGGTCTGTACGCAACACAAACTGGCCTCTCCACATTTTATCTGTGTCATTTGCCGTTCTGTGTACTTCAAGCTAAACATTTCCAGAGAACTTGCCGCTGGTTCACTGCCAAGTCATAGGATTAACAGCTGTAACAGCAGCTGAGGACAGTGCTGTTCGTAACAAGTATTTGAACTCTACCTCCTTGGATTGAAGTTCAACTAGTGGGAAAAGCAGTGACAGTCCGACATTAACGACTAAATTAAGAGGAGCGAAAATTTGGAAAATTTGTAACATCATTCAGTTCAGATTATTTTATCTACAGTTTTGCTTTAGGAAGCTGGAATTATTCAAGAATACATAGAATAACGCACAAAAGACAGTTTCCAATTACCCAAATCCCCAGTCGTGCTAATCTTACATTATTAAATTAAGATACAGGGAGTGTAAGGCTATAATCCGCTTCAAATCTTGGACGCGTTCGTAGGTGATCATAGGATCGAATTTTCGACCTGTTTTTTTCTCTGGCACAAAAGCCTAACTCGGCCGTAGGCCGCCTCGTGATTGAGGTTTCTCGGTCACACACAATTATAAACACACACATACACGCACACACACACACACACACACACACACACATATCCAGTAGGACTCCTCTGAACGCTTGATCGGCTCGTCGCAGAGGCCGCTACCTACACAACACACAACAAACACATGAGACAAATATCCATGCCCTCAGCGGGATTCGAACCCGCGATCCCAGCAGTCTAGCGGCTGCAGACTTATGCCTGAGACTACGCGGCATTCGGGATAACTTTCTCGCCATGTAGGAGGTTTTGTTCTGCAGACGGTTAGAAATACTGGAATAATACAGAAGGTTACTTCTACTGGTGGTGGTGGTGGTGGTGGTGGTGGTGGTGGTGGTGGTGGTGGTGGCGGCGGTGGTGGTGGCGGTGATGGTGGTGGCGGCGGCGGTGGCGGCGGCGGCGGCGGCGGCGGCGGCGGTGGTGGTTCATTTCTGGAAGACCTTATGACTGTACACGGGTTCTGCTGGCGTTATATTTTTCATATGCAATTTCTCACGATGGTTCGCGCTGTCGCCACGTTTGCAGTCGCCGGCTTATAAAGAATTCGTACACATAATTATTGGGAATGTTAGTAATAAAATTTTATGTGAAAATTAATTTTCGTCTGTGTTGTTGCATTAGTTGTTTCTTTCAAACTGAGCGCTAAATAGAGATATTTATGCGGTCACTATTTTGTCATTTTGTAATGCAACTTATTTTAACAAAATTTCAGAAACCTTAAAGTTGTACTATGCATCATTTCGTGAGTGTGTAGTGAAATCAGTACTGCTTCCGCAAAGCTGTTAGTGATTATAAGAAATTGAGAACAAAATTTTGTGGCTGCTATTTGTATAATGTCCATATCAAATTTCGTGAAAGTTGGTGCTTTGGTTCAGGAGTTTCCTGTCTGTCTCTGTCTGTCTGTCTGTCTGTCTGTCTGTCTGTCTGTCTGTCTGTCTGTCTGTCTGTGATGGAGGGGAGTGTGTTTGAGAAGGAAGTTTCGGAGTAGATAGTATTTGGACGTCGGGAATAAGCAGTATCCTTAGAACGGGGAAAATTGTGTGTGACGTAAGTTCAGGATTTCTAGTATTCACTTGATGTCGGAGCGATTCGGTCAGAAATAACAGCGTAGGCGACACATGTCGTGCGCAGCAAAGAATAAAGAGACAAAACCTAACCGAATGCAAATATTAGATTGAATTATGTATATGTATATCAAACTTTGACGTCATTATGATTAACTGTATCTACTGAAGGACAGTCACGTTCGTAAACAAGCTGCATGTGGCACAGTCTTTCGTGACACTGATGCTCACACCGGCTTGTCCGTGACCTTTCCGTCCGTTATGGCTAACATGATCACAAGCGTCTGCACACGGTTCTTCCCCTCCTGAACCCGTACAGTCCAGGCCACACCCTCGTACCCTATTTCTGTAATGTTTACTTTAACCCTTTAAAGACGAAGCTTATCTGTTTTATATAAGAACTCAGTGCGTACCGCGCTGTAAACACTCTCCACTTCGGTTATAAAAACCGGTCTCTTAATGTTTAATGAGACAAAAGTTGCTGTTTGTTCTGAGATCCGTACAAAACACATAAACGCAATGTGGGCACCACGTAGAATTTTTTTAATGTTAAACCTGGTGGTATGTAAAGTTACCGCTAGGCTTTAAAAGGTTAATACTCGACCATCCACCAATCAACTTGGTCTCTTCCCTTCAGGTTTTTGGGCGAAAATTTTCTGCGTGCTGTGCACCTTACTTTTCTCAGCCTCTTTGACTTGATCATTCTAATAATGTTTTATGGTGGAGAAATACGTACAGAGATTGGTGGGGAGACGTGAACGAAGGATACCACTAGGTAGACTTAGGCGTCAGATAGGAAGATAATATTCAAGTTGATCTTAAGCATATAGAATGGCTTGCATGGATTGGATTCTTCTGGCTGGGGATAGGAACAGGTAATGTGCTTTTGTGAACACGTTTAATTAACCTTCCGTAAAATGCGTGACACTTCTTGACATACTGAGGAAGTGGTAGCTTCTCAAGAAGGACTCTGTCCCATAATGTTAGTTGGCTAACGTCTTGTAAAGAGTATGAGTTATAAATTTTGCTGTTTGTTAGATTCCAACACAATACACTTGATAAACAATGCATGTACACCTTATTACTATTTTATATTATACTTTCTGCGACATGTTTGGCTCTACTTAAGCTGTCATCAGGGAGATAGTCTTCAAAGGACTGTATATTATACATAGGTGTGCATTTTGATTGGAGAGTGCAACCCAGGTCTGTCTCCACGTACAAGATAAGGTGGTAGTAGACACAGATTGGACTGTCCATCGTTGATCCTGTGTGTGTGTGCGCGCGTGCGTGCGTGTGTATGTATATATATACATATATATGTATTGGTCACATTCTACGTAGGAACTGCAATCTAAAAGATGCCATTGAATGAAATATAGAGGGAAGGATAAAAGTGATAGAAAGGCTAGGAAGAAGACGTAAGCAACTACTTTGAAGACCTCAATGAAAAGAGATTAAACTGGAAATGAAAAGATGGAGCAGTAAATCGATCTCTGTGGATAACTCGCGTTGGAAGAGGCTATGAATCTGTCGTAAGACAGGCTACAGAATTAATGAATTATATGCTGATGTTTGAAACTTGAATTATTAGAGGATATTAAAATTTAAAAGGTAATAGGCATGTTTGACATATTTAGTTATCATAAAATATTCATTTGTATACAAAATTGTAAGTTAGTGTTCCTCTGCATTTAAACATCCATGAGATGTCGTTCGTCCTTATGATGAAAGCATCCAGTCTCTTAACAGTGGAACACCAAGTGTACTGATAGAGTGAATTCACTGTACTGATTTGGTTCATATTAAGATTTTAAATTTCGCCCCATGACCTAAGCGATTATCAGTGCTGTGCAGGTGGAGAGTACTAACATATGACCTATATTGAACCTGTAGGTTCATGTGAACCTACGTCAGCTGGACGACAGTCGCCAAACGATCGCGCAATCAATCAGTTCAGCTCCAGTGACGTCATGCCGTAACCGAGGCTCCTTAATTAGTGGCAGTCACGTTATAACCAGAATGATGTCAGTGTGAAGGGGTATTGGGGGGGGGGATCGAGGTGCTGTTGCCGTGTCACGAAACGTCGTAGTCGACTGAGCAGCGTACGTACGTTATGTCCAAGAGGTCCTGGGTTCAGATGGCAGCCTCAATGTCTGTTATCGTAACTGAGAATCTTCATGGCGTCCTTCAGTCCTTACAGCTAGCTTAATACTGGAATGGAAGTCCTTCGGCAGTCCTTGTTTCTTTCTCACCAGCACAAGGCGCGTCCTCAGGTAGCAGACGGAAGAGGGGGTCTGCAGGTATGTAGGGTAGCTGCGAATATGCTGAACAAACAATCGCGGACAGAAAACAAGGGATCGTCCTCCAGCTTGGAGGTTGGGGGAGGGTCCAACAACCCTTATATTAACCCTTTAAAGATGAAACGTGTCTGTTTTATATAAGGACTCAGTGCGTACCGCGCTGTAAACACTCTCCACTTCGGTTATAAGAACCAGTCTCTTAATGTTTTATAAGGCAAAAGTTGCTGTTTGTTCTGAGATCCGTACAAAACACATAAACGCAATGTGGGCACCACGTAGAATTTTTTAATGTTAAACCTGGTGGTACGTAAAGTTACCGCTAGGCTTTAAAAGGTTAAAGTGAAAGACGTTAGGAAGTGTTAAAAAAGCTGCGGACATGGACAGATCTTTTCGAATGACGTCTAATCAAAGAGAACGAGGTGGTTGGGGAATTTGACTTACATGGGGGAGAAGTGCTTATAGGGTTTTGGTAGGGAAGGATAAGGGAAGGAGACCACTTGGAAGAGCTAAAAGTAGATAATATTAAAATGGATCTTTTATCATGTTGGGCCTGGACTGGATTAATGCGGCTCAGGGACAAGGGGCGGGCTGTTGCGAACACGGCAGTGAACTTTCGGCTTCCGTAAAGCGTTGGGTATATATTCACTAGCTGAGCAACTGTTAGCTTCTCAAAAGGACTCTGCTCCCTGAAGTGAGTGACTAAGCTAGCAAGTAAGTGCATTCCATGAAGACAAGTGGGGGAGTGGGGTATAACTCCCCTTATTCGTTACCGTGACACTAGAAAGATCCCCCGTTATGCGTTGAATGTGCGGCTGGGTGGGCCCCAGATCCGATGTGGGCGCTTTGAAGGAGAGAAAAGGCTCTTGCCTTTGCCAGGAATCGAACCGTGATCGTCGGCGTCCAGTCAGTAGCGTAGTCGCTGTACCGACTGCGCTGTCGCTACTCCTAATGCCGGAATTGCGCCTAACTTTAGGCTTTCACATGAATTTTAGTTTATTTTTTAGTAATCTTGTTTTCATTCGACGTTACATGATCTGAGGTATTACACGTATCATTAGGAATAACTAAAGAAAGTTAAAGACAAATGTCGTAGATAGAACGCAGATTTCGTCGAATAAATGTTCATATTTTAAGTCACAACATGTTCTTAAATTGACATTACTAATGTAAGGCACGTGCACTATATTCTTGCGACTTGCATTTTGATTGTGCATTTTGAGTTTATTGTAAATATTAATATTTCGAGCCTCTCGGCCGTGACGTCGGCTCCCGGGAGCACTGTGAAGTCCGACGGTCTGTGGGATTATCCAGCCCTCTACGTGACATGTTACACTGGCTCGCTTTCATTACTTCATGCTCCAACTTTTTCCATTCCCTTGACAATATCAGTCCTACACTCCTCTGTGTGTGTGTGTGCGCGCGCGCGCGCGTCGTTTTCCCCTTGCCTCAGTGTCTCCCCTCATATCTTTGTCTTTTTTCCCCGGCCTTTTGTTTGTTTGTTTGTTTGTTTGTTTGTTTGTTTGTTTCATTGTTTGTTTGTTTCATTGTTTGTTTGTTTCTTTCTTTCTTTCTCTTTCTTTCTTTCCTTCTTCCTTCCTTCCTTCCTTCCTTCCTTCCTTCCTTCCTTCCTTCCTTCCGTTAGTCTTCTTGCCTCTCTTCCCCTCGCTCATGCTGGACCTTTTTCTTTTTACCCGTCTTGTTTTTCTTTATCCTTTCTTTCTGTCCCTGCCTATCTTTTGTTATTATTTCCATTCTATACCTCTTTGTACATAATAAGCGCGGATATACGAACATGACGCCTGACGGGATTTTAACCCACTGCCTTGTTGTTCGACCGATCCAGAACTGCGTGTCGGTGGTGTTAGGCATCATACGTTTCGCTCTTGTTCTCTATGGTTCAGCGAGCCTTACTGCAAATCCACTTTGAAATCTCCAATTAATGATTTAATCATTACATACCTGCTTACGGAGTGCACTAATACCATTGTATTGCAGCCTTTGTGAACTGCACGTATCTTCAGTGTTTATGCTTGTCATTCGTAACATCTATACTGGTATTACCCTCAAAAGCTGTGTTTAAATTTACATATTCTAAAAATAATCTTAGCTGCGATTCGTAGTTTTAAAGAAACGTGTTTAATCCTATACAAATTTACTTCTTTGTGTGCGATTTTGATTGATGCAGACATGAGTGTGAAGTACCGGGCAATACGTTTAAATGGTTACCATAAAATTACTTGAAAAGTCGCGTTAAATCACGAATATGTCGGTCTCTCCGTAACGAAAGGCATTGAAAAGTCAAGTCTCCGACGCCTGTACTCAAGTGCCTCTCTTTGTTAACTTATTCTCTTTATAACTGATGTAAGAGGCTGAGGTTTCTGTATACTTTAAGTAATTCTTACAATGTTTTATACATTGCGTCAGCGACTTGTGATATTAAATTGCAATCCATTATGCCAGGAAATCGAGCCTTTGTTAGTAACTCGAAATTTCAGAGCGAGGCTGGGAGAAGAGTAGAGGAATACACGTAAGCATAACGTAACAATCCTGGGGCTTCGTCCTCCCGTATAATTATCTCGAACACCGTAAGAATGACGGATCGAATGCATTGAGGATAACAACTTCGTGTTCTTGTTATTATTATTATTATTTATTTGGACTGCAAATGGGTTTGTACACGGTGGCAGTGGTACTACAATAAGACACAACACACAAAATAACACACATCACACAAAATAACACACCACACTCAAACAAAACACAGCACACAAAATTACAAAAGCAATAAAGGACACATACTACACACAATAAATAAATTACAATACAAATACAATTTCAATGCAAATACAATTACAAATACATTACATATACAATACAGTACAATACAAATACAATACAATACTAATACAATTAACCTAAAGTTGATGGATTAATATTAATAAAAAATTAAGCATACTGTGAAGTGATACAGTCACAGTAATGAATTACGTAACTTCTAACAGTAATGAATTATATAACATGTATGCATTTCTCCTTTTCACGTAAGTTTCACATGCCCCGTTTACCTAAACGTCCTGAATTTGATCAAATATTTGGTGAGGACTACAGATCATGAAGATTCTTCCTGCTCAGTTGTCTCCAGTCTACTACTACTTCCTCCTTCTTAGGTCCAAATATTCTCCACAGAACCCTGAACACACTCATTTATGTTGTTCCCTTAATTTGAAAGACCGTGTCTCACACTCAGCCAAAAGAACAGGCGAAATTGTAAGTTTGTGTGTGTGTGTGTGTGTGTGTGTGTGTGTGTGTGTGTGTAGTGTAGTGTAGTGTAGTGTAGTGTAGTGTAGTGTAGTGTAGTGTAGTGTAGTGTTTTAACCTTTAGGTGTAGATAAAAGACGGGATGTCACAACTGCATTCCTCAAGTAGTGTTGCTGTGTTGGTTAAATAAAGAAGGATTGCGTAAGAAACGTTTATATTATGACGAAAAAGCTGCATAAGAGCGTTTATCAGGAAACACCGTGAGAAGAAACCGCTAGAGCGGGCGAAGGACGATGTGAAATTGAGGAATTTGCCGCACATAGGGTTTAATGAGGTATTAAGATGGATTTTAGGAGTTTCATTCAAAAAGGGCATTTCTTGAGGTACAGGTTAGCCATCAGTTTTGGAGAAAGGGAAAATTGGAGGTACCAAATTAACCACACGTTTATCCCCCAAGAGTGAAGTGTGTTACACAACATAGGCTTGAGATGGTGCTATTACACGTAAGTTTCGGACTGGAGTCAGTATCATACTCCTCCCTCTCCCACTTCATGGTGAAACTTGTTCCAGGGTTGCCAACTAACAACTATAAACTCTCTTGTCGACAGGATTTACCACTCAGCCTGCACCGCAACTGCGCTTGCGGTGGCTAATGAAATCATGTAACAAGGCGCTTGTCTCTAAAAATTAGTAGCAAGTCGCAAATAGCTCATAGAGATTTAAGCCAATACTCCACATCAGTAGTAGTTCTTCCTTCTACCACAAATACAAAACAAAATTTCGCACATTTGTGTTAATATTTGCAAGAAATCGGAAACTTCCCTAGTCTACATGAGCGCCATGTGGGAATTGGTGGTGTGATAGTGAAAAACGGAAGCCAAGCAGTCGGAGAAAAACCGGTCCCAGCGTCACTTTGTACAGTCTCTGCGAGAAAATTTACGACTGTTACATAGGCGTGTCTTAAGATGCTCTCTGCTGTAAAGAGGCAGATATTGGAGCATGCAAATGATACTTCCACAGCTTTACAAAACATTGTACACTTGAAACAGGCATAAAGAATAGCTGCAGTTAAATGATACCTCACACGGAATAACAAAATATTTCTTTTGAAATGGGGTACGAGGTAAATACTAAAAGATTAAGTGACCAAAAAAACAGGTACTTCAATCGTTACCCCCAGAATCCACAGTACGTCTCAGTGGTTCCGTTAAAATAATAAGTTTAGGCAAATAAAAGCCCTATGTAAACAAACGTTTTACGTAAAATGAGTTAATAAACCTTTGGGTAAGTACTGCTGTATAAAGAAGGCATGTGCACTGACTGTTGATACTTTTTACCGCTATCATTCTCCTGTAACTAACTGGTGGGTACAACGCAATTTCCTGGGGATAGCTTGCGTTCCACGTACGTATTGCTAAACTAGCCGCACGCCGGATATTGGAGAAACTTGCCAACAATTCCTGCCTTACACCTCGGAACAGAAATTACCTCCCTAAACTCCCCCAAGACCTTGCACGCAACCCAGAATATCCAGTCAATTTCGTACGTGGTATTCCCAACTATCAGGACTAGATAGAGAAATATGACTAGGCCTATCATGGCGAATGGACGTCGGCTGCAAACTGCCAAGTTTGTGAATCGATAACTGGGAGTGTATGTACCATTTGCTTCAACACTCAAATCTGTGCTTTGTATCCACACTGTTTATTTTGGGTATTTCGTATGATTCTTAGAACGGAAATTATATGGTGTTTTTATGTAAACGGTTGGTCCTTATAAAGGACACGGAATGTGTTCTATAAAAGATAAGAACTGAAAGATACAGATGAATTTTAGTTTTCAAAGGAATTACCGGAATATTTTTAAAATTTCGTCACTAGGGGCCTCGCAATTTGCACTCCTTAGTCAACATTCATACAGATAAATTTAAATTTACCCCTGTGCCTAAGCACATTGCCATAAATACGTGCAGACTGCTCTGAAGTGAATCTCCAAGCTTCCTCTTCTTTGCTCGTTGGGAAAGGGCCTAACGAAACGATTCAATAATAGGCCAAGCAACCCCCCAGCACCCTTCAATACAAGATTTAGGGCCATACTACACGAGCGTTGAAAACGCGGCGGTAGCTGGAGGTAAAAACGCTCCGATAAGGACCATACTACACGAGCGTTGAAAACGCGGCAGCTATGTGGCGTTTCTACTGCCTGCTTTTAGTACCAAAATGGATGTCGCCCAAATTGGTCGTGTAGCTCATCTGTGTTTAGAACTTATACATAGCCAAAAAAGGAGGAAGAGACGCTGGTGGACTCATCCTGCAATTTCAAACAGACTTTCAACAGGGCAGTTCCATATTATGTTTGGAACTCATCGAAAGTTTCATGACAAATTCTTTTTATATGACAGAATGTCAACGACAAGGTTTGATAAACCTTTAAATTTAATCTGTGATAAAACTGTGAAAACTGACACTAATATGAGGAAGTCAATTGGTCCTGTGGAGAGACTGGCTGTAACATTAAGGTAAATAGAAACATTCTTAATAATATTATTAAACTTATTTTCGTTTATTTATCATAATTTCGTAGCGCAATAATTCGTATTGTTAAACTCAGGAAAACTATAATTGATAAAAGTCCAGGATGTTAAAATTATCTTCTGATGTACCTGAAACATTCGTAGTCACACTTAACGGTGAAGTAGCGGATGCTGGTGCAGGCGAAATCGCAGATGAGGAGGCTCGCCTAGCTGCAGAGATGTTTCTAAACACTTCTGTAATCTTCTGTTTTGTGAAATTTACATTTTTAGAGTTACTGTAATATTACTTATCACTACAAAGAAATAGAAATACGTATTACATACAGACCTTTCTCGTTTTTAACCTCATCTGCCGTTTCATTCCAGTCGGGGTACATCTCTGCACGTATCTCTGTCCAGCGCTTGGTTTTTAATTCTCGATTGCTGTAACCTTTCAGAGTGATATTGTAAAGTGGCGGCTTTTTTCTACTTCACAAATCAGCTTTTCAACATCAAACATTTCTGCACATGCATCAACAACAGTATTAAGAAAAATATGCTGAAAGGCTTCCTTCCGATCTGACGTCTTTGTTAACAGTGAGGGCAGCGTAGGCTACCGTGGGTAGGAACCGCCGCGTTTTCAACGCTCGTGTAGTATGGCTGGCGTTTCTGCCGCTAGCGGTCACAACGCCTCATGTTGCATTGAAAACGCCGACCGCGGCGCTAACGCCGGCAAACGCGGCGGCAGAAACGCTCGTGTAGTGTGCTCCATTACATTACACATTTTCTGTAAAACGAAGCAGTCGGCGGCGTTAGAACTGCCGCGTTTTCAACGCTCGTGTAAGTATGGCCCTTAGTTGCTGGATGTCGAACCCCGGCCGTCCCTTTACATACCTTTTACCTTGCCGATTGTAGGTTGGTAATCTGAACACTTAGAGGAGAAAACACACAGGGAGTATACTACAAACAATAAGACTTACGTAAGGCGAAAAGGTAGGAAACATAATGATAGGAACAAGAATACTGTTAACATGAATCTTGGGAAAATGTGATATGTGGACGTCAGATATAGTGAAACTGTACAAGGGTTTAGTGCCGAAGGTTTCATGGATTTTTTTCGTAAAACTGGTTAGGTGCCACATTGGCAAATCATGCGGTATCGATAGTCCTAGGTTTGCTTTCAGCTTTGTAAACACCATCGTGAACGATGTACTGAACCAGAGTGCAAAACGTGACCGCCGCTTTGCGAAGGGATCAGCATCAATTACACACTCCATTTTGAATCAGTAGAAATGTTAACGCATGTTACAAATTGCTTCGTTCTGTTACTTCAGATGAAGGGGGATTTTTTTTTGTTCAAATTGATGTAGCTTGGTCGCCATTACAAAAAGACTACAAGTGGTACAGTTAATTTTATGCATATTCTGTGCGGTTGTCTTCTACATATTAGTTTTATTTCCAACTCTGCACAAAGCGTAGTTTTTGGCGAAACATGTAGGAGTACAAAAATTGAGTTCTGTGCAGTAGTTGGAAACAAAACTAATGTGTACAAAAGTTGTATCCAATGACGCTGTATATCGATTTCGTCAAGGCGTTGTTTACTTTTGGAGTGTAATATGGTTTAATGGTACGCGCATAACGTAATGTTATTTAAGTCCGTAAGAAGAGTGGCACTTCAATGTGCTGATTTTCGCGGGACTGACAAATGAACAAGAACGTTATATTCGAATTTCCTGCAATGAATGTCAGCCAAATCGGTCAAGAAATGAGGAAATTAAGGGTAGAAATTGATTTAGGTCCTTAGTTAAAACTATTTAACCGACTTTCACGAAAATCACGCTTGTTGGACAACGTTTTGTAAACCACACTTTTACTGAATTTCATAAAAATGCGACAAAAGGTCTAGTCGCTGATACTGTTGCTGACAGATGGACGGACGGATATGGGTTTCACAAACGGCTTTCTGTTTCTTTCCCTTCGTAATGAACGTTTAATATTTTCACGAAAAACAACGGCGATTGTGCTGCCCCTTCTCACACCTGATTCACACAGGTGAACTGCGAAAAATCTGCCGTCGGTATGGTAGAGGTACTTGGTGTCTTGCTCGTTTGCAGAGTCGCTAGACAATGTTTTTGTCAGGCGCCATAATTCTCTTCTGACGTAAATTCAGGGATTGTTTATTGGCGCTCGTATCACCTCACCTCGCCTTCAAACAGTGTATATTGTTTACATGTTCCACACAACAATTATTTCTGTCGCTTTAAATGACTGGTAACAGGGATTCTTAAATTTTCCAAAAATGTAAGAGCCATCTCAAATTTCAAGGCTCCAAAAGAGTGGCATAGAGAGAGTCCTGTGCTGAGTACACGTAATCATTACATGTCGGCGTACAAAATGTAGTCACTCGGGATTTATGCACCCTTGACTGGAACGCTGTGTCTGATCATGAAGTAGCAGGTTGTTCATCTGCAAATATAATAAGAAGAAATACAGTGGTACCTAGAAAACGTTAACTGATTCACCTTTCGAATTTGAAAAATTTTTCCAAGTAGTGTTTAAAAATTCAGTTCCTACGTCACAGAAAAATTGTCATTGTTGTACAGACCAACCATTGAATTCTGTTTAGGGAAATAAGTCGAACTCTGTTGTAACGTCATGAAAGAGACTGAATATTTTTGTCGTTATAAACGAGTATTGTTATAACCGGGGAGTGTAATGTTATGGTTAACAGTGAGGAATTAATTGGCACTACAGAATGTATGACGCAATAGACGAGGTGTCGCATCAACCGATGTCGTTATAACCGGGTTCGACAATAATTACTTGTAAAGTAAACAAAATTTAATATCCCCCCTTTACACAGCTGATTTATTTAGAACCTGCTGCACAATATTTTATAAAATTCACTGACTACATGTTTCGGCCTAATAAGGCTATTTTTCACTCTCGTATCTGATACTAACTTACTGACGTATGCCTAAGTCAGTTTCATAAACTGGTATATAGGGGGTTTTAAAGAAATGAGCTGTATTAAACGGGATACTGAATTTTGTTTGGTTTATGTACAAGTGTGCACAGCGGAACGCAACACGTCAAAGTGAAATAATTGCTGCTTGCTCTGAGATTTATACGTAAAAGATAAATGCACTTCGTCAGGAACATTTCAGAACTTTGAATTCCAGCGCTATTTTTGTATTAGCCAACATCGTTAATACAAACTTCCGCCATTAACAGGTTACTAAACACATCACATTCACGTTCCATCCATACTACTTGTTTCGTAACGTTCACTTTAATATTATCCTCTTCAGTGGACTTCTGAAAAAAATGTTTCTGGACTATAATTCCGATATATTGCCTCTTCATCAGAGTCACCTCTTCTGCCCACCCGTAATATCCTGTATCTCACCACAGTAAGAGTAATACTAGACGCATATCAGTGACGAAGTTCCTCAACGCGCAATACCGTAAATTTTTCACTTCACTTTTTCCTTCTTGTGTAAAACAGTATCTTGAGTGTGTTTCTCCAGACTCATACTATTTGTGTTGTTTCATTATACATAGGCCCATTCTAAACGACAGGAAAATGAACTAAGCAGAAAACTGCGAAAATTTCTTCTAAATACTTCCGTTTTAATGCCATCCCATTACTTCAATTTTTGTAGGTCTGATACCTTACGATTCGTTTTTCAAACATTTTCAGTCCAAGTTCTTCGCTTAGATTGATCGACTGATAATTTTAGATATATCCATCGTTAAGAAAGATCATTGATGTCTTTCTTAGGCCCTTTCACATCCCTGCGGAACACGTCTACTAGAATTGCTGTCTCCGTCTGTCCATCCGACACATCAGTCTCTACGCTTATAACAAACTGTTCGTGAAACTTACTGTTAGGGGATTTTAAGAGAAATTGTCGATTCACTTCGGTTTTTATTAAAATTTTATGAACAAACCGGGCGCTTTGTATGAAGAGCTATACGTATTTCTGCGCGCTCCTGTAGCATATACACAAAGTGGCAAAAAGGTACTTGGCCCTAGATGCAACATGTTAAACGGCGAGTGCCAAGTGTCTTTTGCAGGATGTTGTGTCCTGTATAGGAGTACCCATCAACCTGTGTGAAAGAGAAAAGAAATTTTCGATTGTGTTTTGTACAGAATTGTAAGGAGGTGGGCATATTTGTGTTAGTCTTTTAATGTAGAGTTGGGTTAAAATACGAGTTTGAAGCCTCGATCTTTTTTGTTATACAAAATTTTAGTTTCCGCCTATTCTACCAATAACACCGCAACCGAACAAAATCGCTGCCAAGCTGCGGATAGATTTTATAGTCTGTTTTGTCTAAAATGTGGAAAGACACATTTAAAATTCTCACATTATAGATGTGTTGTTAGAAATAATCAGAATTTAACATTCTTTCTTCTCTTTTATTCTGACCTCATCTGCCTACTTGTTGTAAGTGCAGAGAGGGTTATTGTTAAACCTGATCACACTCCGTGACGCTCACGCACTCTCGTTAGGACTCCTCTGGCCGAGGGATCGGCCCGTCTCAGAGAAGACTTTAACATTCGTAATTAAAAATGTAGAGGCAGTAACAGATCACACTAGAACAGTTACACTGCGTACATTTGCCGACTTGTTTACTTACATTCGAGTCCATATCGAAATTTACTCATGATATTTCGCTGTATCTATTTCAGTAGTATCAAAATATTAATAGTGTAAGTGTCCAAATCCGGTTTTGGGATTGGAACTCCTTAGCATTTTCTGTGGTTCAATTTTTGTGTTTCGGCAAGGGCTTTTGAATTAAAGTGCCTGACACTAATGAAACAAAACAGTGCTAAAAGCCGCGTCAGCTCCAATATGAAGTTAATATACTTGGCTGCCATAGCATAGTAAATGTTCTGCAATATTCTGCAAGGCCGATGTAAATTTTCAGACCATTACCAGATAATTAGCATGACTATTTTTGTGCGGAATTGTTTTGAGTTAGCACTACATGCACTTAAAATTAACAAATGCGCTTTAAACACCGACACGCATGAAATGGCTGAGTAATTGAATTTAATTTCTGTTACGCGCCGCACGGATCAAATGAGATTCTGAATAATCCAACACCATTAATTTTCATTACGTATGAGGCAAAATGACGGTCTGTATAGCAGCGAACACTATAACGGGCGGCTTTGAATAATACGCTGTTTTAACGCCACAAGGCAGAGGGCTCTGTAGGTAGAACTTTCCGTTCGAGGTCAACTGTTTACAATCTCTGATTTGCTGAAGAACATATCTACCTTCCTTCTCCTCTTAATTACGTTTTTGTGAGTCATATCGAGTGAAACGGAGAATAACAATACTTCGGTTCCAGGCCGAGTGCGTGGCTCTGTCCCAGAACTGATATTTGCACAAGAGAATCATACTCCCTGAAAGGCGAAATGACTCTGCGTTTATTAACTTTACAGTTTCGAATAATTGGGCCTAAGGATAAGCTCGTTTCAGATTCAGAACTTAATACAAGAGGGGTCAGCAACCCGTGGCCTCTGCTCCCATTTGTTGCCGCTTGCGAACGCTTTCTGTCAGCTGAGAGGTTTTGATTCGTGAACAGGATGTGGAAAGAGTAACAGCATACAGAGATTGTTAGGTTACTGTAATCTTAGGTAGGGGGTTTATTACTCGCTGAGTACTAGCTTCAGGAAACTGAAGTGGTTCATCCTTGCTATTTAC
This sequence comes from Coptotermes formosanus, assembly GCA_013340265.1. Classification (NCBI taxonomy): domain Eukaryota; kingdom Metazoa; phylum Arthropoda; class Insecta; order Blattodea; family Rhinotermitidae; genus Coptotermes; species Coptotermes formosanus. The sequence continues at coordinate 667,252 of BLKM01000498.1, read as the reverse complement.
GCGCTGACAATTCCACAAACCATATATACGATATCGGCTCTTCTTTTAGTGTTATTTTGTGTATAAATGTGAATGGGAGGGGAATGTAGTACCTTGTTAGTATCTTAAGGAGTGATTAACGTATTACCCCGAAGAAACGGGAATTTGCTGACGAAATCAGAATTTTTAATGACATGAACTGCAAATTCTTGTTTACTGAAAGTGTAGGAAAGGCGATTTGTTTTGTTTGTCACAGAAGCATTTCTGTAACGAAAGAATGTAAGAATAAGGTAAAGCAATCCCATTACAGGCCTGGACAGACCCTGAGGTTTTCAGGAGGTTGAGGTTCCCAGAATTTCGAGACAATCGGCACATGAAGGTGGTAAGGTCAGCCCTATGCACCGGCCGCCTTTACCCCCTCCCCCCCCCCCCCCAGAAAATATTCCTGGTACTCATTTCTGTTAGAGGCTGAGTCATCCCCAGGGCCACAGTGCGACCGAAAGGATTATGTCAATGGAAAATACCAATGACACCGTCGGGATGTAAGAATAAGATGGGACATTATTATGAGAAACAATATGAAATCAGCCGCTTGAAATCTTGCAGAATCAGTCAACAGTACGTTTTTATCAAAGCAGTCATAATGAGTCGATTGTTTATGGTACTTATGTAGTGGTGGAAATAATTGCAAAAGAAGGAGGGCCCTTTAGGGGCTGTGAATTTGTGAAGCATTCTTCGTTAACTGTAGGTGAACAGGTGAGCACAGAGAAGAAAACATATTTTCAAGACGTAAGCGTCTCTTCCCGAACTTCTACAAGGCGTATACAAGAAAGGGGAACAAATTTATTTGAACACTCGCTATGAATGAAAGTAATTATATAACAATACGCAGTTGATGGTATTTATTTGTGGCACTGACAGTGCCCGTCACGTACATGAAGAGTGGTATATACAGCTTTAAAGAAGTACGACTGGCTGAGATTTGCTCCTGAAAGTAAAGGAAAAGCTTTCTTCTTTAGAACTGGGCTGGGAAAAATCGACAAGTGTGACAGCCGATGGTAACAGAAACGTGTGTGACTCTAGGATCGGCGTAGGACGAATCTGCGAGCAGGTTATGCGCAGGAGATCTGGCAATCCGATGATGTTTTTCTGCATTATTCATCAAGAGCACGGTGCTGCAAATTTTTTTTTCACTGTAAAGGGAAGAAGTTACTCACACTCTTAGTTTAACAGTGGTCTATATTCGACAAATGGTTCGAACCGTCGTCAGTTCCACATTTTCTGGAAGGAGTCTGATTATAACATGAGGTTATTGACTGCTCGGCAATGAGATGGCCCGATAGAGGCGCAGCGTTAAGCTCTTTTCTTTTCATTCCGACATGAATATACGTTTTCATAAAAAGAGTTAATAACTGTACCGCATTTACCTGATGAGAAACGGGTTACTGCTTTTGCATTTGTTGTGGACAATGCAACTTAACCATAGAGAACTTAATATCAAACTTCATGGAAAAAGAAAATTACCGTATCATTTGTTTTATCATGTAAAGGCGTAGGATCGAAAATGAGCATGCTTAGAAATACGTATATCAGCGAAGAACGTCTTAGCCAATTTCCGTTTTACAAAACCGCTCTTGAATCATCCACTTCGGCTGGTGACTGGCTGACGCTGAAAGATAAGTTCGTTGACAGCAATTAACAGTTCTAAATGGCCTTTTTTCAATGTTCGGACTTTCTGTTGCCATGACAAGCACCGAATGTTCCAACATTCTTTGTCGTTGGCATTGGCCATATTCTAGTGCAGATGAAAATGGACGTTGCTGAACTGCGGCATAATGACACTGAAGGATCCCTTCACAGAGGGAAATTATATAGAAGTTTTATAGGATCCTACGTGAAAATTTCAACGCCGTTTTTTCTCCGGCTTACTGATGAACACTTTCATGCTACGTTACGCACTTCTTCTTCGTGTTTCAAAGCAAACATTCGCCGATATACCTCAGGACACCAAACCTCAGAAATTCCACTAAAGACTGTGATGAAAAAGTGTAATGGCTTTCACTGCACTTTCTAACATTTTTGTGTAACGTTATGTTTGAAGTATGTAATTGTATCATATTTACGTGCGTGAAATACAAGTCCGTGTGTGGGGGGGAGGTTACCTAAAAAACTGTGCTTTCTTTGCCGATAAGCTCCTACTTGTCTCCTTATCAATGTATTCCACACACAGTGCCAGCCTTGTGAAGCTGGTAGTCGAATGAGAAATGTAGGAGACATGTGCAAGGAAAAAACTGAGCAAAAATGCGTAGGATACTCTGTTTTCAATAGCAAGATATCATCGACTTATTGTATTAGGAAGTGTCGGGGAGTGGAGAAGACTACATAACGAGGAACTTAATGATCTGTACCCCTCATCAAATATTCTTCGGGTGATCAAATTGAGAAGAATGAGATGGGCGGGGCATGTAGCCGGTATGGGGGAAACGCGACGTGCATACAGGATTTTGGTAGGGAAACCTGAGGGAAGGAGACTACTTGAGAGACCCAGGCATATATGGGAGTATATTAAAATTGGATCTTCAAGAAGTAAGATGGGGCATGGACTGGATTGATCTGGCTCAGTATAGGGACAGATGGCGGCCTCTTGTAAGTGCGGTAATGAACCTTCGGGTTCCATAAAATGCGGGGAATTTCTTGACTAGCTGAGGACTTACTAGCTTCTCAAGAAGGACTCTGCTACACGGAGTTAGTTAATGTAATCTAATTCCATCTCTTTGTGTTGGTTACGTTGTCAAAGTGTTATATTAATTTTCCTGTCATATTACGTAGTATTTAGCGAAGTATTCGTATTTTATGGATGACTTACATGAGAATAGAAAAATGTGTTCAGATTTGTCCGCATTCAAGTAGGTCTGACGTTTGCGTTATTCATTTATCTCTCTTTATTCCTAGAACGTCGTCATCGTCATGATCATTGTCATCGTCGTCTTCGTCGTCGTCATTATTGTCGAGCTATCAAGACGCTGGGCCTTCTAAGCCCCCCCCCCCCCTCCTTGCAGTCACCATAGCGCCCGTGGTTTCTTGTTCCACTTGTTCTGTAACCTACTTTATCATAACTGTGGGGTGTCTCTCTCCACACTTTGTCTTCGTGGCGAATTATTTTTCTTCTGTACCATTACGTTTTAGTTATTAGCTTCTCAAGAATGATTCTTCTTCATGGAGTGAGTGGGTTTGTTGATTCGGTCCAGACAATATTTTCGTCACTCTGTTCTAATTTAAATCTTTCCCCTCTAGGTGAGGCGTAAGATCCACGCCAATAAGAAACGATACGTTAACATCAAACAGTCCCGTGTTTTAATCTTTACAGATCAGTACATCTGTTCATTAATATTTGTACATTTTGTGTAAGAAGTTCATCGTGGAGATAAGCCTATAGGCAGTGTTCTGTATAACGTTATATATTAACTCGCAGTACCAGAGAAACTCGCTAGGTCAATTAAAATGTGTAAACACAATGCGCACTGTAGAGTTTGTACAAATGAACTTCTATCTGATACGTTTATATTTCAAAGAGCGCTAAAAGAGAAGCACTTTGTACTCATCGCTTTGAAGTTTTGCCTTAGGATCGGCCCGTTCTATGATGAAAATTCAAGAGATTCAGGCACTAATGGAAATGGATGTTCGAAGACATGTGGATTACTTTTATGCACTGTTGATTCTAATTACTCTAGTGAGAAGGTAACGTAAAAAGTGATGTAGGATTCTACTGTTGGCTTGAAAATTTGATGTAAAAGTTGGCAGTATATTTAAATAAATATAAGAGCAAATAATGTAGAAGTTAATAAACCATAGAAAGAAATTAATAGAATTATATGAGTTTTAGAAGAAATCAAAATCAGCAACAGCGGTAAATAATACAACTCAATATACGTAATAAATTAGAAAATATTTCAAAATTTGAGAAGTGAGAAAAATAGTAACAACACAAACAACATTTGGGATCTAATTATCAAAACACCGCCCTGTAAATGAAGGGAAATTTTCAGTTCAAGGATTGTTGTCATGTGTATACATTCCAAACACCAGAGACCAAGAAATGTAACATTGTGTGTTCTGGTAGGTACGATCCGACATTTCAGAGGAACCTGCAGCCTGAATTTTCAGGATAGAATAATGATCCTGATGATGCAGCAGCAGGTTCCTCCGAAACATCGTTACATATCTGCCAGAATAGGTGTTGTCGCATCATATAGCGCAGAAATATTTATAATCACAGCCATTAGAGCCTCAAAATTGCGTAACACAGTCCTTCTGCAACTTGATTTTTATACGTACGACCTCTTGCATTTTGGCAAACTCTTTGCAGCAGCAGTAGTCAGCTAAGTGTATGAGCCAGAAAGGGAATAGGAAAGGGAGCAACTAAGAACGTTATGCAATAAGGAGCTCCACTTTTACAAGTTTTCTTGATTTATTTAATTTAGTTAAATTGAGGAGGAGCTCGGATGAACGGAGATATAATAAATTGTGGAGTATTAAGATTTTTGCGAAGCGGGTATTGGGAAATTTAAATTTTTCGAATACATTAAGATGGACCCTAGGGGAACAGATCCTGATTTGAGGAGGCAGATGAAATTCGTTCAGTATTGTGTACAGTGACGGTGTTTCTTATGAGCGATGCTGAGCATGCGGCTCGTAATACCAGAAAGTTCGGTAATTTTTTTTTTGTGCAACCCAATGTACTGTACCACGTGTTGCTCGAAAAGAGACGTTAAGTCATATTTTGTTTCGGAAAATTCACGACGACATCTGTGTTGGTCTTCACACCGAAGACTTAAGCCTTATACCACATGACGCAAGGAATTTTGCTTTGCCACCAATTTTTAATAAATGAATAAAAACTACTTTAATCCGTCCATATGTTCACAAAAACGCTGCTCTGCGTATTTATGTTTCAGAGTTTATGCAGCCTTCAAAAGGGTTGATAACGATTTCGTAACTCTGAAGTGTAAATATGGATTTGGATGTAGTTTGTTTTTTTTTTTTGCAGTTTTTGATAAAAGGACGTTAAATTCCTGTTTTTGTGAAATAATGTTCACAGCCAGAATATTTTGCAGCCAGAGCACTCTTCCTATCAGCTGCAAGCTTCTCGCACTTTGAACTGCGCCTTCGCTTTCATTTCTGGACTCAATTTCGGAAGGCCCAGTTACTCCTCGCACTCAAATCACAGACACTGAATTTGGAATTTTAGTAAATTGTGTGTGATGTCAACATTAAAACAAGTAGATTTAATGAGTAACGTTTCCGACATAGATCTAGCAAGTCTTTGATATAAATTTCGGCTGCATCACCTGCTGTTCTGAGTCTATGGTAATTTTTCTCTGTCTCTGTGGGTAATGCCGGGATGATACCTTCAAGTAGGTTACGATCGTTTTGATCCAAATGTTTTCTAATTCATTATCCTTCGTCCTTCTTAGTCCATCCCTCTTCTACCTACTCACAGTAGGTGTCGAGGTTGTTTATTTTCACTTGATCACACTCAGACACACGCCACAGTCGGTAGGTCTCCTCTGGACGAGGGATCGGCCCGTCACAGAGACCTCTACCTGACAACAGAAACACTCACAAGAGACAAACATCCATGCCCCCGATGGGATTCGAACCCACGATCCCAAGCAAGCGCTCGGCCGCAGACCTGCACCATAGACCGCGCGGCTACTGGTGTTGACCCTAATTCATTATCCACTGTCAGCAAATATTTCGAAGCTGTTTAGACTTAATTACCGACGTCGCTCGAAAGCTGTAGATAAATAAATAAATAAATACATTAATTTAATTAATAATTAATAAATAATCTACCCGTGACTTGGGAACGAGAAATTGCTTTAAAATTAATGCACGTTTCTTTCCAAGTATGTGATTTCATTTTCTTGGTGTTCCTTATTTTGGCAATATTGCATTGAGGTTTACATGATATATGACTGCGTTGTGTTGTGTATCTTATCGCTTTGAATGAAACGTGGCGATCCTTGTCAACGGTGAACTGTGAGAGAACTATTGTGTGTTCAACCATGACATTTGGCTGGATTGATTCGTTTGGCCCATGAACTGAGTTTTGAATTGGAAACATCCGGAATTAATGCAGGTTTTTAGACTGCCACAGAAGTAAAGATTAATATCCATGGTCTTCTGCCCTATGACGTCGTGTAGTCTAGTGTGATTTGACCAAAGTTTTTGTAGGAACTTCTGTGTCCATATTCAGGGTAGCCACCTATCAGACTTCACATGTCATACGCGGGAAGACCACCATGCATTAATGCTTGAATAATCGTATAGGTATAGCAGTCCCATTACAGGCCTGGACAGGCACAGAGGGTTCTAGACAATCGGTACGTGAAGGTGGTAGGTTGTCAGCCATACGCACCGGCCGCGTTTACCCCCCAGGAAATATTCCTGGTACTCATTTCTGTTAGAGGCTGAGTCGAACCCAGGGCCGTAATGCGACCGACAGGATTATGCCGATGAAAAATTCCACCTGCCGGTTTGTAGCGCAGTGCCTAAACCACCTGCGCCACCGCGGGCACCTCTTGAATAATCGTACATGACGCAATGTTGTAAATGTAAACTTGTAGATCTGGTTAGGTAAAAAGTAACGGGATCCCTATTCAAGCCTAAGGCCCAAGGGGGAGTAGAGGTATAGCTGTACCTTATCGTGGCAAATACACGTCCCGGCCGCTTTACCCCCTGGAAAGACCCGGTACCCATTGTAAAGAAGACTGTATGGACCCCAGGCCCGTTTTGGACGTGTGCGGAAAATCTCACCCCCCCCCCCCACCGGGATGCGATCCCTGGACCATCCCTTAGCGAGTCGCTATACCGACTACGCTATCCCGGCCCACGTACAGTTGCTTTTGTGGAGGCAATTAAATGAATTCAGGATTTATGAGTTTCTACAATCTATTTGCAGTATAAATCGGAATGCATGCTCTTTATGTATATGTACGTAACCATTCGAACAGACTGTAGCCGGTTTCTCTCTACCATAGCACCCTATTACAGGCACTGCGTGCCTATCATCGCACTATACTGTAGGCGGTATCTACTTTTCCTCGCACCCGACTGTAGGCGGTATGTACTTAAAATCCTTCTCTACTGTAAGCGGCGTCGACTTACCAACGCACCGTATTATAGACGGTGTGGAGGCCTACTTAGCCTCGATCGTGATCGTAGACGATGGGTACTCGTATGTAATTTCGCTGCGGGCTTCAGGGGGTGTATACTGGCCATTAGTACAAACTTAAGACAGTATATACGTTTACTTAATGTCTTATCCGACCTTGCTCTGTGTCTAATGTATTGGTTCTTAGGACGAACTCCAGAGCTCATTCAAACATGTCGCTCTAACCCCTCCCCTATTAAATTTAGGCATCACGCCAAGCATGACAATCCACTGAACCCCGCCAGATAATGGCCTGATCGTCCAATAAAGCGTCAATTTTCTGAGGAACGTGTTGCCTCCGTCTTGAGATCCGAGCCGTCTGGACTGCTCCGACCCTGAAGATGGAAGAAACAGTTTGCTCCGAAAAGCCTACAACTATCAATCGACACACTTCCTATGCCAGATATCTCGAATGGTCATCAGAAACGCTCAGAGAATAGGCATCGCGTTTGTTCGTTTAGGTACGTGCTGAGGCATCGCAGTGGTGCCGCCATTTTGTATTTGTCTTTGCTGGCCACACTACTTCTACCGCCTCTCGTCCTAAAATTTGGATTATAAATTGGAATACCGGAGTTTACTTTATACGTAATGCAGTGGAAGCGTATTTGAATACTTTGCTGTCTGTCCGCGTGTGTCTGACACCCCGCAAAGCTAAAGAGATAATTGCCTCTTGAATGTCTGGAATTTAGGAGTCTCGCATGGGCGGTGTTACAGGCAAAGAAATCCCTGTCCTCAATACAGAGACGAGAAGCCGTCTTTCACATTTTCTGATGTTTGTTTTTCCGCAGTGTCTTCTTTAACGAGTTCAGGATTATGCTGTTCTATTCACGTACTTGAACAGTATTTTGTATGCATACCTTGTCCTTTCATGCGTGCCGGACGTCTCGTTCGCCTTATTATTCTTCATTTTGATCGCCTAATTAATATTCCATGGAGAGGAAAATACGAAGCTGTTCATTACGTAGTGTCTTCCGGTCTGTCACTTTCTCTCTCTTGTAGGTTCAAACTTCCCCCTCAACACGCTGTTCTCAAACGCCGTCAATGTATGTATGATATGAGGTTATAGCTGCTGTTCCTATGAGGATTATCTTTTTATGTACGACGCTGTGTAGTGTATATGGACCGACGTTTCGGAGAAATTGGTTGCCTCCCTCTACCATGATTATGCAGGCTTTAGGTTACTCTGAAACTCCTGTACGCACCAGCATACACGGAGTCACATACCACAAGGCGACTGTTTTCACCCTCAATATACATTCTTCCCTTATGGCGGGGCATCTGATTTGATACACTTATAAAACTACTGTGTTTTCATGGCGCAATAGCCCCTAGTGGGCCAGGGCCTTCTCATGGTCGAGGCTTCACGATCACACTCAGACATACGACGCTCGGTTGGACTCCTCTGGACTAGTGATCAGACCGACGCAGAGACCTCTACCTGACAACACACAGCACTCACAAGAGACATCCATGCCCCCGGCGGGTTTCGCACCCGCAATCCCAGCAAGCGAACGGCCGCAGTCCCATGCCTTAGACCGCGCGGCTGCTGGGATCGGTCTTATAAAACTGTAGGTTACATAAAACAAACCATCGAGCTGCTCTTAACCTTTTAAAGCCTAGCGGTAACTTTACATACGACCGGGTTTAACATTAAAAAATTCTACGTGGTGCTCACATTGCGTTTATGTGTTTTGTACGGATCTCGGAACAAACAGCAACTTTTGCCTTATAAAACATTAAGAGACTGGTTTTTATAACCGAATTGGAGAGTGTTTACAGCGCGGTACGCACTGAGTCCTTATATAAAACAGATACGCTTCGTCTTTAAAGGGCTAATTGTGACTTCATATTGCTGTCAAAAGTACTAATATGGCGGCCGTATGAACTGATGTTAGCGCTTGAACGTTGTGGGCTGAAACACGGCGGTATTGTCCACTGCCGCGGTGTGCGTCAGTTACATGTAAGAGTAAAGCTGGCTGTACTTAAAAGACGCTGCTGAGCGCCTTGCAGAGATTCCAGGGTTTGTCATTTTAGTCTTTCTTCTAGAGCTATGATACCTGAGACTTGGCACGAGGCAAGGCAGTTATTAGTGATTATCACTCAGGGGGCATTATGCTATAAGGTAGCTATGGGAGATAAACGCGATGGTCCAGAAGATATTTGATGTGTGAAGGCGAGCAATAACAACTCGTTATTTACAAAAATTTAGCCCTGTTACTTCTGTTATTTGTACCACCGTATTATTAGCGCGTCGAGTTCGTCACGTAATCTGCAGCTGGGTAACACTAGGATATGAACACAAATGTGATTTCCAGATGATGATGATGATGATGATGATGATGACGACGACGACGACAACGATGATGATGATGACGACGACGACGGCGACGATAATAAACGGGCACAAGTTAACCACGAGGGGCTTAAATTGAAGGGGACGCATTAGCTTCTGATCAGTTCCGATTTTGTTAATTAACTGGACGAAATATAAACATTATAAAACACACAAGCTTTATTAGGGGCTACTAAAGAGGTTAGTATAGAAGTAAAGGCTGAGAAAAAAGAATATATATATGTTCATATGCTGTGAACGGAATGAAATCATCGCAACAAAGAGGCAGCCAACAAATTCTTTGAAAACGTGGCTAACTTGAAAAATTGGTGACGGGCAGTACCTATTCCAGAGTCATTCTGTTGTCTGTCTTACTACAGGTCCATAGCCTTCTTCCAAAGCGAGTTCTCCTCAGAGGGTGATCTAGTGCTTCCTTTTTCAATTTCCAGTATCCTCTCTTTTCCGTAAGGTCATCCAGTAGCTGCTTACGTTTTCTTTCTCGTCTTCCCGTCACTTCTAACCTTGCCTTTATCTTTCCTTCAGTAACGTGTTTTAGAAGACAGTTCGATGTGACAAATCCAGTTAGCCTTCCTTCTTATTTTTTGTAGGCTATTCCTCTCCTCCTTGACTCTAAGCAATACTTTTTCATTTCTCACGCGATCAGTCCAACTAATCTTCTCCATCCTCCTCCAACACCACATTTACAAACTTGCCAGGTATTTCTGATTTACTTTGCGAAGTATCCAAGATTCAGCACCATAAAAAGCTGTGCTCCAAACTTAGCGCCTCACTAGTTTCTTCCTTAAATTTAAGTCGAATTTGCTGGTGAAAAGTCGTCCCTTCTTGTTGAATATTGCCTTTGTTCCGGCAGTCCTGGATTTAATTTCAAGTATACATCTTGCATCGTTTGTTGCCATGCTGCCCAAATAGTTGAAATATTCCACATACAGTATGTTGCGAAATAGTGTTCCAACTGTCCGAAAAATCATGTGACTTAGTGAGAGCAAATCTGTTTAGTCTCTAATAATAATAATAATAATAATAATAATAATAATAATAATAATAAAGTCTAAAGGGACTTAACCTGCACCCAAACACATATATATAAATGCAAAAAGTGGTAATTCTTGGCACATGTTCAATTGTAAGAAATTTCCTAAATTACACATAAGACCACCTAGCCTAATCCTGTTGATGAAATATCCCAGGATAGGTGAATATTGCCCAGCTAAAACTGAGAAGTGAGAAATTCGGTTAATAACAGTAGTAATAATAATAATAATTTCGTCTGTATTCCATGCCGTCGCGCATCTCTTCTGCCTCTTGTTTGACAATTCAGGGCTTCTTTTGGCAAGTCACCATCATTCATTTTTTACACATGTTGACTCGAGTTCCTTTCTGCTTGTTTACTCTTGCATGTACGTATATTTAATTCTTTTCTATTATTTTCGTTTCTTATTTTGTCTGTTGTTGTGTATGCTCTAATTTCAGTTAAGCATTTCATCTCTCGAAACTGAATTTTATCTCTTTAAGTGTCCTGCGATGTTTTCTTTTCCGTGTACATGTGTTAGTATTGCTAAGACTTAATACAACTCATCCTACCTCATTATGTTTATTTCCTTTTACTGCTTCACATGCAGCTTGAAATGCTTATTTTTCGTATTATTAGTAACGGTCTAAAGCAGTGTGGTGTGCCACATCAAGAGCAGCACTGTCAATGACTGTTCTGGGGATCCGACGATCCTGCTGGTTCTTTTAAAAGTATCTAGACAAGATTATATCAACCTTCAGTATTTAGTGTGCCAAATGCTGCTGTTGCACTGCACAAACCAATAAAAGCAACTATTAGCCTTTTAAAGCCTAGCGGTAACTTTACATATGACCAGGTTTAAGATTAAAAAATTGTACGTGGTGCCTACATTGCGTTTATGTGCTTTGTACGGATCTCAGAACAAACAGCAACTTTTGCCTTATAAAACATTAAGAGACTGGTTTTTATAACCGAAGTGGAGAGTGTTTACAGCGCGGTACGCGCTGAGTCCTTATATAAAACAGATACGCTTCGTCTTTAAAGGGTTAAAAAACCTTTGATAAGGGAATTGTATTTTGTGCAACACGCTGCCGCCCATGAATTATTTTAAGTAAACCGATTCACGCTGTTTTACCGGGACCGCGACAGCTCTGTCAGTAAAGTCTCAGAATAGAGGCTTCCACCTAGCGTCATTCTGCCTGCCTTGTGAAATTGATGATGAGCTGGACGTAGAATAAACACGCGAGAAACAAGAGACACCCAAGAAGACCTTTGCTACTTTAAGTGTAATTTCTTACAAAAAATTAGTGTTTGTGTTTCCATTTAATTACTGTGAGGTAACTGCTGCGGCTAAGTGTGTGAAATTGTTATGATGAAAATTCATATATATCTGTAGTAGATATTTTATTATGTATGTCAAAAATTTAGACTTACTAGACTATAATAATAATAATAATAATAATAATAATAATAGGGATTATAATTTGATAACGTTACGGGGCTGAAATATATTACACGTGTTACAGCAAACAATGTGGCTCCTAATTTATTCTTCTACATAGTGGTGCTTCTGTCTCGTTTCAGATTACACATAATGGTTAACGGTGTAGTATTTCATACTGTAAAGGTGACATCTGTGATTTAGTAACAGGCCCAAGGGAGCATTTCAGTCGCGAGCATGCTTTACACATATACAAGTACGGAGCAACCAATTTGTCCTCTCAAGGACATCCGCTTTCTTCTCATCCACGTCCTATATTCTTCTCCTCTTTACTTCTTAGGGCAGGTAGAGTTGGAAAATAGCCATACATCTTGCAGGTTGTTTCTTACAAAAGCCCACGCATACCAAGCCATATTTACGAGAAGGGGAATAAGGAAAGTGACGTCCGTCAGGGAATAGTACAGTTGCTTCACGTTATTAATGACGTTTATTGTACAAACGTGGAACTCATGATAGCTTTGGCGGTATGATGACTCGTGTAGGGATTGAACGAGCGAAGAATCATTGGCGGTTCCCTGGCGGGAACAACAGTGTTTTGTATTCTGCAAAGCGTCCATACCGCTCTGGGGCCAACTCAGCCGTTTCTTCAATGGGAACCACGGGACCTTTATCTGTGGGTAAAGCGGCCGGGGTGTAAAGCTGACAACTCACCTCAATCTAATCCCGAGGTTAGAATGAGTGGAGATGTAATCCGTTTTCCTCTTAGTCCTTCTTCACCTCCCCAGGGGCGAATTTACGTTTATTATACAAACTTCGAACCTGTAAAAAATGTTTCTACCGCAGAAATAAACGTTCCTATGTTTACACTCTTTTCCAAGAACAGTACTTCTGACTCATTGCGGTGTCTATATAAGAAATTAAATCCAAATGAGACTTAGCATGTGGTATTCTTGTGGCAGAATTCGGTTTATTAAATCTACTGGTGCTGCTGCTCTTTAAGTGCACGTTCCTACTGGCAGGACTCCGTGACGTAGCACATTGTGTCCCTTGCCCCACTGATGCCCCGACCTATCTTTTCGTTATTTAACCTTTTAAAGCCTGGCGGTAACTTTACGTACGACCAGGTTTAACATTAAAAAATTCTACGCGGTGCCCACATTGCGTTTATGTGTTTTGTACGGATCTCAGAACAAACAGCAACTTTTGCCTTATAAAACATTAAGAGACTGGTTTTTATAACCAAAGTGGAGAGTGTTTACAGCGCGGTACGCACTGAGTCCTTATATAAAACAGATACGCTTCGTCTTTAAAGGGTTAAGGAACTGAAGAAACAGTTCACGCCCAATGTACTACGGTTCGCGGCTACAAACCTGGCGAAATGTTAAGTGAATTTTATGTTATTTATTTCCGTGCGTATGACCATTATAGCAAAACAGAGCCAACTTATGCACAATATTACTGTTTATTTATTTATCTTTTTTGTTCATCTCCGCGACATGTTTCGGCAAGTAACTATGCCATTATCAAGGGGGATATATCAAATTACATAAGATGTGCGTGAATATGAATGTAAAATGTTAAAACTTTTAAAGTGTTAAAATCTTCTATAAAATTTTGCTGTACAGTTCTTGTACTTCTTTGCTGCTGTGGTGCTGTTTTTGGCCTGGCGTCCCTAGTTAATGTAATCCCACGGTTTGTTCTGTGGGACATCCCAGGTCAGTTGAGGTCAGGAACACGTCAGTTGAGTAACTGTTACTCAACTGACGTGTTCCAGTACACTCCTACTAGATACACTCGACCTGATACCCGGGATGTCCCACAACACAAACCTTGGAATTACATTAACTGGGGACGCCAGGCAAAAACAGCACCAGAGCAGCAAAATAAGTACAAGAATTGTGCAGCAAAATTTTATAGAAGATTTTAACATTTTAAAAATTTTAACGTTTTATATTCACATTCATGCACATCTTATGTGATTTGATAATGGCATAGTTACTTGCCGAAACATGTCGGGAGAATATGAACAAAAAAGATAAATAAACAATAATAGTATGCATAAATCGGCTCTGTTTTACTATGTTAAATGAAGTTTCATCCATGAGTTTATTGTTAACTCCACGCAGTACATATCTTTTTTAGAAGCTAGTAGTCGCTCAACTGTTGAAGGAAAGCAGTGTTATGGGACCCGAAGTTTCACCATAGTTTTGACCAGAGTCCACCACTGATTCCGATAAATCGAGTCTACAGCCTCATATCCTGTTTCTTTAAAGCATTTAATATTCTTCTTTCATTTATGTCTAGATCTTCCAAGCAGTCTCCTCCCATTTGCGGTGGCAAAAGTTTTGTATGCATTTCTCATATTCTCATGCGTGCTATGCACCCAACCTGTCTCGTTCTCTTTTATTTTATTGCCTTAATAATGTTTGGTAAATATTAGGATTTAGGAAGTTATACAGTTTTATCCAGCGTTGTGTTCCTGTAACACCTTATTTGAGAATTTCGGTTTAAGCTTCACACAAGCTTTATTTTACTTCGATCTGAGCTTCACGTGACTTATGTTTTATTTTAGTTCTATTTGAGCTTCAAGCAAGTTGTTTTATTTCGATTTGAGTTGTTTTATTTTAGTTCTATTTGAGCTTCAAGCAAGTTGTTTAATTCGATTTGAGTTTTTTTAGTTTAGTTCGACTTGAGCTTCAAGCAAGTTATTTTAGTTCGATTTGAGTTGGTTTAGTTTACTTCTACTTGAGCTTCAAGCAAGTTGTTTTAGTTCGATTTGAGTTGTTTTAGTTTAGTTCGACTTGAGCTTCAAGTAAGTTGTTTTAATTCGATTTGAGTTGTTTTAGTTTAGTTCGACTTGAGCTTCAAGCAAGTTGTTTTAGTTCGATTTGAGTTGTTTTAATTTAGTTCGACTTGAGCTTCAAGTAAATTGTTTTATTCAATTCGACTTATGCTTCAACATAAGTTTTTCTATTTTATTTCGATTTGATGTTCACGTCAGTTGTGTTTTATTTTAGCGCGACCTGGCTATCACTTGATATATGTTTTGCTGGACAGCGATACGAAAAAGAGTGAAATTGTCTCTGCTTCTGTCTTTTAGTACAAAAACAGTAATTAAAACTTGAGGTGACATATGCAACACCATGGGCAGACTTGGCCGCCTCCATAATCGCCTGATCGCAGGAGGAATATAACGGTGGTATACGAAAAATACGTATAGCGTGTAAAGGTGGACTAACGTTGCAGTTTGAGAATGTGTCGATTTTATATGCTGGCATTTCTGCAATCAGAATTCCTTCTTTGCCCAGTTTGTTTAAATGCCTGCATATAATTCTCTTAAACTTTTCCGTCCAGCTACATGTCTATGTATATCTATACAATGATTAAACTCTCATTAGAAGATGAATTAATTGAAGTTTATTACAGGCGTATGTATGAATTAATTGAGAGTAGGAACACGCCACAATGATCAGGGACACCTGAAGTTAAATCCTACTTACAAAATAATTATCGACTAATTTAATTTTAATTAAAATTGAACTGACTTTTAAATGTATGCGTAAAATTCCACAGTGTGTTCACAGACTCTTTTGGAAACTGGCGAATTACCTTTCGTATCCTAGCAATAAACAGATTTAATGCTGCTCTTGAGATATAGCAAGCTGTTGCAGTAAGGTCTTTTTCACGCGCGCGCGCGCGCACACACACACACACACACACACACACACACGCGCACAATTACATCATACGTACACACGCACAATTACATCACTGCCACGTCGTGAATACAAAGAGACGATTATACGACAGGTAGACCACTGCATAGCCTTTGCAGTTCAATCCACTGGACAGTTCTTATCCATACTTTAAAGCTTTCACCGTGAAATAAGTACTGTTTCCTGGTTTCTGGGTTTTTACACGGCGTGCGAAGCGAATTTACCGACGATGTTTCGGAACTCCCTCTGGGTGCCATCTTTACTGGCCAAGTGAACAAGAATGTTCATTTGGCCAGTTAAGGGAGTCCCGAAATATCCTCGGGAAATTCGCTTCGCACATCGTGTAAAACCCCAGAAAATAGGAAGCAGTTCTTATCCTGTTCGTAATTAACAGGTTAAATCGTACAGACACTGAGCTATAGGCTTGGAATGGAAGGGTGCAAGAATGGACGATACGAGAACGAATTAATGCTCTTTGGCCACCGTTAAATTTTTAAAACAACTCGAAGATTATCACTGAATTTTGGATAATCTTAATATAATTGGAAATGACACACTACACTGAATAACAAGAATATGTAAGACGCACAGATTTGTGAGCTTGGGGTTACGTTTCATGTTCAGCCTTCGTAGGCATGCGGGAGATTGCATCTTCGTAAGGAAATGAAGTCAGCTTAGTTCTGTGTTAATCATTCGTAACGTACAAATAGATATAGTCATAGCTTTATTAGAGTTGAAGATCCGACACATGGTTATATGGCGTTTATAGCCGGGATTGGTCGCAGTTGCTGGAATGAGCTCATAAAACACCCTGTGTAAAGAGGCCACAGATAGACTGATAGAGGTATTTCATTGTTACCTGCATCATCTAAATTTTAATGGTTTATTTAGGGATGCCGTCAGCATGTAGAGGATATAAAGTGGATAGTAGATGTATGAACACGAATATGGAGCATTGGTTGAAGTGTACTCAAAAACAGATTAACGGAAGCAGCCAAAAAAAATTATACAAGGGTCTGGGTGGCTATAGAAAAGGGCATAGCTGCGTGGATGTAGTCTTTTAATTTTAAAAAATGGAGAACAGAGAGAGAAAATCCATCTACGTATTTACTCCTCTCAGATTACATAAAGCCGTATGATAATGTGGACAGAGAAAAACTGCGGAGTATTTGGAGAACTATCACGTTATTGGCAGTGCAGTAAGTTCGATAAAAATGTTTTACAAATGTGTAGAACATGACAAAATTTAAGGGAACTGAAATCTAAAAGGAACAAAATAGACAACTCGTCTGATTTACTCCGATGACCAAATTTTTCTTTGAGCAGTAGCAGTTAATAGGGTACAGCTAGGTATAGGGCTGAGTAGAGTATTAAAGTTACATAATCCAGAAATTTTGGAAATGGAGACAAAGAGAGGGTTGTATAACCCTTTAAAGACGAAGCGTGTCTGTTTTATATAAGGACTCAGTGCGTACCGCGCTGTAAACACTCTCCACTTCGGTTATAAAAACCAGTCTCTTAATGTTTTATAAGGCAAAAGTTGCTGTTTGTTCTGAGATCCGTACAAAACACATAAACGCAATGTGGGCACCACGTAGAATTTTTTAATGTTAAACCTGGTAGTACGTAAAGTTACCGCTAGGCTTTAAAAGGTTAAGGAAAGGTCATAGGAAAATGAAAACAAAAAGTGTAACATTATTCAGTCAGTACTTAAACTCGCTTTTCATGTAAAATATCTGATGAACTGAGTGAAGGTATAGAGACAAGGCTGTATACCATCTGAATACAATAATAAAGGTAAATTATAAAAATAAAATACAAGTGTTATATAATATGAAATCTCAGCAAAGTATGTGGTCTCATTTTGGGTGTGAAACCTGGATTATGAGAAGAGTGAAAGGGTACTATCAGACGCTGCACATACGTGATTTCTTAGGTCGGTGCTGAGAGTAAATTGACCGTGCAGAGTACCAAATCGTGAAGACTTAGGAACTTCGTAGAAGTAAAAAAACAGATAATTGGAAACAGCGTATAAATAGGGTGCAAGGTAATAGGGTAGCCATATTGTTATATTTATGTGATCTGTAATGACAGGGAGACCCAAAAATATTGACAAGATCAGTTTAAAAATTCGCGAACACTGAAACGGGCATGTAGCATCCATTTCTTGAACAAGAAGACGAAATGACGACGGAGCTCTGCGTTACTTTAAGGTGACGCATCCCCGGTGCGTTATTAAATACAAATGAGTACTGCAGTCAGTCAACACAACATTATATTGTGGAAGAATAAAAGCTTCGTGTTTCGGCTAAAGTGATTAGCCATAATCAGGCCTATTTACAAGAATACTACTGTGTTTCAGGTATTCAGCCGAAACATGTAGTCGTTATTCTTCTTGAGTGTAATGTTGTGTTAACTGATTACAATATTAATTTGAAGCTGTGAATATTAGGCTCTGTTAATTGTCGGTCGATGTAAGCCTGTAAGCTAGTGACTTGTTGACCAGAGATATCAGTTCATATGTCTGTGACGAAACAGGATTTGTATAACATACGCCACACAACTTGCGCATTTCGAGGCACGGAAAAGGTATTTATGTCAAATTTGATACGAGTTATTTGCCGTTTCAATAGGCTCTATTGACAGCACTGAGTGGGAGTTATTTGGAAACACTTTCTTCGCCAGTGTTAGTTTGCATTACTCCAGCAAACATGTCCCTCGTACCTATAGCCTGTGCCCGTGTCTCTTACCTGCATGATCGGAGCCATGACAGTTTATGTTGGACCCCAGGGCTTGTCTTATTAAACTCACAAACGTAATGCTGTTAAGAACGGGCGTTGTAAGAACTGCTTAATACGACTATGGCGAGAAATTGCTAGTAATTTATACACGTGTACAGCGGCACAAATACTGCGGCTGAGAGGGGAGGGCCCTAGCCGCACTCCGGCCTCGAGTATAAGGCCTTGTCTTCCAAGTCTGAGTCTGTCTTCAGTCAGCCAAAATTTAAATATAAATTTTGTTCATTTTGAGGACATATCATCTTGTCTGTCATTAAACCGAAATTAATTAATTCAGGTAATGTTGCCCCTATGCACGCCAGGAAGGCATATAGCGGAACTGAGGTTTACCTCCACTCATTCTTAACCTCTATAATAGTTGAAGGTGAGCGGTCAACTTCACAACCCGGTCGCTTTACCCTAGGGAAATATCTCCCAGTTGTTCTTGAATAGCAGGCTTGGTAGAACCCAGAATAAGTTTGGACGCTTTTGGACGCGAGAGATTTGTTTGTATCGAGAATCGAAACACTGTTCCTCGGTTCGTAGTCCATAGCCTCGTCACTATACTGACCGAGCTATTACGGACCCTCACCTGTGGGCTGTGAAATCCATACGGCCTGTATAAAATCCATTTGGCCAGTTCAGTTACGAAAAAGCATCGACCGCTGTCGGGTCTTTTCAGCTTCACTGTCATGCCACCGTAATCGTGTCATTTGTTCCTATTTCTGCTTGAACCATTTCCAATACACTCACCCTGTGTGCCTGTCTATAAACATCTCCTGACCCAAACACCGACGAAGTGATTCTAACCAAGTGTATCGGATTACATATCCAATTCTGAAAGTAGCGGTGGCGTCAGCATTCACTCGTCACGTGTTATGCACCTGTGGTTTTCACAGCGTACTGTGTGATCAGTGGCGGAGTTAGTTGCCTGTATATTTGTTGGGAACGTAATGTCTAGCCGGTGGTAGCAAGTCGTGGTCATTGCACGTCGCCTGTTATTTGATACTCGAGGATGAAGCATTTGCCATTATTGCTTCAGATACGTCACCTTGGCGTCTTTCTCTCTTATTTACAGTTCATGGTATTTTACCAGCCAACTCACTCAAACTAGTCAAATGCTGAAATTGATCTCTTGTCGTTAAACACCCCACGTCGAAGCAAGACAGCATCCTTCTCTTCTGCTAGGCGTATTTAGAAAATCGTCTGTCAGGTTCTTCGTACATGTCTGTGCGATTATGCACCAGTTTCAGGACTTTAAGAAGCTGATCGGCTTTTTAAAACTTGGTATTGTTGACCTACCAGGCAATTTGTAGAGCCATTTTTTATATTAGTTCTGTTTGATTCATTCAGAAGACAATGTTTGGCAGGGCGCATGTGGACTTGTGTCTGTATTTTTCGGTGTTTATGAAACTGGAAATTCCGAATTTTACGAGGCCTATATGAGGATTACATACAGGATTTTGGTGGAGAGACCTAAGGGAAGGCGACCACTTGGGAGACCCGGGCGTAGGTGGGAGGATAATATTAAAATTGATCTTCAAGGAGTGGGATGGGGGCATGAACTGGATTGAGCTGGCTCATGATAGGGACAGGTGGCGGGCTCTTGTGAATGCGGTAATGAACCTCCAGGTTCCATAAAATGCGGGAAATTTCTTGACTAGCCGAGAAACTGTTAGCTTCTCAAGAAGGCCTCTGCTCCATGGAGTTAGTTAGTTAGTTAGTTAGTTAGTTAGTTAGTTAGTTAGTTAGTTAGTTAGTTAGTTAGTTAGTTAGTTAGTTAGTTAGTTAGCTGTATGAGGGTTACAGAGCGTATGATTTTTCCCCTAAATGCCGTTTTAAGGGCCTTCTTAAATATTTTCCTATAGCTTTGGGATTATATGACAGGTTTTTTAAAACTTGATATAAACACTTCTTTCAAAATTGCAGGTCAGTGTATATTGCCACTTGTAAATTTAATTATTTCCTTACTTTCTAAAGGCCACTTTACGGAAGGGTATACATGGTATTACATCTGCCTACGTATATAATATTGGATGTCACAGACTTTAATTATGCTCGATACACGATACTTGTACGTAACGCTTGTTTTTGGATATTTTAGTGTTTAAATTCCATTTACTCAATTATAAAGAACATTGTACTTACGTAATGACACATGACTCAGTTTACTTATACCCACAGGATCCCAATATGCAAAAGCATCAACTAAGTTATATGGCATTATCAGACTAAAAACTCATGTTACTGAGGTACTGTAACATTTAAATGGAGGCTCAGATTCTGAGCAGTATGAAAGAAGGTTTTATGAATTTTCCTCAGAACTCATTATTTGTTACTTTTATATCCAGTTGCTTACGTTGTGACGTGATACGTATTTTAGAACGATTTAATAATAGATAGTCCTGATCAGAATTCTGTACTAGAGACACGGTTGAGTGTACAGTCACCCACGACGTAATATTACATACGTCCTACGCCAAGTAACACGACTGGTACTGATACTCATATTTTCTGCTTGGATGAAGGTTCCTTTATTCTCTGGTAAAGGGAAGCGAGTAGAGAACAGACATGATCTGTAGGACTTTCAATTGGCTTTTTATAAATATTCGTTACCATAGGGACCGAGTACAGTCTCACGCAGTCTGACGGCCTCGTGTTTGTTGGAACACACACACACATGCACACGCACACACGTGTTCAGAGTTCAGTGGCGGTTTCTCATCTCCACCGGAAGTTACATGGGAATTCAAGGACAGTTCTACGCATATGCAGTTTCGTGACATTCTTACTTGTATAAAATGAAAATATATGGCAAGAATGCAGGAAAAGAAAAACAATACTACAAATATAACTAAAGAATTGTTCAAAAATTTGGAAAATTTTGTACACTTACATGCATTTCGGGCCGGAATCTCTTCTCTTGCTGTCTCGTATTTGAAGTGTGATAATTAGAATACACTTTATGAGGGTTGTTCAAATGAAATGCTGTCGCATATTGATATGGGCAAAGGGATACGCGTTAAGGCACGCATGCCGTTCACTGATGACTATTTAGTCAGCATTATAAAACATTAAGAGACCGGTTTTTATAACCGAAGTGGAGTGTTTACAGCGCGGTACGCACTGAATCCTTACATAAAACAGATACGCTTTTTCTTTAAAGGGTTACTGGCCTCTGCTCTCGCGCGCAGAGCAATCCACCAACTGCTTTTCTTCGAATGGCCTATTACAGAGCTCTAATTTTCCCTTTGCGTATGACTGTTGAATTTGTTGTGTCACACAAAATGAAGAGCAAAGACTGTGATGCGGTTTGAAGACAAACTGCCTGTAGAGTAATCGGACCCATGAGAGGGGAAGTAACAGGATGTCGGGGAGAACTGCGTAACGAGCTTCGTAATTATTACGGTTCTTCAAATGTTATGTGGATGATAAAGTAAGGTATAGCAGTTGACAGTGTATGTAGCACGAATGGAAGGGAATAAAATTGACTGGACGGGGTAGCTCGGAAGACCTAGACGTAGATGGGAGGATAGGAATGGATATTAAAAAAACAGTGTGATAATTTGTACGGGATTCGTCTGGCTTAGGATAGGGACTAGAAGTGCATCATGGGAACACCGTAGGCCAAATGTTCATTTGTTATGTTCACATCTGATATCTGTAATAAGACAATTTCATTTTTTGCTTGCGTATGCTTCCTTGAATTTTTTCTCCCCTTTATCATCTGTGTAGGAGGAGCACATATTTACAAAATTCCCATATTGCTGAGTTTGTTTATGAGGAAGTAACTCTTAATGCAGGTAATACAGGGTAGTTCTTTCATCACCGTACCGAGCATGGCAGCTTTATCACACAGAAACCCTGCATCCGCCGGAAGATCCCGTGGCAGCTGCGGTGTTCAGGACAGCTGCAGAAGAAACGCTCTGTAGCAAATCAGAAGCTGTGCGGATTTCACTTGTAACGTTTAAGAGGATAAGAACTGACTGACCGGAACAGGAATCGAATGACTGAGCGCAGAGAAGAGCGAATTACAGTTTTATTTTGTCTTTGTACGCTACAAGAATTACGTCACAAAAAAAACTCCCTTAAAATTTCAGTCAACTTCATCAATCGACAAGTGCTTTTGACGCTTTTTAACTGCGTCATACTCTAGGTCTGTAATCAAGTAATACAATAGTTCAGTATCCTCCTCTGCTGTGTATTGTATGGTATAATTTTGGTTCTGGACTTGAATTCAGCTCATTTTCGAATCGCGCTATTTACCGCCTTCTGTAAAAGCTTGCTGGTACGAATTTAACAAAATACTCATGGGACTTAGTGTTGGCTGCGAGGGGTTGAGCAGATTGGTCGCAGGTTTATTCTCTGATTTTAGTTCAGTTTGTCTTCAACTTTATGGAAGACCTGGTAGCGTGTGTACTTGCCTTCGTACTCATCTTGGTAAAGTCTGCCACCATCTCTAGCCAGCGTGTTTCACGTTCAGCGAGAATAAATTCGTGCTAGTGGCTAGTGAGATAAAATATCTGAGGCATTACTTGGCTTTGCGGGGCATGGGAGTTATCCCTGTGCGAGTGGGGGCAATAAAACTCGTTCCCCTTCTCGTAATTTAAGGAGTCTTCGTCAGTTAGCTTTTATGCGCGCTTTATCACCTATCTTTCCTCGATGGTCTTTCCTTTGCATCGGTTACGAAGGCAAGGATGTTGCTTTTTTGTGTGCTGTAAGACAGAAAGGCCATTTTCTATAATCCAGAGCATTACGTGAAGCCCTAGTGCTTCGAATACCGGACTTTGACAGACGTGATTTTATGCGTTGTTTGTGGTTTTATCAGCAGCGTTACTGAGATTAAATTATACTGGGATATCTTATAAGACCTAACGATCCTGAAGATGAAGACACTGTAATCCTTCGAAACGTCGGCGTTTACTAGTCGAAACACATTACATTTCAGGAGGCTTGAATCTGTGACTTCGGCTTAGTTTCCGATACTGTTGATATGTCGACCTCTTTTATGTTGAAATCTGCTGGTGAACAGGAGTTTGGCTCTCTTTTATTCTGTAGTATATTTCTTTCTCACCGGTGCAGACGGTACAGCACGTTTGCAAAGAAGTGTGTAGGTGTTTTGTTGGGATGTCAAAAGACCAGGAGCCATGTAGAGCACAAAAGATTTGAACTGCACTGTGACAACCTGGCACTATGTCGACTTGTCCTTGAGATCACAGATGTAGGGCTTTGGATAGATGGACGTTACTTATAGTCCCCTTTACCTTTCGTGTGAAGCATGCAACAGATGTCAGTATAGTTTCCGGCTCGTTTTCTCGTATGTTCGAAGAGCAAGTTTCGTTGGATCGAGAAGATAATTATATTGCCGTATAACTGCTTGCAAGAAATCAGAAGAAGGAATGTTTTGTATTGTATTAACCCTTTAAAGACGAAGCGTATCTGTTTTATATAAGGACTCAGTGCGTACCGCGCTGTAAACACTCTCCACTTCGGTTATAAAAACCAGTCTCTTAATGTTTTATAAGGCAAAAGTTGCTGTTTGTTCTGAGATCCGTACAAAACACATAAACGCAATGTGGGCACCACGTAGAATTTTTTAATGTTAAACCTGGTGGTATGTAAAGTTACAGCTAGGCTTGAAAAGGTTAATGGTGAATTTTCGAGTTCACAAAGGTGTCCAATCTTAACAATTATGAGTTAAGTACCTTGTAGTGTATAAATGTCCTTGTATATAAATGTCCTTGTGTAAACCATAAACATCTTTGCGTAGTATTTAAACGTCCCTGTGTACTGTATGTAAGGCCAATACTTGCTAGGCAGTGACGCCAGTGAACAGTAGTGGAATGTAGTCTTGGGTCGGTTTTGCAGCGTCTACCCTTGCTGAAGTATTTCATGCCGTACAACTAGATAGCAGGACAGATTAATGTATGAAGATGGACTGTCACTCTGTTGTGTTCTTAGCGTAAATGCTGCTGTTTTACAGCAACTTTTCAAATTACTTAAGTTAGGTATTTTGGAAAATGTTCTTATAAATTAAAAATGTTACTAGAGCAAGGAAATTGTGTTCTTAACAGGTTTCACGTCCTGTATTCAGTAACTTTGTTAATAGCCGGAAAAAATTTTTGTTGCAATTTCAACGTACTTTGGTCCTATCTTATGCACGTGTTTAAATAATCCCTGTTTCTTCTGCAAGAGGGACGGCCTCAGATTGCAAACTTTATTAACTTCCTGCTCGATGTGCCTGTTGGCGAGGACTGCATATCAAGTGCTAGTAGTACGTAAACACAGATGAGGAATATGAACGGTGGATCGGTTAGTATGGCATGGACGAAAAGTCTATGCTGACACTTGGCTAGGATACAATCACTTCGGGCCGAGTGGTGTGATAGTGAACCGTACTTTGTTACATACTATGGAGAGCTTACGTCACGATCGATCTGTCTGCGACCAGTTGCTGGAAATTTAATGTATATTAGCTTTTGCTGTTAAAATGATAGCTTCATCTCTGTTTTCTGCACACACGTGCGGAAAAGATTTTTATCGTGTAATTTTTACGCTAGATGGCATTTCTCAAACTTGCGCTTTTCCATAAAACGGGGAAAAATTTCAGCTTGGCATTCTTCTTTATGCCTCGCTCCAAATTCTCTTGCTTTGTTCTAACGCTCTGTCTCTATTCTGCATCCCTTGATTGCGTTTTGTTTTAGCGACGAATCGTCGTAGCTATGCGACAGGTAAACTCTGCGATGTTGTAATGTTGTTAGATTTTCTGCCCACAGTTTCGCTACGAGGGGAAATTTTAAGAAACTCAGGCTTCTTTTGACAAAGAGCCTTTCAATTCTACAACCCTGGTTTTGTTATTTTAAGGAGGATGAGAAGGGCAGAACATGTGGCACGCAGGAGGACAAAAGAAATGTACACAGAGGTTTGATGGGGAAACCTGAAGGCAAGAGACCACTTGGAAGAACTGGGTGTAGATTGGACGTTAATTATTAATAATTAGTTATTAATAATTAATTATTAATAATATTGGAAGGGGTGGACTGGAATCATTTGGCCGAGGACAGGGACCCTTAGCGGGCATTTGTGAAGACAGCGGTTCCTAAAAACGAGGGAAATTTTTAACTAGCTTCTCTGCTTTGTGGACTTACGCCAAGGCTGTAGTGATTATGCAGACTGAATGTATGAATGCGGGCATGAACACGACCCTTTTTAGGCGCGTTCGCATGACGCGAAAAGCGCCTGGTAGCTTCGTCATTTCCGTCTGTCCGCCTTCATATATCAGTGAGGCTTCTACCGGACGGATTTCCGTGAAATTTAATATTGGAGACTTTTATGAAAATCTGTCGAGAAACTCCAAATTGAGTTAATATCGGACAAAAATATCGGAAACTTTACACGAAGACCGAAGTACGTTCTAGTGCGTCCGAAGCCATAAATTTGCCATAAAAGCATTTACGTGCAACAATCAGTATTTCATATAGTTGACAATTCCATGTATCTCAACAGTATACATAAGACGCGCTGTTGCGTTTCCATGCCAAAAATTGTTACGCGAACGCGCCACAGTGTGACGTTATACGTACGTTGCCTGTCGTGTATAATGAATCAGAAGGGTTATGGGAGGAAATGATGGGGCTTTTAAAAATATCCCGGAGTTTTTCCGGAGGAACTGAAGAAGAGCCCGAGAAGCCTAGTTTTGAATACCCCCTCTTTATTCTGAATTTGACTATCGTAGCCTATGAATTCCATTGAGTCGCGCTATTGTTACGCGATGTGCTTTGACTCTGTGACTAATAACTGCGTGCCCTGCCATTAGCCAGGCGGCTTAGAATAATCCCCTCAGTAGCACTTAAAGCTGCCATCACAGCAAGTTTTGTAAGGGCGGGTATTTAATGCTGTTAAAAGATCTGAAGTGGAGCTGCTCTAAGAGGCATAATGGGTTTGGGGGAGAAAAGAAAATCGTCAGCAGCTCTATCACTTTAGTGGAATGGTTTGGGCGACAAACCGGATGCCAGTGGGAGAACGCGGACCGGCTGCATAAACAATTTGTACCACAAAGCGGTCTCAATGCAAAAAGGTGCTTAGCAGATACGTTATCTGTCTGTAGATAAACTATAAGTTAGTAAAAAAAATACTTGTTTCGTGTTTAGGACAGTTTGGTCTACTGAAACTCTCTGTGTCTAACAAACCGTCGACATTTGCAACTTCTCATAGAAATTTTGTGTTATGATTCCTACCGTGCATATTCTTACAATTGTTATATCCACCAACAAATTCACTTAATGATATAAAATACAATTCAGATAAAGTATTGAAACTCCTACATGTTTCGGCGCCGGAGTGCTATCCTCTTGGAGTTATAGAACAAACGAGTATATGCCCAACACGTTAGTGTGGGAATGACGCTGTCTGTATTGAAATATTTGATATATTAACCTTTTAAAGCCTAGCGGTAACTTTACATACGACCAGGCTTAACATTAAAAAATTCTACGTGGTGCCCACATTGCGTTTATGTGTTTTGTACGGATCTCAGAACAAACAGCAACTTTTGCCTTATAAAACATTAAGAGACTGGTTTTTATAACCGAAGTGTGGAGTGTTTACAGCGCGGTATGCACTGAGTCCTTATATAAAACAGATACGCTTCGTTTTTAAAGGGTAAATGTTCTAAAATATACAAAAATATGATGAGTATAAAAGTTACTATAGTTTGAAATTACAGTATTGTTTTTCCCCCCCCCCCAGGTTTTTGTTCAAAACTTTGTATATATTTCTCATGTCCTCCATGCATGTTACATGCTCCAAACACATCACTTTCCCTTACTTTGTCGTAAAAGTGCCAGGTTTGAGGTTCTCACAGCGGTGTTGCCCAGCATTCATGCCTTTTGTGTGTGCCGCTATGTTGCCTGAGTGGTTCTGAAGTTTCGAAGGAACGTGGTTACTTAGAAACGTCGGGAACTAAATTACATATCAACATAGCATCACACCTCAAAATACCTGAGTGCTTAGCCTAACATTTTGGTGAAGAATACCAAGTATAATGCTATAACTCAGTTGTTAGTTAAGAGTGTCTTTCGTCTGCTTCTATTACAGATTCAAGACAATAATTCCTCAGTTAGTATGTTTTCCAGGCTACGGGCTGAACGACTGAGAATTTATGGTTCGATTCTGTAGCTGGACACTCATGTCCATCCAGTGACGAGATTAAGCATGGGTGGAGCCCTACCTCCACTCTCCATATGCCTTTATGGCATGTGCAGAGACAAAGCGTGCAGTTTTTTCTATATTCCTTATACTTTCTCCCTCTTACATCCAAAAATTATTAACATTCTCTTTTTTAGCACCTTTGATCTATTGTAGACTTTATAATGTGCATACCGTTGTGATACTGGAATATAATTCAATGGAAGAAGTACGGTTACCACAACTTGTGTAATATTTATTATAAACTGGGCGGCTACATGTTTCGACCGCATTTTGCAGCCATCTTCAGGCTGTGGTTATAAAAATGTAAAAGGAAAAATTATTCCATGAATTGAGACCTCAATTTAAAAATTATAGTTAGTCACACGTAAAATACAATAAAATGTATTTTACTTATTGTATTTTATTGTATTTTACCTTGACTCAATATAATTTATAAAACTGAGATCTCAATTAATAGAATAACTTTTCCTTTTACGTTTTTGTAATAACGGCCTGAAGATGACTGCAGAACGCGGCCGAAACATGTAGCCGCCTAGTTTGTAATAAACATTATACAAGTTGCGGTGACGGTACTTCATACATTGAATGAAACACCATTAATCTATGTTCTTTAATTATGGGAGAGACCAAGTTTCGCACCAATATAATGCAAGATATAAAATCAAACTTATGTTTTAATCTTGCACACGAGAAGATAAAAGTTTCTGAAATCAGCTGTGGGAAATATTCCGTGAATCTAAACTGCTTGTCAGTTCTGTTAAGAACGTAAACCAGATTTACCATGTTTAGTGTATTCCAAAATATTCTTTGACATTTTTTCAACTCGTTCATTATTTGTCCTTATATTAGGATTATATTCTGCATTCTTGTAACGAAATACCAAGTTTTTATCTGCATATTCTTTTAGATTGACCCCTTCCCCGCAAATAATAGAGCATGTTTCCTCTACTTCGTGTTTTCGCTCCATGTGTTTACATCAGCAGAGACCACGAGCTGATGTTTGCTAATGAATTTCGATCAATTCTGATGTTTTTTGTCTTCCCAAATAGCCCTTTCCAAAGCAAAGTAGAGAAGCGATGGCAAAAAGACGTGGTCTTTTTATAGACTTTTGTGAATGGGAAACAATTCAAATAAGGGCTTACGTATGAGTAGACAGGTTTTTAACATACGTAATTCGCTTAAATATTTTTATGTGTACGTCGAAATAATCGAGAATATTTTGGAACGTTTTTGTCCTAATTGAGTGACAGGTCATAAAGAAATGTATGTACAGGCTTAGTTAATATGTTCTCCCACTGCACTTCCGTTTTGTCTGTTTCATACACTTGCAGGGGGGCTATTAAAAATCCGTCCGTCCTCTTATCTCCTGGCCTCTATGCATGAAATGACTCAAGAATGAGTAAATCGATCCTGATTAAATTTAATGTACGATAGCCTTATGCAGAACTGTGGTGGAAGTTAGGTTTTTATTTAGAGCTGAGACTATTTGTAGATTGGGTTACGTGAAGGCTTACGTACATTTGTGCGCCATTCATTTCGAGTGTAACTCTCGAAATAGTTATCGTAGCGAAATATATTTGGGACAAAATTTTAGATGGAAATGAACCATAATTTTTTTATCCAATATAATCTTCGCGTGTCTTACAGTTCTTGAGAGAGTCGTATAAAAATGAACGGGCACCCGAGAACTATTGAGGTAAGCTTTCATTTCCGAACGTCTGACAGTATATTCAACAATTACAAAGGGTCTTCCGAACACACAGGAAGATTACTGATTATTTATTGATCTGTGTTGTCTAAAGTGAATTGAAGGTGTTGTGTGGAATGTGTGTACGAGTATTATAGTTGATTTACAGTTATGTAATTCGTATGTGGGTTATTGTATTGTATATTGTCTTATTGTTTTGTATACCTGTCTCATTGTTTCGTGTATACTCGTTTTATGTTGTGTTATTCGTTTTATGATTGTTTTACGTTTTGTATGTTTTGCTTTCTATTTTGCGTGTTACGTGTTTCTGTATTGTTTGTGTATTCTTTCTCCTAATGTATACGGTTGTTCCTTTTCTATTTGGGCATAATGTATGGACCACTGGCACCAAGTGAAAACCCAACTGCAGTTAATAAATATCATATCATACCAAATGAACATTGCGCAGTGTCATGAACGTGTCTTAAAATGGGCTGGCATTGTTTTCACCAACATAATCTCCCATTTACAAATTACAGCTGTCTTTGCATGTATAATTGAAAACTATATAAAATCAGTAGGTGATATACTACCCTAAAAGAATCCTTTTCGACGTAAAATTCAGAAGGTTCTTTCCAAATCTCATTCAGAAATGAATAATCAGCACAGCTGATGTGGAAATTATTGTGTGCGCGAGAAATAAGTCAAGGTATACGAGAGTAAAGGCTTCTACAGTGGCGTGGATTTATATCGTGGTGTTCCTGGTTATGACACCGTGTATTCTGGTGGTGTTTACAAGCGTGTCTGAAGATCGAGGAAGTAAGTTACTCCAAGACGTCTGGAACCACCTCGCCTACCTTACTCGACTGTGTCACCAACCAGAATGCCGTCAAAAACATAACGCCTGCAGGTGCGTATTTAGACTACACGCCTTACAAGTGTGTCGGAGAAGTGTTCGCCCGAGTAAGGCGCACTGTTATTGGCGGACATGTAACGTGTTTCCCTACTGTAAACAAGCAGGAAGTATAGACGCTGTGAATGTGTTCGGTAACGTCATGCTGTGACGCTTGGTAGAAAGGTACATTCCGACCGTCTCGGAGAAGCTTTTTGCCACTGTCTTTAGGGTGAGGGCTTCCTACCTCCATGTTTAGGATAGTCCACTGAATTTTGAGGCAGAAAACTCCTGTGATACGTTGATGTCTATGTATAAATCTACACGGCCTCATATTACAGAAGACTGAATCTTTTATCAGCACCGCTGGGGGACCTCAAGTCTCCCGTACAAGACTCGTGTGCAGTTCCTCCGTCCATGACTGCCCACTTAGTTCAGCAAATATTGATAGGCTCGTGCATTGCAGGTTCTGGGACATCCCGAGCCCCTGGTGGCAGGCCAGCACCGTGCTCGTTGGAGTGGGAAGTGCTCTCAGCCTCCTGGTAGCTATTACTGCGACGGCCGCCTGCTGCATCACATACGTGGTTCACACTGGCACTGCAAGGATCGCGGGAGCGCTGCAGTTTATAGCAGGTCAGTAGGTCAAAGCCCTCAAGCAAGCACATGGTCAGAGAAGATTCAGGCTCTGTGATATGGTATTATACACGTGCCTGCGAAGCCGTTAAACTTTTGCCCTATTAGCACTTTAGCATTAGTTGATGTAGCGACTACGCTGCGGACTGAAGGGTCTCGGGTTCGAGCCCATATAGGTTCAAGAGAGTTTTCTCTCCTCCGAAACGTTTAGTAGACAAACTCAGGCACACCTAGCTTCCTTTCACTGGGTACTGTGTTCGGTCCCGGACGTAAAGCGGCTGCGGCGAGAAGCTGACATCTCACCTCCATCTACTGCCGAGGTTAAGAATGATTGGAGCTATAACTTTGGTCCCCCTATATGCCTTCATGGCGTGGACAGGGAGAACTTCAGTTTTTTAGCTTTTTACCAATACTACTCATGAAGATCCTTGTCTTCTGGGATATGACGCCGTAAATGAATATATAGGTACCAAAGTTTTGAAGGAGCGTACTGCCTTCATGTTCAGTGCAGCCCATGACTGCCATACCCTGAAGATGGTGTCAGTACGCTCCTTCGAAGCTTTGGTACCTATGTACCACTAGACACTGCATCGTATCCTAGAGGGCCGGAATCTTTTTCGTCACCGTCATTAGAACGTCAATCAAGTACCCGTTCTTAGGTCTGTGCTGGTGCCTGAGCCTCACATGCAGAGTACCATTAAGTAATTAAGAGAATCACTGTCTTAAATCCTTTCTTGGTCCATCGTACATTTTCTCTCAAACTTATTGAACTGTTATTTTTCAGTCACTGCATGTTTAATCTACATTTTTGTGCTTTATTCTTAAAAATGTGGCAAAATTAAATATTTAGGATCGACAGCAGTAAATCAGAATTAGGGCCATATTAGCGAAGAAACTAAAACCAAATTAAATCTAAGAAATGTTTGCTACTTTAGAGTACTCTCTCTTCCCACCTCACAAGCCTCCTCCTCCTCCTCCTCCTCCTCCTCCTCCTCCTTCTTCTTCTTCTTCTTCATGTTATGTTCTTCAGGTTTCGTGTTCCAACCTAGCACGTGTTTCAATGCACGTTTCTGCAGCCTGTCACAGTACTTTCCATCCAGAGAAACTAAACTTTTTCCCTCCATTGTCATCTGTTTTATTATTTACTGAATAGATGTTTAACACTTTCCGCACACAACTGCTTCCAGTTTTATCTAATGTGTTATGTTCCTTGAACCTTCTTAAGAATTTCGTCGTCGCAGCTTCAGTTTTACAATCATTCTTAGTCCAGTTCGCAGTGCTGTGAAAATGCGGGAACTGACATTCACAATGTCTCTTTATTGCTTTGCTTACATTCCGTTTTATGTTACGTTTATACCGTCCCTCATAATCCAAAAAACTTGGGAATATACATAGAATTGTAATTTTACTTGCTGTTTTACATGGATTTGTAATTGGGTTTACTCCCCAATGGATGAACATAAAATGACGGGGGCTTGTGACTAGATATTCGAAAAGATGCGTGCGCTTAAAACAGATTCAATAGTGGGAGTTTAGGAAGATTGTTTAACGAGGGGTATTACAATTCGATATGCCCATAGCGTGTCTTATCGCTGCTTTAAAATAATTTTACTATTTTTACATGCATAATGAACAGATCACAATAAAGGGCGCGTCTGTAATTTGTCTGAAATAGCCTTTGCGTTGGGAGTGTTTAGATTTATAGCTGGTATCGGCCACAGCGGACACATAATTACTGAATGCATGGTCTTCTCTAACCTCCCATGACGTCCTAATGGGGTACGAATGGCCGGATATTGCGATTAACTTGCCGACCGTAGGGACGGGTTAGATGTTGCTGATATCGCAACGGATGTGACGTCATTCCCGTTGCGAGGAAATGCGCTGCGTCTGCCATCCTGCAGCAATAGCGGACACGTGACGTGATAGTCGGTCAACACAGAGAGGAGCCGAATCCGTATAATCTGCACTTCTCTTTGTTGTGCATAGGATTCCCACATACACTAAACGCTGATGCTACGCTGGTGACACCCCTGCTTCATATTTACGAAGTCGCGCTGTTAATTCCAAACCCAGAGGCTACCTATCCTGACTGATGTTTCCCGTCGGTTTTCTCTCCACCCTGAAACAAAGCCAGGATAGTACCAGAATTTAAAATACCACCGCTTCCCTTCAAATTCCTACCATTCACTGACTATCCAGTTATTTGACTGTAGACCGTACGTTTTGCCGACCGCAGTGGCCGCGCGGTATAAGGCATGGACCTTCGGCCGAGCGCTTCCTGGGATCGTGGGTTCGAAGCCCACCGGGGCATGGATGTTTTTCTCTTGTGAGTGTTTGTGTGCTGTCAGGTAGACGTCTCTGCGACGGACTGATCACTCGACCAGAGGAGTGCTACCGAGTGTGTTGTGTCTGAGTGTGATCCAGAAACCTCCAAAAAAGGAAGACGCCTAGGCCCGATTTGGGCTGTTGCGCCACAGGAAGGAAAGGAAATACCGTACTTTATAATCTGAGCTAATAAATGCGTCGTTAAGTAAATTAAGAATATCGTAGAGGCTTCAGTCACGTTAACTGGTATATTGGATTTGAGTAGATTTAACATTCATGACGTTGCCATAAGGTTTGATACTTTGTGTTTGACAGCTATTTTAAAAGTGTCCGGCTTTCGTTAGAGTTATTTTTACTAAGAATGAAAAGGACAGATTTTCTGGTTGAAATTAAAGTTTTATGCCCACTATGTCTGGGATCCGAATTTTATTGCAGCTGTACATCATGAAAATAGATAGTATATAAATATTTGTCAGGTATTTTATATACATAAGAAAAATATCGCCATGTCCTGCACTTTTATGTCCCGTTTAACAGTATCCGGTTTGATGGTCCATATGCCTGCGTACCTTTTTTAATAAGGCTTTTTACTGTATGTAATGTTTCAGTCTTGAAATTGGTACATATATCTTCCGCTTCCTGTCGCTGCGTAACATTTTAGGCTGTTGTAGGTTTTATGTTGTCAGCTGTAGCAATAAAATTACCAAACACATAAACATACAGCGTTTTATTTCCACGTGTAATGTCTGGAGACGAACCTTATTTTTAGGGCATGTAGTGGCACTTCGCATTCTGTCCGACACAGGAGGTCAGCTTTAATTAAATGTCAGCCATGTTGTTTCAAAACTGCCCCCTTGAACTGTGGAACTCTCTGTGTTCATAACGCGTACATTAACATAACTACGACTCTACTAGCTGTTAGACAAACATCAGTTTTCACGTTAAAGGATCCAACGTATTGTCCTTGGCAGTTGGCTTCGCTGACTGTAGAGAAGCTTGTTAAGTTTTCAAGTTGTAAAGACAGCTCGCGCATCTTCTGAACTGGTGTAGTACTGCGTCTGCTCTGGTTGATGATGGGACATGGTGCTACGTTACAGAAGTTTAGAACTTGTGTATTGTTATTGATGTCTCAGCTTCACAATTGTGGCTGTCATATTTGTGTTTGTGATGACTGGGAGGTTTAGAGTGTAATGCTGCTCGTATGTAATTTCCTCGACATCAGTCAGTACTTACTGTAAGTGAACTAAGGAAGAGACGGCTACGTTGTTATCTCTTTCTTCTCTTGCTGTATTACTTTGTACCTGATCTGTCTTCATTCGTGTGCTATTCTTTATTCTCTTACTGCCTTACCCCTTTCGATAACATGTGTGAGTATTTCAAATTACTACGTATGCGTGTATTTTTAAGGTATTTGCTTAGTTATTTTGCTTAGCCCGTTGAGCTTGACGTTAATGTATTGCAGATATGAATACATTGTTGCAAAACTAATAGCATTGTAAGTATGGACGTTCACAGAGAATACATTACTTTCCTTTGCAGTTCGTTAAGTATTCAGATTGTCTTAAAAAAAGTCTGAAATAAATGTTTTGGATCTCAATCAGTTCTATACCTTACGTAATACGGACCATTTTATGCAGTGATGGACCCTTTTTGACGAAATTGTGTTTTATATAAGCTTTAGTGTTGTGTGAAGTAAGGGTTACATTAAGACGATATGAATCAAAACTACATGCGATCTAAAATTTGAGTTTCGAATCGTATTACTAAATTTAATCAAAATCGTTTGAGTGGTCTCGGAGATGAAACGTATGGTCAGACTACATTGTTTTCTCTGTTCATTTTGTAAAGTTCATAGCACAAATAATGCATGCATTTATTTCAAAATAACCAAGATGTCGAGAAAGGCTAAACACACTTTTGCCTATCTTAAATTTCTTTAGCATTGCCGCGGAAGGCAAGGATATCTCCATAAGAGAAAACTGGTGCGAGTTGTGAAGAAGATTGGTGGGGAGGGAGGGAGGGAGAGGCGACTTCTGAAACTGTTTGTTCTTAACACAATACAAACTTATGTTATAGCCGCCGAGCACAAGTTCTGAAGTTTAAAGCGGTAGATGGGGGCGGGGGTGGATGCATCTCGGAATTATCGCCGCGATTCATTTGTTTCAAGATCATACACAATTCGCGTGCCTTTGTCACTTTCAAGTTAGCACAGTCGAACAGCGTCTGCCGTCGTGAGTATTTCGGAATCGACTACAGAGATTTGTTGTACTGCTGAATAAGTTTGCCGTTGTTGTACTCATCACCATATATTGTTCGAGTGATCAAATCAAGAAGAATGAAATGGGCGGGGCATGTAGCGCTTATTGCATGAAGGAAAGATGTATACAGGGATTTGGTGGGGAGCCATGGGGGAAAGAGATCAAATGGAAGCCCTAGACTTAGATGGGAGGATAATACTAAAGTGGATCTTCAAGATGTAGGATGTAGGACGTGAATTGATTTGCTGTGATTCAATTCAGGGACAGCTGGCGGGCTCTTGAACGTGGTAATGGACGTTCGGGTTCCAAAAAAGCGTGGAAGATTTCTTGACTAGCTGAGGAACTGTTAGCTTCTCGATAACGCCTCTCCTTCATGTACTTAGTTTAGTTGTTTTGCTTAGAAGAAAATATTGTAAATAAATCGTTTACGGTTGCTTCTCACATCGGGTTCGTTTATTTTGTAAATTATGGTTCGTAACTTGAAGTTGATAAATTGTAGTCAAATAACTAGCAACTGATTGACGGATTTTGTTCCGTGCATTGTTTATAATTTGTAACAAGAATTACATTTTGTGCGAAAAGCGAACAGAAATATCCTAAATACAATAAAAAGAAGAAAGGCTAACTGGATTCTTCACATCTTGCATAGAAACTGCCTTCTAAAACACGTGATTGAAGGAAAGTTAGAGGGAAGGCTGGATATGATTGGAAGACAGGGAAGAAGGCGTAAGCAGCTACTGGACGATCTTAAGGAAAAGAGAAGATACTGAAAATTGAAAGAGGAAGCACTAGATTGCACAATGTGGAGAACTCGCTTTGGAAGAGGGTACGGACCTGTCGTAAGACAGACTACGGAACGAATGAGCGGTGCACTTCCGTAGACATTGTTACATTTCTGAAGAGTCTCATATCTTCAGCATGTCGCTGCTTCTCTCTTTCCTGCATTTTATCACTGGCCAGCTAATTTTACAGTTCAGCCTGCTTATATATTATCAGTAAAGAGGGATGAGGACGGAAAGTCTATGGTTTCACTTGCAGACCGGTCAGAACACAAATAAATTGCCCGGGCCACACCCGCAAGCTTTGGTAACTTAACAGAGCCTGGAGCCGTAGCTGAAATGCGTAGATGACATAGTACATCACATGTTTATGGACTGCACACTGAAGCTTATAAATGAGGCGAATATCGTACAGTACATTAAAAAACTAATTCCGCAGAGCAGAAGTCTTAATAAGGCCCTAGTGGCTTAGCGGATTAAGGAATTTCACGCCAGCTGGGTTGAGAAGAGTCATCCACCGCTTCCTATCCCCAGCCTGATAATCCCTGCCCTGCCGCACCTTGCTGTTTCTGTACGTATGAAAGTAGTCGGTTAGGCAGTGGGGTGGCTCAGGCCGACCTCTCATCGCGGAGATCGGGTTTGTCCGTGTGGGATTTGTGGTGGATAAAGTGACACTAGGACAGATTTCTCTTCTGAGTGCTTCCATTTTCCCTTGTCAGTATCATTCCACCGGTGCTGCTTATTCACACATCCGTCACTGACGTTATATGACCTATCAACTGACAGCGTCTTTTAGTAATACGCTTTAAAAACAAACTCACAATTAATGCCTGCGCGCTTCTGGGACGTTACGCTGCATGGGTTGGTAGTTTGTTACCGACGTTTCGGTGCATCCTATCGGTCCCGAAACGTGGGTAACCAGCTACCAGCTTACGACGCGCAACATCCCGGAAGAGTGAAGGTCTTTACGCCGCGGTGGAAGCCTGAAATCTCGCAACACACAATTAGGCTGGCCGATCCCAATGGCCGCGCGGTCTAAGGCCTAGGTCTGCGGCCGAGCGCTTGCTGGGATCGTAGGTTCGAATCCCACAGGGGGCATGGCTGTTTGTCTCTTGTTTTTGTGTTGTCAGGTAGAGGTCTCTGCGACGGGCCGATCCCTCGTCCAGAGGAGTCCTGCCGACTGTGGTGTGTGTCTGAGTGTGATCAAGTGCAAATAAACAACCTCGACACCTGCTGTGAACAGGTAGAAGAGGTAAGTACTACGAAACGAAACGAAACGGAACGAAGCAATTAGGCTGGTTAATTTTGAGGCAGAGGTTCTCGCAACGTTCACGATTGATTATGTTCAAACGAAACCCATATTACTTTTATTTGAGAAATAACAATGCAGTCTTACAATTACTGTAAGGAGAGGGTAACATACGTGTGTGACATGAGTTTATGGCTTGTTTTGATTATAAATAAGGCGGGTATCTGCTGTGCGGTATCTGTTATCTACAAGTAACTGTGTTACAAAGGAAAACTTTCTGAAAAGGAAATTGTGTTGGTCCGTCAGGAATCTTTTACAAGACATTTTACCATGAATGCTTGCATATACATAATGCGTCTAAGCTCATTCATCCTTGGAGACTTCTGGGTTCTCTGTACAAAGTTGTTTTTCAGATCCAGTTTTATCAAGAACCGAGAAAAGCAACAGTACAAAGCATTTGGACACATCTCAGTCACAATGTCTGTGCTGAAACGCGTGTGTGAGCAGCTGGCTTTCGAAAAATTGTGGAGACCATAAGCCTATTCAAGCCGCCTGTACTCTGTAGAGATTCATGTGCGTGTGTGCCATTGTTTTTGCCTCAGAGACGCGTGATTCTGTCAGGGCTTGCATTCGACTATCGACATTCGTCGTGCAGCCTACTGTTACATCAGCTGAGTGCAAGAAACGTCAGTTTAAGGTTAAGCGCAAACTAGAGCGGAGGGCCACGGATATAAATTATTTTTCACTTTATTAATTACATGGTAATTAGGTGGTATCGGTCAGTGATCCGCAAAGGACGCAATGCTGTTCGGAAATTCCTTTTGGGATTCTGGGGAAGAATAATTTTCCATACGGCCCGCGTCTACCGGCGACTCATTGCTTAACCTTTTAAAGCCTAGAGGTAACTTTACGTACCACCAGATTTAACATTAAAAAATTCTACGTGGTGCCCACATTGTGTTTATGTGTTTTGTACGGATCTCAGAACAAACAGTAACTTTTGCCGTATAAAACATTAAGAGACTGGTTTTTATAACCGAAGTGGAGAGTGTTTACAGCGCGGTACGCACTGAGTCCTTAAGTAAAACAGATACGCTTCGTCTTTCAAGGGTTAATGTATCGTACTTTTACTTGATAAAGTAGGTCCCAACATTTGGAATCGTAAACTTTCCGTAAGTCATCCGAAAATAAGTGGGATAGCGTTGTGCCTAGCAGGAGTGTGGAAGTTGAAAGGAATTAGACAGAAAGCCGATAAAGGTAGAAGTTCTTTTCTGTTTAGGTGAAGAGGATGTCACGTATATACTGCTGAATTGTTTAGAAACTCAAAATTGGAGAATGGAATCTCTAAATAGAAAATTATTTTGTACTTTATAAGAAAGTATTAGATTATACCAACAAAGCCCTGAAAATTTCCAGAGAAGGCTATATATAAGTAGTTTAATGAAATAAAGCTATGCACGTATCATATCTATTGAATGGTAAAGGGGTTAACGATGTGATAACCTGGCGTTAATCGGCGGGTAGTCGCAAGCGTTGTAAATAACTGAGTTGTTATTATTATTATTATTATTATTATTATTATTATTATTATTATTATTGGTGTATACATTATGTATCTTAAACCTTTTTCTTTTATTATTTTTGCTCTTCGTCGCTGAATAAACACTTAGTTACAATTTCTTCTAGCGAACTGCTCATTTTGTTTACAAATCAAGGCAGCAGTTGACCTAAACCTGTCGGTCAGTGCGTGTTAATTCCGACAGTCAGTGCGTGTTAATTGTGGTGGCCAGTGCCTGTTAACTCCGACGCAGTGTCCGTAATAATTAAAAATATTCCGACTCGTCCAATACATACGTTCGGTCCCATGCTGTCCCGAGTGCGTTTCCCCTAAGTATTCATAGTTTTGTGTGGTCATTGTTTTCAGTGACTGTGTTCTTCGTATATGGGAAAGGGTCAAATCTTCAATGAAGAAATTGCCTTTCAACACATGTAACTTAACATGCAATCACAGATTAAAATATGAATAGAATGATTATTAATACACACGTTTCACAGCACGTTTTGTTCTGCACATCTATTTCCACATAATATTTAACAGCAGATTAAAACAGTGAAATATCTGCTACAGTCAGTAGAGAATCTACAGTCTCACCGTCGGGTATGTAAACACGTAGAGATTAAATTGTACAAGACAGTTATTTTATATCTTATATGTAAGCCGTTTATTTTAGGCTGGGTTTAAGGAAACTGTGATACAGAAGCCGAACTGTCCTGATACAGAAGACATACTGTATATCCAACCGTCAGTTGATTGCCTGCGACCGCTCTAAACTCAATCAGACGAGCCTTGCTTTCACGTTCTCTCCCCTTCTGTCTTTAAATTTGTTTCCTGTGCCGGCGTGTGAACTGCATCTGTTAGAACAGATTACCTTAATTACATCCGGCTTGTTCTATTGTGTAATCCCTCTGAAGGGTCACATACTTGGTTTCTGCCTGCAGCCCTGTATCACTTTCATAGACACTGAGAGATATCTGTGCAACCAAGTTGCACACACAGGGGGATACAGGTTAGAATATTAAGTAATTTTAGGGCAAAATATTTATTTTCGTTTAAACTATGATTTGTTTTGAAGCAGGACTTGGGTTATAGTGAAACCCTTTATAACCCCTGCGGCATGTTTTCAGTTGCAACTGTCGACGGACAGGGTGGTAAAGTCACTATAAAATCTAAAGTAAATCCGAGGAAATTGCCAAAAATTATGATTCTAAACGTTGAAGAGGGAACAAATGTAGGTTTTGTGTCGTTCCGCTTGGGATGTTAACCAGTAAAGATTAAAATATACGGAACTCTACAGGTTAAAATATCTTTATTTATAGTATTTCACAAAGTAGACTGGATGCCAAGAGTATCGAGTACTCTTCTCGTAGTTTCAACATTTCATTTGATATTGTTGCTCCCAGATAGTCATCAAATATCCGCTTTAATGAAGGATCCACGAAATAAGGGACAAGCGGATTATATTTAAAACCATAAACAGGGAAGTCGCCCCATTAAGCCTGTAATAACGTATACGACAAAGGTCATGAAAACAGATTGGTGCAAGAAGTGGACAAGTTCACCTTTAAGCTCAGTCTAAAGCCGATTGGAGAAATCGACCTGTGCCTAATAGGTACTGAGCAATTGTGAAATGAGACCAGCACTCCTTTTTATGCCCACAGAAAAGGGTTTAACGTTGCAGGAACGTTTTTCTCTAAAAATCTTGAATGAAATAAATGCTCACTTTTCTGCGGGCCTTAGGAGTAACAACCATGTTTCATGTCAGATTTGTGGTTTTGAAGGCGACGAATGTTTAGATTCTAATATTATGATTTCTAATCATGTACGTAGTTGCCAACGTCGCGGAGATATTCTGCGCCTCCACAAGCTAAGTATTTTTCCTGAAAGAAGAGGTATCAGGTCTCCGAAATGTTGGTAGCCCTTACCTGCATGATGTCACACCTAACAGATCAGAACGTCAAAATTATTTCTTTTACGACGTCCCATTAAACAAAATCCGTCTCGTTACATCGCCCAGTAGTGTTCTAAACGCAACGAGTGAAGGTTCTAATGATGGGGCATTGAATTGTGAGGCAGCCGTTGGTCGGTATCCAAGCAGCAAGGCGACGGAAGTTATTCCGCTGTTGCACGCAGCGCCTGGTCTGACACAAACAATAGAACCGTCCTAGTTCCTGCCCATTAATATCATCCGTCAGCAGATAACACGCCACTTTTATCGCAATTTCCTGCCGGTCTTCATTTCGCCTGCTCTGTAGACACTCACAGGATGCTGCGTGATACCTAAATACCGTTCCATTGGAGTACACAGCTGAAGCCTAGCGCGTTGCTGGGTTTTGTTTTACATATAGTTCAGTTCTTAGCTTCAAGATCTGGTCGTCTTTTTATCGCTAGTATTGAATATGCGATTAGTTCAGCCCTTATCCTTCCTAGGCACAGCTTTGACTAAGATGAAACCCAGACCGTTCCGTCCTAAATCCAGCATCGATCATGCAGTCGGTAACACCTTGTCGGGATTTTTCGTACAGCGTTTTTATGCGTGACGCATGACCAACAGACCAGGTGTTGGCAACCACAGTATTCCAACGATAAGACCCTTTTTGTCTAATACGTATTGTTTGCCACTTCCTGCCGGCGTAGCCCAGTCAGTCTACCGCTCCCACACGCACGTCGGAATAGTGGCGCGAGTTTAAAAACTATAACTGTCGGATAAAATAACGAACCTATATCGCTACAGGCAAGTCCTGGAAAGCGCCTAATGGTCTGTCCGTGTGTCTGTCCGCATGTTGCAACGCAGCTCGCAGTGGACGGATTTTCTTGAAATTTGCTATTGGGGACTTCTGTGGAAATCTGTCGAGAAAATCTAAATTTTTTTTTAAAAGTAGGAAAAATGTCGGGCACTTCACAGGAAGAAGACCTAAGTGTGTTTCGCATTTTAGGCAGTGACATATGTAGCGCAACAATACAGAGAACGCGTTTCTGCGTTTTCATGGAACCGCTTTGAACATTATATAGTTAAGGGCAATATTCGTACGTCAACAATACAAAGGGAAGGCATTATTACCTTACCATGGCCACAGTGGTATAATGCTGTTAGGGTAGCCGAAGGGGTACAGACATTAACCTTTTAAAGCCTAGCGGTAACTTTACGTACGACCAGGTTTAACATTAAAAAATTCTACGTGGTGCCCACATTGCGTTTATGTGTTTTGTACGGATCTCAGAACAAACAGCAACTTTTGCCTTATAAAACATTAAGAGACTGGTTTTTATAACCGAAGTGGAGACTGTTTACAGCGCGGTACGCACTGAGTCCTTATATAAAACAGATACGCTTCGTCTTTAAAGGGTTTGGAAATGTTTTTATTTAAACAAAAATACTGAATGTTACGGTTCATAGCATTTCCGTGGCAACGCGTTTTATTGTTGACAGCAGCATGTGAAGGGCTATAGCACAAATGAAGCACACTGTTCAGTTTCCATGTCAAAAATGTTTGGCTGAACAACGATATTACTTCACTGTTGATGACATAAATTCGAATGCAATGCTAGTAGGCTGTTAGAATAGCCGAGGAGGTATAAACGTTAACCGAACGCGCCAAAATGTTATGTTACACTACGTTGCCCTGCTGTTCTAAACTACTGTATGACGAAAGCCGCGCTGCAGATGTTTGATGTCTCAATTATAGGCCCAAACAGAAACATGAAATATTTTGTTTG
The DNA here is from genome assembly GCA_013340265.1 of Coptotermes formosanus. Lineage (NCBI taxonomy): Eukaryota > Metazoa > Arthropoda > Insecta > Blattodea > Rhinotermitidae > Coptotermes > Coptotermes formosanus. The sequence goes on along the minus strand of BLKM01000498.1, from coordinate 624,450 downwards.
AATTAAAAGAGCTCTGAGCTGTGTAACGACTGTCGCCTAGCAACGTCAGTCTGCGCTGGTGTTGTTTTCTGTGCGGGCCGGCTTCGCGCTACATTAAACCGATCTTGGAAGCTTTTAAGAGCGCGATGAATGGAAGTGCTTCTAACTTTTTCGTTTTGGAATTCCCAAGTGCAGAGGTGGAATCTGGAAGAGGATGTTCTTAGGAAAACAAGAGCACAACGCAAGTAAAGTCTTCAACATTAATGGGAACGCGGCCATTGCTTCTATCTCCACACAATTCAGACCTTCTTCAAAGATTAGTTGAGTGTGGTCCGCAGGTCAGACCGTATCATGGTCGATTTGATGGTAGCTTAATTTTGAACTTCGTTTGCACTAATATTGCTTTGTGTTTCCTGGCATCAGTTCATATTTGCACTCTGTTTATAATTACGGTCGAAGTCGGTTATAACATCATGGAATGGACTGAATATTTTGTATCGTTATAAACAAGTGTTGTTATAACCGAGGAGTATAATGTTTGGATTAACGGTGAGGAATTAATTGGTACCACAGAATATCTGACGCAGTAGGCGAGGTGTCGCATAAACCGATGTTATAACTGGGATCGGATATATTTCTATTAGCACGACATTTCTTACATGAACTCTGTGCATATTTACGGGGATTGTAGGACGTCTTTAGGATGTTTCCTAACTCTTAAATGTTAGTTTCGGTGTAACATACGGAACTTTAATTCTTCTTATATTACCGGCCACGGTTTACCGTAGTTTGCGAAGGCAGTATGAGTACTACAGACTTAAAAGGCCTTCGTCCTGGGCAGTAGCTGGAATTTAAACCCCACCGTCATGGAAGAGTTTAGTACCTTTTTTCCAGGGGCACATTTCGGTAAAGCGACTGACCAGTGACTGGACTATCATATTTTGATTCGGAATACACAAGGATTAATTTGTTAGCCACTGCCTTTAGACCGGCTCTGGGTCATAGATAGTTCTATATACCCGGAGCTCTTTCTTGGGCGTAAAGTTGCCGGCTCATTATATTGAAGAATCACGTCTATATTCTGTCGGCATTAACAATGCGTGGAGTTCCATTTTTCCCTCTTTCTTTAATACTTACTGGGGTGATGCTTAGACATGGTGGCAACAGGTCTTAAATCTTAAGTGTTTGCTTAAAAAAGCATTAATTTTAAGTATAAGTAATATAAAAATATTTATGAATGTTAAACCATGACTTGTCCTGGGTTAAGTGTTTATGTAAGCTAAAAATGGCGGTAGATTCGGCCTGCCTCTTTGACATGACTTTTGTGGCTGCCACATGCTTTCAGAGCAGAAGAAAGTTTCGACGGACGTGGAATTGGATTCAACTAGCTTATTGATGAATTCAGCTCAGTCTTAGCATGACCGTTTATGAATAACGTGATGATATAATGACTTTTCGCCCGCTACCTGAATTATTCAGCAGCTTGCTTACGTATTAAGTTAGCCAATCATTCGTATTGCTCTTGAGGCCATTTAATCTGTCCATTCACCCACTGTCACGTGCTTTCCCAGTTTTTTTACCCTACATTTTTTTCTTTATTGCCTTTCCACCATAACGTCATGCCTTCGACATCTCATTGATTTAAAAAAAATACATGATCTTGTACCATCGTTTCCTGCTGCCCTCATTTCCAGCTGCTAACGAAAACGAAAACCAAACGTTTACAATATTACACACTTTGCTACTTTGGCACCATGACTGCCTAGAAAAACCTCCAAGTAATTCCCAAAATGTTGCATCCTTTTGCTTCCCTGATAGGTCTTCCTACGTGTCCAACGCGTGAAGTCGATGTAATCACTTACCGGTAAAGTCCTGTGTCGACTTACCACGTAAAATAACATACTCGCCAAGAACCACAAGGTCGCCTGATGTTTCAGTCAAGGCCAGAATTTGAAACAAGCGGAAATAAGCAATCCCTTGGGTATACATCTCGGGTCAATCCTCTGCATCAGGGCTATCTATAAACGGGTCCATTCCCCATCTCCTGCCTCTCACAGCATTCGGTGAGACCCACTCGGCCGCTCGAGCACTTCTTTACTCACGTATCCACGTATTCAATTCACTCACCCAGACCGTCGCTCGTTTACAGCCTTAATGCGCTCAATCTTGTATCCGTACTTGACGTCGTAAATACGTAGCATGGTACCAGCGTTTTATGTTTAACAAAGCGGCTTGAGACCACCGAGAGCTGAATGACATATTTCACCCCAGACGTACGTAATATAAATGGCTTTCCAGGAAAGGCTTTGTTCTATCTGGAAGTGATCCGGACCGCTCTGAAAACACTTGGCGTCAGCTTAATGTCGGGTCACGATGTGGCGATATTCGTTGCTAGGCAACTCGATCGAGGTACTGGAACACGTCAACAGACTCTGAAATTGTCTGAGCAGATGATTGTAACAAAGGATAGAGAGAAACAGACTGTAGTGTGAAAGAAAAATTCCAAGTATCTTCAGTACTTTTAAAACATACTTTTAAATTTCCTGATAGGTTTTAGGGGCTGTCGCAAAATTGCGAGGAGCGACTGTTAGCATCGTCATGTCTGTCTTTACTTCCGTCCACATGGAACCACTGAACGTATGTTCATGAACTTTGATATTTGAATATTTTTCGAAAATCTGTTGTCGAGAAAAAGTTTGATTAAAATCTGACAAGAATAACGGGTACTTTACGAGAAGGCCTGTGTACATTTATGATAATATCTCGCTGAATTCTTCTTGGAATGAGAAATATTTCAAAGTTGTAGACGAAATAAAAAGAATCATATATTCAATTACTTTTTCCGAGAATGGTGCCGTTTATGACACAAAGTGGAAAAATATGGTAGAGCCAGACGGGTCACAGGTGACAAGCGGCGCATGCGCTTTGCATGCTGGGTAGCTAAGGCTACAGACACACGCTCGGAATACGTATTAGGGTCGATTCACATTATACGACACAACAACGACACGACACGACACGACAAGACACGACAAAAACCGGCGTGCGTTCACATCTACCATCAGTTAACAGACAGGCAAAATATTCTCTTCTGTCAATCTCAACGACGCTGGCTTTGTCGTTAGTTGTCAGTGACGGACTAATGTGAATTCGAGCATGTGAAGACCTTGAAAGAAAATTTGGCGTGTCATGTCATATCGTACCGTGCCGTGCCGTACCGTACCGTATAATGTGAATCGACCCTTACTTATTGCTTTTCCACGGCAACAGTGATTACTCGAACGCGCCACAATGTTACGTTTTTATGTACAGTGCCTGTCTTATCTTGTGTAGAAACTAGATTTTGAGAAATTTGAAACCTTCTGTGCCAGTTCTGACTTCAAGACGTTTTATCTCAAGCCGTCTGGCGCCGGGAGGGGAAATCACGTCATGTTTCTTTGACGCATGGAATGAAACAAAGCTACCGGAAAATATCTGCTTTAGAAATTAAAAAAATTTAATTAGTAGCAACTATCTTTTCTTCGGAATTATGATCCCAGTGAGTCACTCACCACATTGCGCTTTTCTCTAATTGATATTACGCACCCTCAACCCCGCCGTTTCTCCATTACATATAGACCTACTGCTGTCATTTAATATAGGCTCTACTTCTCGTCTTAATGTCATATCACTTTATGCATTACTTCTGCGACATGGGTGAAGCAAAGGAGTAATACAGAATTATCTCTGTATTCCATTTACAGAATCACTTAAAGAATATTGACGAAATTTGGTATTCACCTTCACACTAAAACCTGTAAAGAGAAATACATTTGGATCCTATGTTACACTGTCAGTTCTGCTGTATGTAAAACTCAAATTTAATTTCCTAATATGTCTGTGTTGTAGACGTGCCTATAATATTAAACTTTAAGCTCGGTTCGGAGCTTATTTTGTATATGGTGTACACTTAATAAAAATAGGAAGTAAAGTAATTTGTGGGTATGCAAAGTGCAACATCTGTATGACAGTAAATTGCAAGACTTCAGGCTTCCGCTGGCGTGTAGTTGAGGCCTTCGCTCTTCTGGAACTGCTTGAACCTTGGAGATAGGCTGTACCGAAACGTCGGTAAACAATACTAATATACGCTACGTAATGTCACAGAAGAACGAAGACCTACTAGATTAATTCTGTGGAAACAGAATTAATGGTTCTATGAAGTGTGAAACCCATTCCTCCCAAAAATACATTTTATGTACAATAAGTGCTTACGAAGTAAAAATCTCCAAGTGTGTAATGGACTTGCCGGTTCGATAAAAGGCGAGACGTTTCTTGACTAACTGTGCCATTATTACCCGCTGAACAAGAGGGGTCTGATACACGTAGGTGGTTATGGCATGTAACTGTTTTTAGAGTCGTGTGAGCAGGGCATCCTGTAGTAACCACGTATTCTTTTCACTAGTCATATATGTGTAAGCCTGTTTGTGAGGGGCCTGTAGCGTCTTTATTCAATGTACATATTTATTTTTGGCGTGTATTATTTTGTACTACCTGTATTCTGATCCTGTATTTAACCTTATACAATTTTTGTCTTGCACCTTTCTTTCCTTTCGTTCTTTCTCCAAATTCGTTTGCTTTCTCACTTTTTCCATCTCTGTGCCCCTTTTACTCCACTCTACGTCAAAAAGCCTTCCTACTCTAAACGTTCGCCTTCTTTTCAAAGGCTCGTATTACAATCGTGATCAATCAATACTGTACCAATATTCATGCTCCAGCAGCCATGAATGACCAGCCTCTTTCTACGTGCCTCTAGCCTCAAGTGCTTCTCTTTATATATAGAGTGTCCCAAAAATCAGGTGATATATTGTTACCCTTTGGCTCCACATTGTAGTGGCTCTTACGTGTTGTAATCCCAAAGGATTTACCGGATTGTATCTGCCCGTGTTATCTGACGGGTAACAATCACGAGAGATTTGTCTTTGCAGTTTTCCGATATGGAATGCATTGTGTTCTTGGCTGATTTTGTCTACAGATTAACCTTTTAAAGCTTAACTTTACGTACCACCAGGTTTAACATTAAAAAATTCTACGTGGTGCCCACATTGCGTTTATGTGTTTTGTACGGATCTCAGAACAAACAGCAACTTTTGCCTTATAAAACATTAAGAGATAGGTTTTTATAACCGAAGTGGAGTGTTTACAGCGCGGTACGAGATGCGTCCTTATGCAAAACAGATACGCTGCGTCTTTAAAGAGTTAATATATGGAGTTTGCAGTGTAAACTAAGCCACGTGGCATGAACTTATCAATGTGCTGTGCAGGCGTTCTCTCTGTCTCTTTGTATTAATTAACATCAAATTTAGCTCGTGACATTTATTTATTGACGCCAATAGCACACAGACAGGGGCCAGGGCGGCATACTAACGAGGGGTGTTATGTCTCGAGCAAGACACCTACCAAGGTACCTACAAGGTCCCTGAAACAGTTGCTCACGGCGTTTCGAAGTTCGTAAACATGTGTAATAATTTCTTTTAAAACTTCGACATTTGTGCAAAGTGATTTGTCATATCCCCGTTCAGTGTAGTTTTGTTCATGATATGTCTCTGTAAAACGTTTTACATACGTAGCTCACATTGTTATTAATTATTGGGGCACGCGGTGGTACAGTTGTTTGGGGCACTGCGCTATAAGCCGCAAGGTCGCGGGCTTGATTCCCGATGTAGTCAGTGACATCTTTTTCATTGGTAGTCCTTCCTGCCGCACTATGGCCCTGGGGTCAACTCAGCCTCTTAACAGAAATGAGTACCAGGGATATCTCCTGGGGGGTACAGACAGTCGGTGCTAAGGGATGACAACTTTACCACCTTCATGTGTCGATTGTTTAGAAATTCTGGGACGGGATTGCATTACCTTTTAGTTGTATATATACACTGCTGTATGTTTTACGTACAATTCAGATTTGAAGACTGAAATTGAGATATTTCAAGCTATGGATACAAAAATATGTCATATGCTCCTCTAACCAGACTCTTGGAACCTGGAGATTTTGAGCCAAATCTTGTCCGGTGTTAATTATTATTGGCACTCGGCTGTTGCTGTTAAACCCAAAAGTTTCTAGAAGCTGCAGCCATTATTGTATGACACGCGGCGATGATGTCTGTGATAGGCTGAGAATTCCACGGTACCATTTTACATTATGAAACCCTGGCGTAATTGACAGCTACATTTTTCTCTAAATTTGGGATGGGGATGGGAGGCTCGTAGATGTTCTTCTCGTCTTTGAACTGTTTTCTGAAGTTTTGTCAGGGAAAACAATTCCTGCCGAAATCCAGCATGCCGTGCCCACAACACTACGCTCGTTTCCAGATACCTGTGTCACTTCATGTAACTGGAACTTTGCCGATGCTTCGGTAGCTTATACATTGATGCCTTTTCTAACGAGAGGATTTGGTGGGGTGTTCACGGTGTCCTGGGTAGAGTCACGTTTTGCAGTTTCTTATATGAAAAATACGATTTTGTGAAAGCGGACGCTTATGAAACTCCCACTCCACATTGCTTAAAATGCGTATATGTTTGGATATTAACCCTTTAAGGACGAAGCGTATCTGTTTTATTAAAGGATTCAGTGCTTACCGCGCTCTAAACACTCTCCACTTCGGTTATAAAAACCAGTCTCTTAATGTTTTATAAGGCAAAAGTTGCTGTTTGTTCTGAGATCCGTACGAAACACATAAACGCAATGTGGGCACCACGTAGAATTTTTTATATTAAACCTGGTGGTACGTAAAGTTACCGCTAGGCTTTAAAAGGTTAAATACCGGCATAATGCTTGTGTAGCTGATGCTGCCAGCTTCCGCGGGTCGCGTGAGTAGCTGCCTGCTTTAACGCGTGTGTATTTAAATTTTTCACCATTCTGAAACATTTTCCCGTATGTTTGTCTTCAACCGCGTGTAGTCAAAACCGCATAAAACCGCGTTCTATGAGGGGCTGCTGTAAGCAGAGTGTTTCCTGAGCTTATCCGGCACGTTATGCTTTTTCCAGCTGTTTGAGCTGAGCTGCCACTCTCAACGGCCGACTACATCAGAATGTCTGAATAAGCCCTACTCCTTCTTTACACCGCATTTATGACCACCGTTGAACAATAAGAATGGCGATGTCTCGGGTCGTAAGTCGTAACACGTCGTGCTCACTGGACCGTAGTGACCTCTGGTGACGTGCGGGACAGTCTGTGCCTGCTGCAAGTGGATCTGGTTGCTAGGACCCTGGTTATATAGATCTGCGGTGACAAATTGGCAGACCGTAGTCCGGATACGCATCGTGAAAGCTTTTCTTGAGGACCGCATGAGTGAATAAACCGCTAGGAGAGTACCTAATGCGATTGTTGTATAGAGATTTAAGATTTGGTCAAATAAATTAAATTGAAGACACGGGTTCACAAATTTTTCAATAACCTATGAGAAGCCTCAAAATTGTAGGCGCTAGAAGGGTGACACAAAGCGGGTCCCATATAAATACTCACAAATATTTGGCGCCACATATAAAAATTAGTCGCCCGGGCGACCTGATGCCCAGCGTTGGTGTACCCCAGATTTAAGAATTCTGGCATTGGAAACACAAAAATAGCTCTCCAGCTTCTCTGAAATGGCCCTTGGAGCCCATAATCGTAGACAATGCTCCATACTCTTGTCGTGTGTTATCCAGTCAAATGTTTTACATTTAACCCTTTAAAGACGAATCATGTCTATTATATATAAGGACTCAGTGCGTACCGCGCTGTAAACACTCCACTTCGGTTACAGAAACCAATCTCTTAATGTTTTATAAGGCAAAAGTTGCTCTTTGTTCTGAGATCCGTACAAAACACATAAACGCAATGTGGGCACCACGTAGAATTTTTTGATGTTAAACCTGCTGGTACGTAAAGTTACCGCTAGGCTTTAAAAGGTTAAATTGAGTTAAGCACATTACGTTTCACTTACACTTTGTTTCAAAATGTTCTGTGTCGCCCTGGTTGTTAAATGATAGACTAGAGTGTTTGCAGTAACAGTTACATGCCCTTTGCTGTGATTGTGCCTTTCCAAGAATGGTTAAGAAAGAGGGAATTTGAATCAAGAAATTGTTTAATCTAGAATTGATTGACTTATAATGTTTCATATTACCTAACCAAGCAGGGACTGTGCTTCTGGTTTGTCAACATACTGGTGCAATAATGAGGTATGTAAGCATAAAGCAGTATTATGAAACTAAACACAAATTATTTGCAGAAAATATCCGATTGGAAGTATCCAGATGTCTGAAGTTGCCAGCTGCTATCCAAGCTTTGTAACCTGAATTCTAGTCACCATCCCTTGTGTGAAGCAGCAAGAGGAAATGCACTTGAGGGTCCCTTCAGTATTTGGGTCCTCGCGAAAAATATAAAGCCCTGTACTTGTCTTTCCAAATATGGAGTCTGAAAGTTTTCTTTGCCGATAATGTCATAAAATCTTCCCCCTCTTGAGGATTACTGTGAGTTTTGCAAGCAGAGAAAGTCACGTAGCTCCACGTTTTGCGAGTACGGGAGGTTGGGGACGACTTACATACCTTTCATGGCCAGAAATTTCTACACAGAGAAAGCAGAGCGAGCAGGAACGTTGTCTTGTTGCTGAAGCAAATTTCCAGTGCTCCATTTCCCAGAACATTTTTACCTCACATACTGGCGTTGACTCAGGCACATCTGTATGTGAATGTTGATTTACATTTTACCCCTTCGGGATGCATTCCTGATGCATAACACCGGCAGTGTCGAAAAAAGAATGTCTTAAACGAAGATTAATTTCTTCTGAGATGTAACGTCGCGTCGACTAGTAAATAGTAACAGACGTTTCAAAGGATCGCGGGGCGTATTTTTCTTTTTCGTCTTTTATATATATGACATGACATGATATTGTAGTACATTATATTATATTATATTATATATATTATATTATATTATATTACGATTCTTCCAAACGTACGTAACTTACCAGTCGACATGACATAAGATCACCAGAGGCCTGAAGCTTTATTAACACGTCTGTGAGAACCAAAGACATGGCGCCATAAACCTTAAAGTTTTGAAAAGAAGTCATTCAGTTTTTTAAATTCGAGAACCCATCCTCTACTTTCTGTTATTATTCCTTCTTCCAAAGCGAGTTCTATTCTATAGGATTCTATAGAAATTTTTTCTAGTTTAAAATATCTGACACGATTCTTCCCGGCGCGTCATTTCTGATTGACACATGTTGGGGTAAGTTAAAGGCAAACTAATAGCGTATTGTTTCCTACTATCACGTAGCAGAGGGACTTTATTACGTAGTGTCATCTTATAGCTATTCCTGGAAATCATTTATGACACGTGTCAAATCTTAAACTAAGTACACGTTGTAGCTCAGAGCACGCCGAGACTTAATAAGGCTTCACTTACCATAAGCAGACGACACTTCATCACTCGGGAAAATGAAAGATTTGGTTCACATTGCACTGCCTATTCCGTTATATTTGTTAATGTTTGAGTCAGTAAGAAAGCGGGTGTGATGTCTGAACCGATGGATCCAGTTGTCAATAATGTGGAATATGTCATGTGATTTGCTTGTGTGGATGGGGCACTGGGCATGAGCAAAACTGCAGTCCCAGTTTCATAGTATGTACCTTGTTCTTACAAAATGTCTGCTATGCTTACTGTGAACCAGACTAGGGGTGTGTACTGCAATTAAAAAGAAAAGCGTCTCATAACTAAAAGGCTGCAACTGCCGAAACCAAGAAACCTTGAAAATTGCGGATATTTCAGCACGTATTGTACATTACCTTTGTCGCAATTTTGTAGACGCTAGCAAGTTGTGATTATTCTGTCCATAAGTTTGCAGACGCGGCTGTTAGACCGAAAATGAAATGAAGTTCGCGAACTCCAGCAGTTAGTAGTTGTAATGGACAGTGTAAATTAACATGGCGTAACTTACTGTAATTCTCCCCTTCTGTTTCATGTAAGGTGAACTTCTTCGAGTTCGTAACAAATTGTAAGTGATGTTCTGCTGTTTCAGTATGCTGTCCTACTAGTACAATGACAGTTGCTCTGTCGACTGCCTTAGAGCGAATAAATTTCCGCACCGTTAATACGAATTGTGTAGACCAGGGCTGTACAAATCTTGGATGCCATTTCGCCCGGGCCACAACATTTTGTATTATGGCGTATAATATTTGTGGGCTGTCAGTATGAAACATGCTTCATTTCGTCCTTCTAGCGTATAGAATTTTGAGGTGACTTCTAGATTTTTTGGAAAGTTTCTACACCCCTGGCGTAGAATATTGAAATATTATACTTTTGATATTGAAATTTCTTTTGGTTGTACTTTATTTATTTGCCCGTGACTGATTATTTAAGAATGGAGAAAGCATGCGCCCTAATAGGCTACCCTCACTTAAAAAGGTAAAGTTGTCACTGTACACGCCATTAAGGCATATAGGAGGAATGGAGGTGTACCTCCACTCATTCTTAACCTCGGCGCTGGAAAATACGTTAACTGAGACTCTTGAGTGGCTGTTTGTCATACATATATAGAGTGACTGTGAAGCAAATGCTTACGTTATATGGTTGTATGTGCTACAGGAAATCCTGTGTTACTACGTTCTTGCTCTGTTTTAAAGCCTATATAATACCATTTTGTGACCAATAAGGTTTTCACTTTACTGCGTTTAACATTATACATTTCCTTTTCAGTCACTTCGTGTATTTTATGTCGTGTGAATCTAATAATAAATTTCTAATATTTTCTTGTTGATGGCAGTGTGTGCAGGTCAGACGCTCATTTCCTGTAACACACAAGTATTGCCACCGGGCGCCTTTTAAAGCAGCTGCTACAAACGTCTATTATACTGGTCACGTTTTTCCGTCCGTCCGCATGGAAGAACGCTACTTCCACCTGATGAATTTTCATTAAATTTCATATTTGGAGCTTTGTCTGAAGTTTGTCTGCACATTTCGCTACTTCTTACAATCGAACAAGAATAACCGACGCTTTAGACGAAGACGTATGTATTTTTTGGATGTCTCATCGGGACGGTTTCCTTTAAGTGCGACAGACTGTGTTCTCTGTGAGGTGGAACTGGGGCCGAAGAAAAAGTTGACGTAACAGTCTACCATGATCGATTGTAAACCTCACCGGTTATGAATTGTGGAACATTGTGGCTAAATCTCTTGCTGAGATACTGAGAAAAAACATGAAAAGTCTGATTTTAAATATTTCGCCATTGTTTTCCTTGAAAGCAGTCACACATTTAAAATCTAGATATAATGACAGACCGAACACACCCAGAAGTGTTACGCTTTGCACACATTTTCTAAGTTGGTCAACTAAAAAATATCAGATATTTGGTACAAGAGGATAACTGGTCTTTAAATGCAAATTAATTCCAGGATGTGTCCCGGAAATTTGGCTTACTTATCGGTCGCTATGGTTACAGATAAATAAAACGGAATCAAACGACAGGATTAGCGGAACGTTGAAATGGGACGCTCGTTTCTATGCTCACTCTTGTGATTAAATACGATGCGTGGACAAAGGTCGGCTTATGCCTGGCAGTGACAGGTCTCTCCTATCTCAGTTGTGAGGCCATTTGCGTTGCGTGGGATTTGCTACTTTCCAGCAGGCAGGCAGGCAGGCAGGCAGGCAGGCAGGAAGAGTGGTTATTCTATGCGTAATTTTCTTCCAATCCATAGAATTGGGAATACTTTAACGAAAATGTTCTCAGCGTCCCAATCACAATGTGCAGAGTCTGACCTTAACATGCTGCGTGAGTTATGACACATCCGTGCACAGCAATCCCTCGCCAACCGCAGGAGTTCTGTTCCAGAAAATTTGTGCATTTGGCAACACTAATAAGAAATTGGCAGTTACGGGGATCGCGGTCACTACAGATACAGTGCATAAATTGCTTCCTTTTTCACTAATGGACAATTCCTACAAATAGGAGCACTTTAGACACACACACACACACACACATACACACACACACTATTAAAATGGTGTCACAGTGAGACGCATTGGTTTCGAATGCTAATAAAACCCTTTCCCCAGTGGCGTAGCTAGGTTTTTTTTTTGGCGCCCGGGGCGAACAATCACAATGACCTCCCAAAACAGATATTATGAACTTTGAAAAATAACAATTATGCATTGTATTTCCTGTTATTTTTGTCAATACTTTAAAAATCGTTGAGCGCAGAAAATATTTTTTTACTTAAAGTATTCGTTTTGTTGCCCACTTTACTGCCTCTTGTACTGTGCTGCCTGGGGGGGGGGGGTCCTCAAAGTTCCCCCCCCCAGCAACGCCCCTGCCTTCGCCCTGTCTTATGTATGTATAAATTAAAAATCGTACACACACACACACACACACACACACACACAACCAAATAGGTACTGCGGATAGCGAAATTCGGTAGAAACAGAGAAACGCTGTTAATTCAAACCTGCCGTTGGCAAAACCGCTGTTGGTTGTATTTCTAGCTGCGGTTAGCGATCTTCGTGTCAGTAAGCAAAATGTCGAAGAGCTTGCTTATAAAATGTCTATCTTTTAATCATGGAGGGATACCGGTTGCATATGCGAAGTGTCTTTCCGAACACGACGTATCAAAACATCACCTGATTTCTTTCAGATATTCTGGACTTAAAACTTGCCGGATTTATTGCAGACAGTGGCATAGCCGGGGTTTCGGCGACCGGGGCCAATAATCACAATAGTCGCACCTACGATAAATTACGGACTTAAAAACCCACAGTCATTATTGAATTTCATTGTATTCGGCTGAATAATTTAAGGTTTGGTGAGCGTATAAAATCATTTTTTTTTTCATTTAACGTAGTAATTTTGCCGCCCGGGGCGGCTGTATCATTCCGCCCATCCCCACTAGCTACGCCTCTGAGTGCAGACATCTTTTTCGCTGATTTGCGACAGGGTTAGAAGTGACGACAGTGACGCACGGTGAGTGTTAGTTATAATGCACGTAGTTCCTACAGTCACTGCGTCATTCACATTCAGTTATTCCTCCTCCGTTGCACATTACTTTCGTCTTCACTATCATTCGAAAATCCAGAGAAGAACCGTTTTTTATTTCCATGTAAAATGCGTTTTCCTTACTTCACCCTCAGCAGTTTGACAGGGAACAGCATGGTGTAAATCACTTTACAGTATGTATAATTCACAGACACCAAACGTGGTACCCTAACAAAGGCGTTACTTCAACAACAGAGCTGTTACTTGTGTCACAGACATGATTCCATCACAATATTAATGAGTTTTGAGATTTGGTTGTGACTGTGGTGACAATGAAGATTAAAATATTTTAGGATGTCACGCTGTGTGGCCTGGTAGAATTAACCTATATTTTGGAAGAATGTGCTGCCACCGTTATGGGGATAGCATTATGAACCCTGAAGATGAAAACAGCAGTTTTTTCTGAAACCTTGTCAAAGCCACCCCCCAAATGACGGTAATCTTGATTAATGAGATACAAATTGTTGTCTTTTGGCTTAGACAGGGTGTTGTTTTGTACGTGTCTGCTGGCGTTCGGAGGAGTCCTCTTCAGAGCGGAAGAAGGAGGCTGCGTGCCCCTCCGAAACTTCGGTAACCACCTACCATTCTACGTGATGTCGTGACCCACAAGACCACAATCTAAATGTTCGGCGCCGTCAACACATCAAAACTCATTTATGCCGAATTTTTTTGAAGTCGCTGTGTTAATTTTTGGACATTGCTTTACGAGCAAACAGAATCACCGCTGCTTCGTTATATCTTGCAATAAATGTAGCGAACACAAAACTACACAAAGTAATCGATTCGGAAGACGCGATTTTAAGCGTTCAGAAGAGAAATCCTGAAAGAAATAATAACGGATCAGAATTAGATTCTGCTTCTCCTTCGAACCTTTATAGGGTAGCCAGTACAGTGAGTACGCGAGGGATTGGATGACCAAGGTATCGTGGTTCAATTCGCGGCCGAGCTAAGACACTTTATTTCTCCAAAATGCCAGACCGACTCTTCGACCTAGCCAGCCTATTATTTTATGGGCACCGGAGGCTCTTATCTTTCTTCCTTAGTCCTTCCCTCTTCTACCTACTTGTTCACAGCAGGTGTCGAGGGTTTTTTTTTTTTGTAATTTCACTTGATCACACTCAAGCACACACCACAGTCGGTAGGACTCCTCTGGACGAGGGATCGGCCGGTCGCAGAGACCTCTACCTGACAACACAAACACTGTACAATACAAATATCCATGCCCCCGGTGGGATTCGAACCCACGATCCCAGCAACCGCTCGGAAGCAGACCTACGCCCTTGACCGCGCGGCCACTGGGATCGGCGAGGCCCTAATCCCAGAAGCAACATGGCAAGAGTCTGCAAGTAACACCTCACCTATATCAAGAGCCGAGGTTAAGAATTGTTACAGCTATAGCTGTACTCGCCCACGCACCTTTATGCAATGCACAGGCACCACTTTTACGTACCTTTCTTCTGTCCCTCCAGGTGACTGCTTGCATGTTGCCTGAATCATGAACAATGACCATTTCTTCAAATAGTCTACCATATTTTCCGTTCATAACCGTCACGCAGTGTTAGGTGACCTGATCGGTACGCCGTTGTGATCTTGCCGAACTGTGTGATCCCACCTGCGTGGCGCCTTGTTGAAGATTGGGTGGTGGAGGTTAATTCTCTCACTTTATTTTTTCTTTAAAAATGAAAACGTTTTCTTCATATCGAAGGCAATGTTTGTAGTAGTAAGGCTTTGTACGTTTTAAATAAAGCATGTTGGCACAAGCAGCAATGCTTCCGGCTTGTATTTAGGAGATTCCAGATTCGAGTTTCGGCCAGGACACCAACTGGCCTGACATAGAAAGTTACTGTTTTGTGGTATGTAGTCTGGTATATACGCGTCGACGTTTCAGGGAATGCATTTCTTCAGTAATTACAGTAAATGACTGTCTTCCCTGATGAAAGCAGAAAGTTTCTCTGCAACATTCTTACAAAAGTACAAGACTGTACGGTGTCACGTCCCATAAGACTAACTTCATCAGTCACCGCCATAGAAATCTCAAATGTCGCGTATCCTGACAAGTTTCTGTGGTTTACTTCCTTTCCTTCAGACAAATTCCGGTCTGGTGCCCTAATTTACCCAATGATGGAACATATCTGTTTTATTTAAGGACTGAGTGCGTACCGCGCAGTAAACATTCTCCACTTCGGTTATACAAAACACTCTGTTAATGTATAAGGCAAAAGTTGCTGATTGTTTTAAGACCTTTACAAAACACACAAACGCAATGTGGGCACCACGTAGAATTTTTTAATGTTAAACCGGGTGGTACGTAAAGTTACCGCTAGGCTTTAAAAGGTTAAAACACGATCACTTCCGTCCACAACCTTTCTATTTATCATTCGGCCATTACCCAGTCATTACACGCTGTATGGTTTGAATTATTGAGGTGTTGTTAAATGAAATTCTTGTACATAAACACGCATATGTAAAATTATGTTGAAAATCTAACTTAAAGGCGAAAGACTACAACGAACAATTACATAACACGTATTTGAACGAAATCTGACACAGCCCCTGTCGATGATATGCAGCCACATGTCACATTCCCTTTCCATTACTGACAGCGTACGGTGTGAATTTAATATTGCGGTTGACATGTACTCGCACGAGATGATGGAGAAGAAAGGAAACTGGGCGTCGGAGGTTATGATATAGCAGCCGGTGGAATAACGGGCTCCCGCTCTCAACAAATATTGTTCCTTACTGCGAGAAAGTGATTGCAAATCAGACTGCGAACAGTGCGGATAGATATTGTTGACGTAACAATGATCTTTGGATAGACGCGGATTACATTACTGGAAAGGTAACAACTTTACCGGACCAAGTTCACACGAAATAATTATATACAACTGGTGTGNAAAGGTAACAACTTTACCGGACCAAGTTCACACGAAATAATTATATACAACTGGTGTGGAGGAAATACTACTGTTTAGTATAGGTACCGCAGTATTCCGTTATAGCCGTGTAATTATGACATAGAGTATGCTAGAAACAATAATATCCAATACAGGTATCAATCATATTACTGTGGGCTGTATAAATATGATCTCTTATAGAGTATAACTGGCTGATACCGGTGGCCGCGCGGTCTAAGACGTGTGTCTGCGGCCGCTTGCTTGCTGGGATTGCGGGTTCGAATCACGCCGGGAGCATGGATGTCTGTCTCTTGGGAGTGTTGTGTGTTGTCAAGTAGAGGTCTGTGCGTTGGGCTTATCACTTGCCCAGAGGAGTCGTACCGAGTGTGGTGTGTCTGAGTGTGATCGTGAAGCCTAAGTAATGAGGAGGCCCTGGCCGATTAGAGGCTTGTTTGGGACTGAACCCAGATTTCTATAGTGAGAGGCCGGCGGCTGCTGCCTGAGCCATGGCACAGCCGGGCAGCATAGGCCCTACATATGATTGAAATTTATCATAAGCGGTCAAATATATGTTTTTCTTAACATATTTTTAGCATTATTATTTTTTTCTGTTTATTAACCTTTTAAAGCCTATCAGTAACTTTACATACCACCAGGCTTAACATTAAAAAATTCTACGTGGTGCCCACATTGCGGTTATGTGTTTTGTACGGATCTCAGAACAAACAGCAACTTTTGCCTTATAAAAGATTAAGAGACTGGTTTTTATAACCGAAGTGGAGAGTGTTTACAGCGCGGTACGCACTGAGTCCTTATATAAAACAGATACACTTCATCTTTAAAGGGTTAACTACCACTCACCGTTGGAAAGTCAAAGGCTCCCGTCCCTGCTTCATCCTAAATTGTCCCAGTCGGCAATTTGTAGCCTGTCCCATTGACACCAAAAAGAAATGAAGTTGTTACCCTCGTCTTGCAACCTCGGTATTTACCCACACAGTCTTCTCCAACGTGACACCCTGTAGCAGTGGACAGGCGACGATTAGAGGGGAGTGGTGATTTATAAGGGGTGGGGCGTCGAGCACACATCACCCTGTCACCAACATGAAAACAGTGGCGAAAGAAAAAAAGTTGTTGGGTGAAGGAGCCCCCGGTGCTTGACCGAACGTCTGTGCACCTGTCATCTGCAGCAGCCAGGAAATATGCTCTCAGTTTTGCTGCCAGCTTATGGAGACGCGATATATTCTTCTGTGTGTGTGTGTGTGTGTGTGTGTGTGTGTGTGTGTGTGTGTGTGTGTGTGTCTGTCTGTTGCTCTATTGAGGACAGCATCCAGCTGTACACTCAGTTTAGCAGACTGGTGTGTGCCTGATTTGTACTGTGCTATGTCGTACACTGAAGGCTTTTACTGTTAATAGCTTTCAGAGAATTAACATTTTGTATAACACTGACTACATGGAGCAAATTCCTTGTTCAGAAGCTGACGATGACTCGGCTGATCAAGAAATAACCCTCCTGTAATGCAAACCGAAAAGCTTATTCCTGTGTTCACAACAGCCCCCCATACTTCTTCTTAGTCATTCCCTCTTGTACGTACTTGTTCACAGTAGGTGTCGAGGGTTTTTGTGATTTCATTTGATCACACTCAAGCACACACCACAGTCGAAAGAGCTCCCCTGGACGAGGAATCGGACCGTCGAAGAGACCTCTACCTGACAACACAAACACTGTACAAGACAAACATCCATCCCCCCCGGTGGGATTCGAACCCACGATCCCAGCAAGCGCTCGGCCGCATACCTAGGCCAGCCCCTCATCAATGGGAATAAAATGAAACAGCGTCAGACACAACACAATTGTATATTGCATAAAAAGTATATTACACGTGTAGCATGTTTCAGTTCACATATGAACTACCATCAGGCGCGACATGCGAGATAATAAAAACACATCGTCATCAAATATAGTGTATACAGATATAGTGTGATCTCACTATTCCCATTCTGTAAGACTATAGCATAAAACCAGATATAATGATAGACAAGCAAGCTGCTTGTATACTCGTCTTCAGTTCTGCTGTTGTGTCCCAAAATAGATTTTTAAATCCAAAACTTAAAAAACTTTAGAGTGACTCTGTTCTTAGTTTTGTGTCAGCTGTGTTGTGACTTATATGAAAAAATTGCTTTATGTCGCAAGACGCTGTGTGGTTTACACAGGTAATCAGAATTTGTTTTCTTAATGGAGCTATGTTACGTATTTGAAGTGTGCTATATTAGTATCCTATAACTGTTTTTATACTGCATATCACACTCTGTTCTGTTGTTTGTGGTCGCGTGTCGTATCCAGCTGTGCAGGTAACTGAGTCCGCCATTGATCCCTGTCCTGAACCGTACTAGAGAGGGCTGTTGTCAGATAAAGGACAATACACGTGTGTACCTTAGATCTGCAGATACTGTTGTCCGGTGCTACGTAGTTATGAAGCAATCCAATTCCGGTCAAGGGACATGAGATGTATCTTAGAAATTATTCGCGGAGGGCAAAACCGAGATCGACTGTTGAAACTGTTGGACATTGACGGTATTAGACTAAACAATGATGTCGTGGCAAAATCGGTTTATTCACAATTACTGCACGGTTGGTGGCGACCAGAGTGAATATTTATATCCTGTCGTGTACGAACGACACGTCACACTACATGTTTGAAACCGTGAGTTGTCCTTGTTAAATGGAAGTACTTGTACGAAGATAGCAAATTGCATTTGGTGGTCATCAAACAAAATTGTATCGTGTTAGTTAAATCAGAATGATAGGATAGGTTTATTCGTCACTGCCATGTGTCACAGGGGTGTTCCATGAGAAGTTGATTTATGCATATGGCAACGAACGTCCTTGCCTTTCTGGAACCACAACCTTTATGATTACATTTAAAAGGACTCACGATTGGAATATGCCCAGAGCCACTTGTTGACATGCTACTCCGTTAGCGTTCATTTTAATATTATCCTACTATATATGCCAGAGTTTTACGATTAGAATTATGTGACCTTTTTCTCAAAACTGTCACGTTCTCGTCCGTCTTGACTTATTCATCTTAATAATATTAATACGAAAAGTGTGGGTACTGACATTGTGTTTAGTACAAACACACAGGTCTTCACTGGTAACACGGTGCATAGATTTTGGGGGAATGTCGAGTCGGTGGATTGGTAGCGTCAAGTGCCATTTCCGTCACCTCGAACGGACTCGATTACTTTCCGGGTTATAGATTCTGAAGCGCTGCTTGGGAGGAGGGGGCTCTGACGGGAAGAGTTGGATTTATTGCGACACCGCTACAAAGAACCTGGCGCAGAACCCACGGTTCTTGCTAGAGCGAAATTTTCACGTAAATCTCGACGTAATATAAGGCATGACTCCTAGTTCAGACCACAGACTGATTCGCTTGTAAGTTATTTAAAGATGATGTATCAGTTGCAGAGCTTTATTTGTCGTCGTATGCTAACAGAAGGCGGCAGGTTGCGATACATTGCAAGAGATAAAAGGAACTTGCCTATCTTAATGCAGACTATCTGCAGCTATCTTCAAGGAACTGGCATGCAACGTAGCCTGTTGCTCGAAGATTGTGAAAGTTATTGTGGTTAAGGGTCGATTCACATTATACGGCACGTCACGAAACGACAATAACCAGCCGTGCATTCACATCTACCGTCAGTTAAAGGACAGGTTAAATATTCTGTTATCTCAATCCCAATGGCACTGTCTTTGTCGTTAGCGGTCGGTGACGGACTGGTATGATTTTGAGCATGTGAAAACCATGAAAGAATGTTTTGTCGTGTCGTGTCGTGCCGTGCCGTGCCGTATAATGTGAATCGACCCTGAACTTAACAAGCTCCCAGTCGCAGTCAGATCCCGTGGAAAAATGTTTTTAAGTCTGTTGTGTTTAAAACTTGTGAACGTACGACGCAAAACATTGGCTTTTCTCTACTGTCATGATTTCTAATTTGTGCACATGTGCGTTGGTCGTGCACGTAACTCGTACGGATGACACTGCCTGGCCCGCAGTTAACCAACGCCTGTGCACTGCTTCAGTGAATTCCAGCACTAAATTAATAGGAACAGTTCTTTTTCTCTGACTCGTGTTCCAATGTGCATGCACAAATGCTGCTACCGCGACAGCATATAACAACCCTTCGTGTTGCGGAAGGCAACACGAAGGGTTGTTTAAGGTTATCACAGCGGTGTTGGTGAGGCGTCAGGTCGTGTGGGATGTTACAGCAAGTCGACCGCTCAATAACGACGCTTCACAGGAGTTTGCTGTCTCCATTTTCAGTGTAGGACGAGAAGAGAGGCAGTGGGCTCTTTTGAAAGGCCTGTTACTCTTTCCCTACCTACACGGTGTCATATCTCTGAAGACTTGAATCTATATACTTTTCTGTTTTTTAAAACCAACAGCGTGGGTATTGGGGCTAAAGAATTGGCAAAATAAACGCCATAATTAGCATAAATCAAGTGATTTTATTAACTGCACTGTACTTTTTTCTACTTTTCGAATAATTTTTATTTGTGTGGAGACACTTTGCGCGCAGTCCCTCCTGTCATATTTCTGCTATTTGATTCTTAGTTAACCCTTTAAAGACAAAGCGTATCTGTTTTATACAAGGACTCAGTGCGTACCGCGTTGTAAACACTCCACTTCGGTTATAAAAACCAGTCTCTTAATGTTTTATAAGGCAAAAGTTGCTGTTTATTCTGAGATCCCTACAAAACACATAAACGCAATGTGGGCACCACGTAGAATTTTTTAATGTTAAACCTGGTGGTACGTAAAGTTACCGCTAGGCTTTAAAAGGCTAATAAATACGTTAAATCGGAAGGTAAACTGTATTTCATTCTTTATACAGACATTTTGAGACAGGGCAGACTTTCTGGTCTGGTAGTGTTAACATTTTGGTAGGCTTTGGATTTCGATTGGGCCGTGGAGTGTTATGCCAGTTTAGTAATTAGGAAGAATTTGGCGGTTTCCGACAATCTAAAATATTTTTTACATCAGGAAATGTATGTGTAAGCAAGTGTGTTTGAAATAGAAATACATGGCGATGAAGAAATCCAAATGGTATCTCCAGCATGTTTCACTTGTGGGTTTGTGTAAAGAAATATATTTTCACATAACTAGAGTTTTCAGGACGCATGTGAACGAAGTTCCAACAACCTCGAAGCCCCTAAGCCTACGCACAGAAACTAACTCAATTCACCTTCTGCGCAGCAGAAACAAAGCTTCTGTATAGTGAGCGAAATGCTACTGTGTGAGGGCAAGCAAAACGCATGCTTTTAAAATGCTTGTTTTATCGGCGTGTTAGTGGATTGATCCTGTTCATTTGTTTCACTGGCGCAGTAACGACCAGAGTATTAGGGCTGAAATACTGACGGTTTGAATATCGTGCAGCCGGGGATCGAGACGTTAGTCGCCGGCGTCTTACAGCGGATGGCCGGGTTCATTTCCAGGGGTGTCTGTGCGGGATTTGTTGTGGACAGTGTGGCGGTAAGATAGGTTTCTCTCCGAGCATGTCAGTGTCATTCCACCAGTACCCTTTCTCGTAGTGCGGCGGCCGGCGATACAAAAACGTATCGTTTGACTTTTGATCACTTCTTTTTAAGAAATTTGTAAACGTTCACAGACTGTTGTAACATATTGTAATGCAAAAGGGTTGCTGTAATGATTACATTTTATGTTTAACCCTTTCTTTGGGACCAATGTTATTTTTTTTTAAACTTTCCGTGGGATATATAAAAGAAACTTTTGGCGGCTGGAGGGATGCAGGCTTAGAGCGCTTAGTCCTGTGAAATGTTAAATAACACAGTGGCCGCAGATGTTATCTCATATAAGCTCATAGCTGAAAGGCACTTCTTTCATTCTCCCGTACGCAGACAATTTTACCCTCTTCTTACCCCTTTACATACGCATTGCCAACACCTACATAGAGAAACCTGCTTTTGAAAGGCCCAGTTAATTTGTCTTCCCTACTATAAAGTCTGCTTCCTTGCCACTATTTTTTTTTTGTTGGTACTTGTAGAGCAGATCTCACCTCCCCTCTTGTGTGTGTGTGTGTGTGATGTGGAAATACATACATGTATTTCTGTGTATTAATTTTATTCACAAAATAAATCTAGAATCACTCATCCATTTAGATAAATGGTAGAGAAGAAAGGCTATAGTTCATTCGGTGGATAACCAAATCGGCTTTCTAAATGAACTGTACATTTTAAATATCCATGATTGGTATGTGATGTTTGTGCATTGCATTAGGAAGCTCAGTATATTTATATCCGTATGACTTGTGTGTTTTTAGGAAGTAACTGGTTTATACGCTTAAACATTTAATCAGAGAACACACTATAACGATTTCCTTACCAAAGTATACCTACCTGTCTCTCTCTCTCTCTCTCTCTCTCTCTCTCTCTCTCTCTCTCTCTCTATCGGGCCACAGCGTAGTGTGGCCGAGGGTCTGCGGGTCTCTTGGTTTCTTGTTCTAGTAAAGTGTAGGTGTTTAAGACCCATAACAGGGATAGAACTCTTCCGCAATGTACCTGAAAGTGCAGCACGTTTCTTGTTCTAGTAAAGTGTAGGCGTTTAAGACCCATAACAGGGATAGAACTCTTCCGCAATGTACCTGAAAGTGCAGCACGTTTCTTGTTCTAGTAAAGTGTAGGCGTTTAAGACCCATAACAGGGATAGAACTCTTCCGCAATGTACCTGAAAGTGCAGCACGTTTCTTTCCAAACATACGCATATCTTTAAAAGCTGCAGAATGAGCGTGTTACCTTGACACTGCATCCAAACTACAGCATACTTAACTGCCGAATTTAGTGAGAAATGTAAGTCATGAGATCTACGCTCTTCTGGAATGTTACGCAGCGTAGATTTGTAGTTAGTTACCGACGTTTCAGGACAACCTATCTGTCCCATCTTCAAGGATCAAGCAGTCCGGTAACCAGTTACCAGTCTACGCCGCTACACATCCAAGAAGAGCGAAGATCTCATTGACACCGCGGCGGAAGCTTGAAATCACGCAAGGCAATACGTCACTCGATAAGCCTGACACTGAATCACCCGTGCTTCTTTAAATTAAACTATTTAGAAATAGTTACACTTTATATGATAAACAAGAACTGTCTTGTATTAGCTTCCTGGCCGTGCCATAGATCGGGAAGTTGGTCACCGACCAGTCGCAGCAGAGGCCAGGGTTCAGTCGCAGTGCATTCGGTGTGGAATTTATGGTGGACAAAGTGACACTGGGACCGGTTTCTCTCCAGATACTTTGGTTTTCCCGTGTTATTATCATCCCACTAACGTTCATTATTCATATTTAATTTTCGTCCACCATAGACGCTGTGTTTCATTTCGTAGTCCTTCCCTCTTCTATCGACTTGTTCACAGTAGGTGTGTAGGGTTTTTCATTTGCACTTGATCACACTCAGACACACGCCACAGTCGGTAGGACTCCTCTGGACGACGGATCGGCCCGTCGCAGAGACCTGTACCTAACAACACAAAACACTCACAAGAGACAAACATCCATGCGCCCGGTGGGATTCCAGCAAGCGCTCGGCCGTAGACCTACGCCTTAGACCGCGCTGCCACTGGGATCGGCCTAGACGCTATGTAGTATTCTCAATTTACACCGACGCTAGAAATCACATGATGCGCATTTGCTAAGAACTGGGATTATGTAATATTCAGAGAAGGTATGGTGCAGAATGATGTCAGGAGCAGGAGTAGCTTAGTAGGTATAAGAAATAGGCTGTGAAGGAGCAGACTGAATAATAGGATTTTGGTTCTTCCCAGGAGTTGCAGTAAACGTTCTCCATATTCAGACAATCTTCTTTTTTAATCTGTAGGAGGGCCTTTTTGTCCGGGGTCAAAGTGCCCAGGTCTTCAAGTTAACCCTGACCTCAATATTGCGTCGCGAGTTAAGGCGCATGGAGCTATTTCTCCCAGACTTCTTTATGCCGTAGTGCTTAATTAACCACTGCTACAACTTTACCTTTTACACATTACCTATACACAGCTTTATGTATGGATCTTTATCTCAGTGTATATTTTGCACTGTGAAGTTACACAAAAAGGCATTTATAGCGAAAACATCTGACGTTGCAAGCTTAATTGGTTTTTGTTATTTCCGGGCAGTTTTTTTTTTCTTGTTACGACGGAGAGTACTGCCCACGTACAGTATAGGCGCGTTTGGGGTCTAAAAAACGCGAAGATAATTCAGTTTCTCTTGAAATTATATGCCAAGCCACGTTATTCCTTTCGGACTGCTTCAGAACTGCAATGCTTCGCTGTGGTCCTTTAAATTTAAACGGAAGAAACAATATGCGAAGTCAAAAAATAAAGCTCCGGCACTGATGTATGGTTTTGCGCTTTAACGCACTGTAGTCGGTTTTTGTTAATTAATGTTATGGCCACCAGGGATTAGCGAAAGGACATTTCTGGCTCAATAAGTTCATTCGTAGCGGCTCCGCGCGTTAATATTTTCCTTTGGTGTCGTGGGCAGGGCTGTGGAGTCGGTACACAAAAGCGCCGACTCCGACTCCTCGATTTTTAAAACTTCCGGTTCCGACTCCTCGATTTTTAAAACTTCCGGTTCCGACTCCTTCGTAAAATCTCAATATGTATCAATAATGGTAAACCTATAAGACATTTCATCGCCATCACGTGAATCATCAGGCTACTTTTTTGGCTTATAACCTATATTTAAGTATAAGTCTAATGGTTACTGTAGCTATCAGGGCTCTGGAGTTGGAGTATCTAGTTAAGATTTTAGACTGAGGTCGGAGTCGGAGTCGGAGTCGGTACATATTTTACCGACTCCGACACCGTCTAAAAATTCCTTCCGACTCCAGCTCCACCTAAAATTCTTTCCGACTCCACCTAAAATTCCTTCCGACTCCACCTAAAATTCCTTCCGACTCAACCTAAAATTCTTTCCGACTCCATCTAAAATTCTTTCCGACTCCACCTAAAATTCCTTCCGACTCCACCTAAAATTCCTTCCGACTCCACCTAAAATTCTTTCCGACTCCACCCAAAATTCCTTCCGACTCCGACTCCGAGTCCACAGCCCTGGTCATGGGCCAGAAAGCGAACATCGACTTTTGTACAGTTTCAGCTGCTACGCAACTATATACACACAGAAGGACGGTTCTGATTCGCAGAATTACCATACTTGTGCTTATGTTGAACCATGCGGACGCTTCATCCTGCAATCAACTTTGTACTGTGCTGTAGGAATTATGAAAGCCTGCAACACTTCTGTGAAGTGGTTGTACTTTTGGATTATGTATGAAGCCCAGTGTAATTGAAATTTCAGCTGCAGTAGTCCCACATTACTTTATTCGGTTCCATACTGAGTGCTCTGTGTCATACGTTCTGAAACCAAACAAGATGCGATCCTAAGACAGTTGTAGGTACTCAGTGGTGGAATTGCGCAACATTAAGCACTTTGTTTTGCTGTCACATGTATTTCCAAGCCACAACTATATACAAGCTCGCACACGTTGCCCTAATAAAAAGTACAGTTGAACTCGGTTATAACGTCATGAAAGGGATTGAATATTTTGTGTCGTTATAACCGAGAAGTATAATGTTACTGTTAACAGTGAGGAATTAATTGGTACAACAGAACATATGACGCTACAGGCGAGGTGTTGTATAAACCGATGTCGTTGTAACCGGGTTCCTCTGTATTTTAATTGTGCATGTAAAATATTTTCATATTTTAATCATAAGTTAATATGTTCGTATACGACCATTTTGAGAACCGTACTAGTGCTGCTGTACCTAGGAACTGGTGGTTCGATTCCCTGGATGGGGTAAAAGATTTTTCTTTCCTCCAGAGTATCCAAATCAGTTCTTATCAGTGATTACAAGGTCTCTTTGCCCGAGTGGAAAGCGGCACTGAGCACACAGACAACTCTACGGTTCAGAACTCAGGTTTGCGACTCTCTAAGCAAGCAGGGCGTACCTCGTTTACAATTTCCCTATATTTCCCCAGCTTCTGCAGTCGCAGAGCTGAGTTGCGTACTAGAACTTTATGTACTATACAATAATTTTTACAATCACTCACCCACATGAATCAGTTTCTTGATTACCTACTTGACCTCCCGAAGCAATGTTGGCCACATTTACTTTGGACGCATATTTCAGTTTTTCGTAAATCCTTTGTCACACTCCTACGAAACTTTTATTATGAGAACCACCACCTCTTTCTTCCTCCCTTTCTTCTGCATCACAATAGAATATTCAGGTCAAAACTCTGGCTTTAGAACAGATACGACGTCCAAACTGTACCATGAAGTCTTCCATTCTTGTTTCTTTCTAATTCACAGACTTCCACAACGTAACATTTCAGTTTCTTTCCTGTGTAAATGTATCGTGAGTAGAAGAAGTAAAGAAGGCAGTCGGCATGCTGCTTTCGCCCCATGGATAACTTGGTCTTTTAAATACTATGTATGAAATTTTCTCACCACCTTCTTTCTTCTCTATTGGCTGAGCTGAACAGCACAGGTAACGTTTGAACAATTTCCTGAACGTCCTGCTAGCTATGCACAGAGCAATTGGGTTGCAGCATCCGTTAGCGAAAAGCAAGTACTTGGTGATGTATTCGGAGACCAGCACTAGCGCACTTTGCCTGTCTGGGTCCGTCCAGTATACCACCGGTGCCCATAGCCACAGTGGGCAATAGGTCAAAACGAAAACAAGGGCCAGGAAGGTCACGATCCTTGCGCTCCTTCTGCGTAAGCGCTCATGTGTTTTGTGACGTATTGCACACGGCATTTGCACAACACTCTTACGCAGACGCCGAGCCGTCAGTGTGCTGAAGAAGAGCATGAGGCTTGGTAGCAGGCAGCAGAACATCAGGCTGTACAGAAGAAAAAGTATTCTAGTTGGGGATTCCTCTGTGTAAGTGGAGCAGAGGTAGCTGTATACACCTTCGATAAGAAACATTGGCAGTGCAATAAGGAATGACAGAAGCCATACTGCCAACACGTACAGTGTCGGCGACGTGGATGGCGTCCAACTCTTGCTGCGAGAGTACAGAAGAGACGGCGCCGTGATGCAGAAGCGCTGTACGCTGAGGGCAAGCACTGACAAGGCGCTGACACACAGCAGGAAGTGACGTCCTGCCGTGTACAACCGGCAGAGTATAACGTCATTAGGGGCGTTGTGCGGGTAATGAAACATGCAGAATAGGGGTGCGGAGATACTGAGGTTGAGAATATCAGATATCGCGAGGTTAAAGATCATGGTGTTGGCCGTAGTTCGTACCTCTCCGTGACGAATAAAGATGACAACAAGAGTCACGTTCTGTACCAGACCGACGCCCATGATGATGACAAATATAGTGGGGTTTACATATGTTTTAAATACACTGAATTTTTCTTCTGCCGACATTTCCACATCTTGTTCAGAAATGTTATGTGTGATATTGTAAAACGTCTTCCAGTCTGAAGAAAAGTTTTGTGTCCATTCAGATTTTAGTGTCGAATTAATGCTACTCCACATGACGGAACCCTTCAGCGTTTGTGACAAATTTCAACACTCCGCCATAAAAATAGTAAAACCAATGCAACAGTTAAAAAACCTCGTAAACGCTATTTTATGTATATCTTCGTCCGCTGTACTTGCCAAGTTATTGCTGGATAGGCGGTCGAATATATATGTCCGGGTCTGACTATAAATTGTAAAGTGCCGGTCAGCTGTGCCGATGTTATCGATGTTCCGCCGCGTGAGATTTGTTCAGCAGAAAATCTTAGACTGCGTCATTTACACTGGTATTCTTGTGCGTACAGATGTCTGTGATGATAGTAGATACCCGGTCACTGATCCTGGGAGGCTGGTATTGTTGAATCACCTGTGTCAAACAAATAATACACTCTTAGTTGAGATACAGTCAGACCGCGATATAGCACCTCCATCACTTAGCACCAATTAACGATTTAAAGAGAAATCCATTATTATGCAGTGGGTTATTTCAATTTACCGCCACAGATGTCGGTGAAAAAAAAGAGTTCGCGGTATCAGGGTTGGGTGTGTCTGATATTACATACTTTACGATATCAAAAGGCCGAACAAGTGTCGTGCTTAAAATCTGAGTTAGGAAAAACGCAAAGCGATTTCTTCTTTTATAAACTTTGTTAAGCAATTAAATGTTCCTGAAGGTATTTGTTTCTTGATTACATTTATTGTTTACTTGCAGTAAAGTCATTAAAGCAAACAAACTGTGTGCACGGAAGTTCAGATAGACAAAATGTTTTATCTTATCTCCAGCACGTTTGGTGCCAGTTGGGTGATTATGAAGGGCCCGACACAAATGACAAGTGGAAGAAACAAAACTTTACGAATATGGTCATAAAAATGACAGATATTGCTATTAATTAAAATTATAAAATCCACGATATCCGATCATAAAAGTATACTGGGATCTTATGAAGAGTTTTTATGAAACTGATTGTTCTAAAATATATCAGCGTCACTGAATTTCTGTTTTGGTCAAGTAATGACAAAACACCAGTCCTAGACCACTAGCCTAGACAGATATACTAGACCTCATAGTCTGTTATTACGTGACATGCATTCAGTAAGACTGATCTAATTATAACAACCATTTATACGTGTCTGATCCTATTATTAGGATGGAACAGATATTCTTTTAATCTTCAATTTTATAATTTAACTTCAATTAGTGGGTGTATCATTTTCACAAGATAATGTCTGTGAACATTTGGCTATTAAACTTTTTATTCTGTTTAGAACTTCCTCATAATGGCCAATTTCGCGCGAAACGTGTTGGAGATACAACAGAGTGTATACAGTTAGTTTGCTTTATTGGTAGGTAAAATGTACACGATACAAACACTACACTACAAGGTAGTAAATTATTTTATGCTTTTCTGTGTTGTGACACTTGTGATACTTTACGTATTTGCCAACATTTGGGAAGCACCTCTTACCTCCAACTGCTTCTACCTTGCACATGGAAACAACAGTTTGGTCCGAAAGATTGGGAACCACCTTTGATACTACACGGTGCCATAACACGAAGCTACACACTAAATAACTACCGCCGTAAATTCCAAAATCTTGTACTTTAAAATACTCAGGTCTGTGGTAAAGGTTTGTGGCGCTGGTCTGCTGTCATGATGTACGGATGATTCCTGATTTTTTTCATTACTTTCTATTGGGTTTATATCTACAACAACTAACTTTGTTTAACAAGTTCTCCCGAGCACTTGGACTCTTTGTTCTTCGCCTGAAGACGGCGAAATAACCTTTGGTAGAAAAAGCTGAAACATCTCAACTGCAGACAATGAAGAGTGTTAAAAAAAACCAGAATTGAAATATTTATACGTGTTTTCAGATAAATTTTATTTGTTCTACTTACGGCAAATATTGACCAGCTGGAAATAGCGCAGTTCTACGTCTACAGTTCGGAGTATCCTTCGACTACTTGCGGAGATTTTTAAAAGTGATTTCTCAAGTGCAATTCATGATAACATTTTGTACAACCTAAAAAACTTCTGAAATGGCGTAGCTTTACGACATCTCGTTTAGTTGCTCTTTCACTGACTGGCTAGAACAAAGCGAAAGTTTCGCCGTTTCGAAAGCAAGATGAAAGAATTGTGAATGTGTGATAACATACAAGTTATGCAAATTACCCAGCGTGAAGTAAGAAAAAATGAAGATATATTACACCTGTACTTCCCCCAGCGTGGGCAGGTACAGTCGGGCTACCTGTCAAAGTACTTTGTTTCTATGTGACTGGCATTCATACCGCGCTAAATTAATTCAAATGTGGATTCCAGAAGCTTTACTTGCAGGCCGGAAGCAACAGACAACAATAAGCGAAGGCTTTTGTCATCAGGTTGGGAAGAATGCCCTTAAACCTTACTTCTGTGTGAGAATATGGCAGCCGTTAGAAACGACGATCTGGAACAGGAAGTGCTGAAATTTATGGAAAAATATCTTAAGATGAATTTAATTTGATGGTTTTAACTATTGTCTATGACAGTATTTTTTGGTTGTGTCCTGAACCGGTCCAGTTTCACAGTTTTTGGAAACCGGAATATTTTGAAAGGTGATGTCTTCAGCAAGTCACATGCTGATGGAAGGAATCCTATGGAAGACGTTCTCACAGTGGTCTTGTGGAAGATTAAAGCCTTCTGCGATGTTAACGCTGTGTCGTGGGATGAATAGTTCCAGGCGTTTCGAAGGATTATATTGCCTCCATCTACAGCATCAGACAGTGCCAGAAGAATGCAGTGTTTTCCTAGGACTGCTTCACTCTGTAGACGAAATGACTGCTGCCCTTCAAAATATCGGGTAATGTTTACCCAAAGACACAGTGTAACGTCTCAGAAGACTTGCAACTAAAGGAATTCCAATCCGCTGGTCCGTTGGTAGTGCTGGCCTCTCAGCTTGGACCAGGCGGTCATGTATGCAAATGGAGTAGGATTCTTGATACAAGTTCATTGACTGCCATCAATATAATAACGTTTTATAATAGGTAAAAGTCTTCTATTTGTAATAGAACTACATGTTTGATGACTTCTGATTGCGATCAGTGGCTGATTTGTTAAACGTAAACTGTTGATTGCATTAAACTCTTAAAGCCTAGCGGTAGCTTTACGTACGACCAGGTTTAACATTAAAAAATTCTACGTGGTGCCCACATTGCGTTTATGTGTTTTGTACGGATCTCAGAACAAACAGCAACTTTTGCCTTATAAAATATTAAGAGACTGGCTTTTATGACCGAAGTGGAAAGTGTTTACAGCGCGGTACGCACTGAGTCCTTATATAAAACAGATACGCTTCATCTTTAAAGGGTTCAACTTAGCACTATGACATGCCTGTTGTGCATTGGTTGAAAATATTGTTAAAACTGAGTGTTTGCCTAACGTGCTAATATATCAGTGGCACATATTTTGCGATGTATGTAAAATAACCATGCTTCTTTTTTTTAAGACGACTCCCGATGATAAGCACACGCTCTCGAAACATGTAGGGTTCTTCCAAAGATAATAAGAATTTGACAATGGATATATTCTTGAATTGTTTGTAGTTTATAAATCAGTCTTAGGTAAGTCAACTTTATGGATAACAGTTTTCAGACTGGGCTACATATTTTCGTCCTGTTACCTGATGAAGGAAACAGAAACAGGTGCCGAAACGTTGCTACTTAACTGGGACTATAAACAATGTCTAGAATATCAGTCAAACGTACTATGTGGTTTTTAAGATTTGTTTTGGGTTATAATAGGGAAGAAACGAGACTGAAACATGAATTTTTTACAAAAAAGTTCGTTGTTTTTGTCGTCGTCGTCGGTGTTACTGTTGGTGTTGGTGTTGTGGTGGTTGTTGTGGTGTTGTGTTCAAAATACGTCAGTTTTTGTTGTACCTAATGCAGCAATTCTTCGGTCAGGAACTGACGTCAGCTTAAGAGAAAACTCCACGGAAGGAACTGTGGTTTTACTCACCTTTCCGCTCTGCAAATTTTATAGCCCTATATAGCGGCGAGTCTAAGATACGCCGCGTGAACAGCTTCCCACTTATAGCGCTGTATCGTCGGTTTATGGGGTACGTACCTGCGATTTACAGTGTTTGGCCGTAGATTTATAGGGCCATATAAGCTTCCTTTCATTTCACACTGTTGCATCTTAGGTACGTACATGAATTCTTGAGTACTCCCCCCCCCCCCCTTATAAAGTTTTATCCCAGCCTTAGTTACGACGTCATGTGCTTTCCACATTTTATGGTATAACTCTGCTTTGTATACAAATTTATAAATTTCTTTCAATCTTACCTTTACAGTCTTCATAATCTCTACCGAACCAAGTTCAAAACTGATATTTCCCCAAAATTATAGCACCTCGTAGATAGAAGTAATATGGATTCTCATATCTGCGGCTGTGAAAGAACCTTCATTGAAGAACAGGCTTGTACAGCGTATTTCTGTGCCATTTGTACTTCCCTCAGAACATCCTTGACTTTATAAAGCGGGGTTTTCCTGCCTTAAACGACACTCGCATGAATCGTCGCGAGTTTAAACGATACAGTTCCGTATATGTTTCAGGTACTGAAACCTGCTTGTGACTTCAGCCTTGATAAAAAAAATTAGCGGCCGCGAAAGACGTAGACAGCGGCAAACAGCAAGGCAGTTTACCTTGTAATGCGGTACTGATAATTCTTTAACAAATTTGTTTTTGTATAGACCTACCTTGTATATGTTACAAGTACAAAGGTGGTGTCACGGTACGCGCACACTGGAGCGTGTCGGACGCATCGAACGAGTCAGACGAGGCGGAATATTTTTGCGGCGTGATGGTACGCGCACACTGGAGCGCGTCGGACGCGTCGGACGAGGCGGAATATTTTTGCGGCGTGTCGGTACGGGCACACTGGAGCGCGTCGGACGCATCGGACGAGTCGGAATATTTTTACTGATTAAGCACAGGGCATGGTATTTCCCGGGAAGGGCTGCGGGGATTCAGTTGACTGCTGGCCGCTGATAAGCAAGCAGTCAAATGAACTCTGCCAGCCCGTAGGCCGAAATACGATACAGTGTGCCCTGCATTAAAATAATGATATCTTGAACGCTGAGTCAGACGGACGCGCAGGCCGCGGTGAGAAATATTCCCCTTCGAGACGCCATTGCCGCTCTCCGTTGCGTCCGGTGCGGATCAGCGTGCGATGTCACATTGCTAATAACGGGAAGAATATTTTATCTCCGTGCGCTGCGTCCGTCCGTTGCGTCCGCTGCGCTCCAGTGTGCGCGTACCCTTATTGAGCATTTTCATACCGTGTGACTTAGATATCTTTCCAGTGCAACTAATTCTTTCAACACAACAGGATTCGAGGAAGGTGAAATAAGGTGAAAAATTATAACAGCAGGTATTCCTTATCGTAGTTCTTGTGCTGCTTTACCCCCATCCATATCACGACGCCCCCTTTTCTGAAGATATGGATTATTTTAGTGGCCTCCTTTCGCCAGTGCCCACATTTTCCCAATTCCATATCAGTTAATTCTATAACTTACATCCGAGCTCTTCGGTGAGTTCTGTTATTTTTAAGAGCTATTATCGTCACAAACTAACGCCTAACATCCGTTTTAATATTATAAGATTTATACCTTTGCTATTTCATGCAAGTCCTGAAACCATAGAACGTGTTGTACTCGAAACTTCTAAGAGTGTTGTCTGTCAGATGAGACGTTGCTTGCCGGGGGGGGNTCTTTTTTTTTTTTTGTGTTTTTTTTTTTTTTTTTTTTTTTTTTTTTTTTTTTTTTTTTTTGTTTTTTTTTTTTTTCTTTTGGGTTTTTTTGTTTTTTTTGTGCTTGCCGGCCCCCCCCCCCCCCCCCCCCCCCCCCGCCCGGCCATCCTCTTGCAACTAAGCTCCTCACAGGTGAAGTTTTGGTCGAAATCCAATACATTGGGATTATGGTGGGTTCAATTGGTCGCCATGACGACGCTTCAAATGCCTAGTAGCTGCAATCCGTACAGCGGTTCTGTGATCGTAAATCAAAATAGTATGTTATTTTGTAAGATCATGACATTTCGTAAGAACAGAGTAGCAACGTATATTCTTATTAGTTTTTATAAATTTTATTTGTGGAAATTCTTTAGATTTCTATACTAGCCCTCTTTAATGAAGTTACATGCAGACCAGAGGTGCATTATTCTCCAAATAAACAGCCTGACTACACAAACGGACAATATGACACAAAACTTAAACATTACAGTTACGTATGCACGATTCGTAACCATCAGGTGCAATTATCGTATGATGTTACTAAACCAAATATGTGTCTACAACTACGGTCACATTTTGGTGTTTTATTGCACATAAACTGTTAACATTTATATTAAATTTATCCTGAAATTAATATCATAAACTTTCTCTGGATCTTATATCATTGTCTAGGACTTAACATGCAAATTACCTTAAAATTCTAAAATAATTTAAAACCCGCAAATTTTTAAAATTACCAGACTTGTATCAAAATATTTTAACCTGTGTTAGGTCATTGGGGTTAGTGTAAAGAAAAGTAAATTTTGTCCATTTGAACGCCATGAAGACACATTAGCCATGGAGGTATAGCTCCACTGATTCTTAGCCTCGACAGTAGATGGGGTGAATGGTCACCTTGACCGCCTCACCGTTTTATCCCCGCGGAATGACCACCCTCCCAGTACTCATTGCTTAGGTGGTGGTTTGCGCCCCACAACTGGTCTGGACGCTTTGAAGAAAATAAATCTCTTACCCCTGCCCGGAATCGAAATAAGATTTGTCGGAAGTCTAGCCCCTGGCCCGATTACTATATCGACTGCGTATTCCCGTTCCCAGGAATGACCATAAAAACGTTATACTACATTTAATCGCAAAGGTATTGTTCTCTCTTTGCATGCCATGAAGGCATATGCAGAAGTAAAATACACCTCCACTCATTCTTAACCGTGGAAGTAGTTGGGGGTTAATAATTTTGCTCGTAGGTGTGAAGGACATATTAAATGTGACGTCTTATTATTTGTGTGCAGTAAAGGAACCTTATAGATACGCGGACTAATAGAAACATATCCGTTTGAGTAACATTGCATGAATTGTATTTGATAGCAATTATACGTGTAAATACGAGCATTTAATAATAAAACAATATTTATTCGAATGTTAAAACGTGTAAACATTAAAATTACATCGTCGCTAATTGAAAACCATTCGATTAACTTCCCCTGCACAAAAATTAAAAATTTGTCGTATTTTACTACTGCATTTTTCTCTTTCATTTCTGTCTCTTATCTCGGATCTATTGTTGTTTTGTTGTGTTCAGTCTAGCGAATTTTTACATTACTTATTTATTTGTTTATTTGTTTTTATTTCTTTCTGCTTACCTTCCCCTTCTTTACACTAAGATTCTTGTTGCTATTTGTGGATGCAGTGTGTTGCGTTTCCCCTTTTATTTTCTTGCTCATATTTCTTACAAGATTTTGGGTTCTCACAGCGGTGGCTTGCTGAAGATTTATGTCTTTTAGGATGTTCCGCTGTGTTGTTGGGTAAATAGTTGCTGACGTTTCGAAAGATCATATTGCCTTCGCAAATTCGAGAACTTTTTAATGCAACGACACAGCGTAACATCCTAGAAGACTTGTATCTTCGTAATTCTTTCTTTCGCTTATCCTTCTTTATGTGACTCCTATTTTTTCCGTATCTGATTTTTGTTTGTCTTTCCTCGTTTGCAATTTCTCAGTATATCTTTCCTTTTATTTTTTTTTCTGGTCTGTTTTATTTTTCTGTTCATTTTTTTCTTTTTCTTGTTTTCTTTCTTACTGCCTTCCCTGTTCATTCGCAGTCCCAGTTCCTCGCTGTGTATAAGGTCGCTGTTTCCACTGCACTCTGTTCATAGAAGCAGTCCTGATGGAAACGTGAATCTTTAAAGACGGCAGAGAGTGGAATACAACAGCCAGGGACTCGGACCGGAGCCGGCATTGTGTTATGTTTCTGCTTGTACAGTTGCGTTTCCCAGTTTGTGGGTCGACGTTTTATAAGTAAATTAAAGCATTTCATTGGTTTTAATGTGTTTAAGTTAACATTACTGCGTACTTTGGTTAAACGTTTTTAATTTGGTTTAATCGAAATACTAAATAATTTGCTGTCCGTACGTAATGGATAGAAGTGTGGTAATACTGATCTTGCTCAGCCCGCGTGGTTAGTTACCCGGATCCTGATTCAGCAGTTAAAGGAGTTGCAAAGACGATGTGCACTGGTGGTAGATATTAAATACTGTAAATTGTACGTTCGTAGTGATATCTTAGTGCTGGTACGAAATCGTCAGATTTGTTGCGAACCGATAAACTCAAAAACGATGAATCCTAGGCGATACCATCCGCCGGATCGCTCAAGAATAGGCCGTCTGGTATTGCTTCCATGAACAGGGTTAAATGTATCGAACAGGAGGCTGGCTTAGACTTCAGCGCTCCTGACGTTTATTCCGGGAGTGGGGTGGGGGGAGGTCCGGGTTCGTATCTGTGCCGGTGCATCGACCAACCTCCGAGTGTTGAAGTTTTCGCTGCGCTGTAGCTTAGGGTTCCTTTCTTCTGGAATGTGAGGCTAAGTCACGGGGTAGTTGGATCCTGACATTTCAAAGGAAAGTACGCTCTTTATTGTCAAGGATCAGTGAATCTTCTGCGAATAATATGATCCTGTATGTCCTTAGAACAGTCAGGATCCGATTACACCAGGTCGCAGCTTCATATCCCAGAAGACGAGAATCCTCACCCACTAACCTGACAGGATTTTTGTAATCTTCCTCTGCCAGAGCGATCAAGTGTCAAAGATTTATATTTCATTATCCTGTTAAAAATAAAATCAGATGGGAAGGGGGCGGCATGCTACTGAATTAGGTATTCCTCTGCATCGTACGGGGCGCAGTTGGTTGAGGCACTGCGCTACAAACCGGAAGGTCGCGGGTTCGATTCCCGATGGTGTCATTGGAGTTTCTCATTGACATAATCCTTTCGGTCGCACTATGGCCCTGGGGTCGACTCAGCTTCATTAACAGAAGTGTGTACCAGGAATATTTCCTGGGGGTAAAGGCGGCCAGTGCGTAGGGCTGACAACCTTGCCACTTTCAAGTGCCGATTGTCTAGAAATCTGGGCGCCTCAACCTCCTGGAACCCTAAGGGCCTGTCCAGGCCTGTAACGGGATTGCTTTTCATCTGCATCGTATGTGTCCCGTCTTTCATTAAAATGTAAGGCTATGTTTATTTTTAAATGTGTCTTTTACATTGCAGTTTTGACATTGGCGTGGTACTTGGCTCACGTTGTAAACCTTCAGTGTGCTTATAATATTGAAAGTACATTCGCCTTTGCCCATGAAGAAGGCTAAGGCAGTATCTGCACTGCCCTCATACACAGGCCTGTACAAATGGATAGATATAAGGACCGCCTTCCACCTGAATGAAAGTTTCAAAACCTTTTCACAACTTTCTCTGCGGCAGGTGTTAATGAAAACAAATTTCGTCTTTCTGAGTGCTGCTACGACAAGAAGGGTTTTGCCCGGTCCCCATCTTTGATAAACCTTTCAGTTCCTCCGCTTTCAATCGCTTTGCGGTGGCTACTGTACCGGACATGCGAAGATAAAGTAAGGAATGGAGCGGTTTCATGATTAAGAAATTATGAGTCCGTTTTGCTCCTTCCCCTACCCACCCGCTCCACCACCGAGGGTGGGTGTGGAGGTTCTCCCAATTTATATCTGGTATAAAGGCCCTCTAGTTTAAGGGGTATCAGCTGTCTGCATTCCTGTAATTAAAACTGTTGTCAGAAGCTCGTGGAGAAACACTGCAACGTTGTATATAGAAATAAATAACCCAGATAAGGAACAGTTTTTATCTGCTTATTTCCTAACCTGGCAAGATAGCCACTGTTAGGAAATTAGTGTCTATAGCTTCGGGTAATCCGTGGGCTGGGATACCTTAGTCGATATAGCAACTTCCTACGGGCTGGGCGGTCCGGGGATCGAATCTCCGTGGGGGTGAGATTTTCCGCACCTGTCCACACCGCCCCTGGGGCACACCCAACCTACTATAAAATACTAAGTCACACCACAAAACTGGACTCGAAATCTGAACTTCTTTTTGGCATTTCAAGCTTTGCGTGATGCGACTACTGAGCAGCAAAAGTATCAAGCGGGGTTTCCCGTTGCTCATTTCTCCATTTGCACATGAAGATATTGTTTATTGCCTCTTGTCTATTTCTTCGTTCTTGGTATAAATTTGTTTCGGAATTCGTTCTTTCCTCTGTGTGGACATCATCATCAAACTCCGAACACGTCTACTATAATATTATTGTCGATATTTGCCCCTGATGTGGGGAACTTTGCGAAGGATTATGTTTTTGAGTCAGTACTGAATGATGAAGCCCGAGAGACCGTAGCGCTGACAGAATTTACAGCTAGACCCTCATCTAAACCTTCTGTTTGACGTAATTATTCCGAGATTAGCTTAGGATAAGCAGAGTTGGTTGCGGTGCAGGGTAGGCTCGGTGTGGAACGAGACAAAATATTCACAGCATTACGTTGATTTCAACGGTCTTGCTCTTCAGAATCAGATAAACCCATTGTTCCCTCTAAGCTGCGCAGCCGCGCAGTAACTGAAATGCCCCTGCGCACACTGAATTGTTGCCGCGCAGCTGGAATTTTTCAATTTTCGTAGTAAATATTCTTATTATGCATATTACAAAAAAAAACCTTTAAAGTGCCACGCATTTGTCAGGTCGTGTAAAAATATTCTGCTCAGAGCAGTACCAGGTCCGAGCAGCTGTAAAAAAAATTAGAGGGAACGCTGGATGAGCCTGAATGTTTTGTCTGTTAGCGACGGTATTTCTCCTTACGGCCGGCGAGCAGGAGCTTCATACTTAAAAGATAACAGGTCACTAAATATGCAAGGCACATTTTGGACATTAGTGTACCCCCATACAGGAGAAAATGGGAGGCTGGTATGCAGGTACGTGATAAAAGGCATGTATTAACCTTTTAAAGCCTAGCGGTAACTTTACATACCACCAGATTTAACTTTAAAAAATTCTACGTGGTGCCCACGTTGCGTTTATGTGTTTTGTACGGGTCTCAGAACAAACAGCAACTTTTGCCTTATAAAACATTAAGAGACTGGTTTTTATAACCGAAGTGGGGAGTGTTTACAGCGCGGTACGCAATGAATCCTTATATAAAACAGATACGCTTCGTCTTAAAACGGTTGAATATATATGAAAAATACCGTTCTTATCAACGTTATATGTATATCTATATATATGAGAGCGTTTTGAATGAACATAACGCCACCAATTTGAATATTATGTTCGGTTCGTTGATGGCAAAACACGGGAACTTTCGTATGCCTTAACACAGCCAGAATTCATAGTACAGGCAGGCACACATTCAGCGCACCCACCAACACATTAACTGAGGCACATCCAACGCTGTACAGAGTCACAGTGGGCACAACAGAGCAAGTGCCATTTAAGCGTCCATGAGGTATACCAATTTGTTCAGTATAATCTCAAATACACGTCATGAATACAAATTCAGCGCTAAAGCCTTTGAAGACTAAAGTGAAGCTACATTATATTTAAAGACTCATTTCGTACCTCACAGCGGTCACAGTGTTTTCCTGTTAGACCATTTGGCGAATTATGCTTAGGGCAGTGAGGCCTGATGGTTGTTTGTTGGGAGAATCCTAGGCAACACAGGTAGACACTATGTGGACAAAATCCAGACTTTTTTAAATTAAACACGGCGGTATGTGTACTGACAGGCTTGGAGTTGGGCAGGAGGTGTCAATGTCCGTGCTGAGCATCGATCCTGGACTCCAAGTGAAAGATCTGATTGACTTATTGGAGTTATGCCTGTAATCTCACAGTGCGCAGCAGTAAACGACCCGTTCTTTGACTCTATTGTAGTAACAATAATCGATTATATATGGCTCACTCAATGTGATTCACCGTGTAATAAAAATAATAATGAAACAACGCCGCTCGTCCCTTCGCATTCCGGCTGTAAATTGAACTACCCTCTTCAGGGCTGCTGATTCCACGAATATCCCTACCACTGTATTTTTTTTTAAGTGGTGAAGCGCCCCGCAGCAGACGCTACGGACGCACTGCAGCCATGAAGCTTATCGTGCAACCCTATGATGAAGATGAAGATGATGATTGTTTTTTGTCCTTTTCCTAGTAATTGAGCACCGGTGGAATGAAATTGACAGGGGAAAACCGAAGAACTCGGGGAAAAACCTGTTCCAGTGCCACAAATCCCACGTGGACTGACCTGGGATCTAACCCGGGCCTCCGCGGTGGGAGGCCGGCGGCTGACCGCCTGAGCCATGGCACGGCCCCTGCCAATGTATGCCTGCTGCCCCCTTTCGAGTCGGGGTAGCGTAGTCGGAATAGTGCAGTGGTTCTTAACCATTTTTGTGTCATGGGCCCCTTTGAGAGCCGGGTGTAACCTGCGGACCCCTTCTCAGAAAAAGTATTTAAATGCACAAAGCAACCTTCGAAATGCAGACCGTGTTGACTGTTATCATTTACACGTTTTCGGAGAGAAAGGTACTTCACGCAATCACATGTATTCTAGTTTGCCTTTCTTAGGTTATAATAATTTGATAGTGAGGTTTCTTGAAGTTAACAAACAATTTTGGGGTCTAGAGGCCATAAATTACTCCGTCGCCTAAATTTATTATTGAATGAAAAGCTAAATGTCAGTTAGAGGTTAGTGAAAACAACGCTGCAATTTCTTCTCCATCCAAGTTCACGGACGCTCTGAAGTTAAGAACCACTGGTATAGTGACTATGTTACGGGCTTGACTGCTGAGGCTATGTGGTTTGATTCCCGGTTGGGGAAATAATTTTTTCTGTTCTTTAGAACGCCCAGAGCGGTTATGGGCTCTGCCTAGCCTTATTGAATGGGTACGTAGGGAAATTTTCTGGGCTATAAAGCGGCCGGGGCATGAGGCTGACCACTCAACTCTATCTAGTGCCGAAATTAAGAATGAGTGGAGCCATTCATCCATTCTCCCATACGTCTTCATGGCGTATATAGGGACAACTTTAATGTACTTTACTCATACTGCCTGCCTTCATGTTGTTCGGGAAATCACCTTTTGCTGTCCACTTTTTACTTGCCCGGCAGAAGCGCTGAGATTTAACGTTTCGTGTTCGGACAGCGGCAACATGTCATGGCGCGTCCTCAGGTTTCGGATGGAGGAACGGCCTGCATTTACGGAGAGTAGCTGCGAATACATTGAATAGCCAGTCGTGGGCAGCCGACAAGGGGTGATCCTCCAGCTTGGGGATTGGGCGAGGTGCTAACAAGTCCTCACCATAAAAAATTTTTTATCATACCTTACAAAGCCTCGGACCTGGACTGTGATTCTTTGGCTCAGGATAAGGACAGGCGGCGGGCTGTTGTGAATGCGGTAATGAACTTTCGGGTTCCATAAAATGCGGGGAATTTATTGACTAGCGGAGTACCTGTTTGCTTCTCAAAAAGGGCTGTGCTCCACGGAGCTAATTAGTTCGGAGCGCGGGAACTTCTAGATTCTTACAGAGTGTATGATAATCAGTTTGCTCCGACATTTCGAAGGAAGGTGCTGCGTTTTCTACATGGTTGAACTTGATTCAGATGGACGTTGAATGCACTGGGAGAAGTAAATGTGACTTTATGCACGAAGTTTGTGAGTATTATGGCCCATCAGAGCTACGTAACTTGCAAACTTTCTATAATATCGATACAGTTCATCTTCTTAATCATGTTAGCAGCTTACGAAAAAAATTACGTCACCATCTGTTGGCTGCAGCACATTCATCCGAAACGTCTGAACAAACGCATTAACCTGCTTTCTGTAAGGACCCCGAAGAGCATAATTTGAGCAATGTGTATTCTTCCTCT
Source organism: Coptotermes formosanus (assembly GCA_013340265.1). NCBI lineage: Eukaryota > Metazoa > Arthropoda > Insecta > Blattodea > Rhinotermitidae > Coptotermes > Coptotermes formosanus. The sequence continues at coordinate 583,045 of BLKM01000498.1, read as the reverse complement.
TCGACACTATTTACGGAATTCCTTTGGCATATAGTGACTGTGTGGATACATGTGCCTGACCTTATCTGCTCTGGTACAAAGGCGTAAGGTCCTTGGCTCTTTATTTGCTTTCTCCTGTGTACCTTAACTTTGTAAAGCGTCGTTATGGTTGTGAGAGTATGAAGTATTGTGTCAATTTGACGATTTAAAATTCTAATTTATGTCAGTTAATACTCTGGAAGTTGTTTTCCTCGGTAATTAGCAGTAGTAGCTGCACGTATATGAATATTTGTGTGTGTGTGTGTGTGTGTGTGTGTGTTTTGAGAAATAATGTTTACTTCTGTTAGGCGACGGTCTTCACCTTTATTTGATAGTAATATGTTTTTGAAGAATCAGTTCCCAGTACCGTTGGCAGTCAAACATATTTCGTCAGCTGATATTTGAGCAGGGCAAAGAGAGTAATGATTGACGTGTGGGAGATTCAAGTTAATAAAAGTCCAATTTCCACAGCTGTTATCCTTAGAAGCACAATAGCAAGTTGTGTTTATGAACTGACATTAACTGTGACTACAAGTTTCGGCTAATATCAGCTATTATAGATTCAGTTCCAGCTACTTGTTAGTTCCAAATATACTGAATATAAAGCATTTTAGTATCCGATCAATCATATAACCTTTTTATGGATTAAATATCATGTTTGTATTCTTTATCCAGATTCTGTACTAGTATCACTCAATACGGTGGATTGGATACTTAAATTCGCTCTATTCAGTATAGGCTATTTAGAATTAAGAACTGTCTCGAATTAATGTGATAATAACTAATTGAAGCCGAAACATTTTGTCATATTTCATATCCGTTAATAAAGATAATTTGATAATGTGATTATTAGTAGACCCCGTAGCTGTGGAAATTAGACCTTAAGTGCATTCGTTTGTATCAAACACGGCGACATGCGTGAAACAAATGTAAAGACGTGTTAGAGATTCTTCATCAGTTTGTCACGCTGTAATTCTAACAATCGCCAAACAAGTCATTTCACCTCCACACGGGACACGTCTGAGTAATGAGGTGTGTTTTTTCTTAATCACTAAGTCACTTCCAGTGATAGCCTTTGCTGGGGAATAACGCCTTTCTCTGAGTGTTTCCTCTGAGTATTGGACTCCGTTTAAGAAGTTAAATTGGCCGTTATCTTTAATTACCTGCCCAGTCCGGACAGAGAACTCCAGTAGAATAACGAACTGCAGCAGGTAGTTAAATACAAAAACCATTAATCACCAACAAAATGCACAAAGAGTTTTTTCTCACTTGTAACACACTCCTACATGTTTCGACCCTGCTGGGTCATCTTCAGGGAGAACTTTTTGTTGTGGCTTGCACTGCAGTGCAAGCCGAGACCACAGAGAGTTCGCGCCTCCAAAAGCAACGCAGTACACAGTCAACAGCTCAACTATAAAGTGCAACCGTAGTGTAACCACAACAAAAAGTTCTCCCTGAAGATGATCCAGCGGGGTCGAAACATGTAGGAGTGTGTTACAAGTGAGAAAAAACTCTTTGTGCATTTTGTTGGTGATTAATGGTTTTTGTATAATATAGTGCACTGACATGGAACACATTAAAGGTAGTTAAATGTCTGACCTGAACGTTTTTAGGTGCACGCGGATATTTGTCGGAATGTGCAGCCGGTACTGCCAACATATATGGAAAGATAGACGATATAACTTTGAGGACAGTTTCCGGTGTGGTAATTAATGAGCATCAAACAAGAGAGCTCTGGATTAGGGTGATTTATTGGACGGCCGTCAAGGGTGTGCTGCTCTCCTGACAACTGTAACTCGAACTGACGACCCAGGCGTGCACAAACACACTGCTACGACCATTATAATTTGCTGGCCTAAATCTTAAACTGTCAGTTATTACAGTATTACCTTGTGGTGGTACAGTTATGGAGAACTGACAGAACTTACCAGCCCTTCTGATGACATTCTAATTGGTAAGTTAAGTTTAGCAGAAGATGTGTTCAAATTTCTTGTCCACATCTGAACTCCATACCTGTAATTAGAAAGTTGTATGCACTGCATCACATGTGATTATATAAATTTTATTTTTTTTTCTGTAACACACCAGCAACCATATATAAATAACACGTACGAGTCTGTATTTTGGCCATTGGTGATATGTGACACTGCGTTGCTGGGTAAATGGTTCCCAAACTTCAGAAGTAACTTGTTGCCTTCCTGTTCGTGAGATCAAGAATTAGAGTGTTATACCGGCTGCTGGTTCTCAGTATGTTTTTGCCATATTTTCCGGTTGACAAAAACAAATGCCCAATTAATTCGTAAAGCTATATAATTCAGTGGGTAATGGAATTAGAACTAACGGTGTCTTAGAAATGAAGACGAAGTTAGCATCATTTCGTTCAAAAATACTTGCAACAAACAACAATTAAGACACTGTGTGAAAGGCTGTAAATTGGAAGCAGTTGAAACATCTTCGTTCCCTATGAGAGTACGCTTATCTGTTCTCTTCACTTCAGGCCAAATTTAAACCTGCTTGTCGAGTCATGAAACTTGGTGCCCAAGCAGCGACGCTGGTCACCTCACAGTTGTGTTTGTTCATCCCTTAATATTGCCGTATATATTCATGGGATGACGCGGTCGGTTGGACCAAACTTTGACTGGTTATGCAAATGCGCACCTGAATATTGACATGCTATGTTACACTTTTGCTGCTATTCTGATGGAATGCATTACAAACCTGTAGGCTTTCTTTCCAAACACTCTCGAACAAATGCACCGCGAAGTACTAAACCCGCAAATACATGTCAGTCAGGAACTACACAGTATGAACATATTTAAAGTTTTCCCGCTCGCTGCATATGTATAAGCTACATCGTACAATAGCAGGCCTGATTTCTTATCTAACATAATTAGGGGTTACAATACCGTGATCCCGGAATCACGATTACCGGGATCCCGATCATTTTTTTTTCCGGTATTCAAATACCGGTTTTTCGGCACTAATTTATAAAATAATTGTTTAGGATTTATTCATAGAAAGATCATAAATCGACAACACTAAATCATTAATGTTACTGAATCTGCAGCTGAGAGATTGTTATACACAATACAAATGTCACGGAAACATGAAAACGTCATGAAACGTCAGCGTTCCGCAAGTTCGTTTCAAAACGAGAAATTTCCTGAGTATAATGAGATATATTCCATTAAAATATAAAACTTGAGTCGGCAATTAATAAAAAGCTGTTAACTGTTCCTGCTAAAAAAAGTTCGAAGCCTAGAAAATATGGTTAAAAAGGAAATAAAATGTTTTGAAGACGACGGAATAAGGAGGGTAAACCTGCAACTTGCCAACGACTGTCTCAGTACAATAGCACCATCCAGCATAGAATCCGAAAGGGCGTTTCCTGCCGCTAATCAAATATGTACCAAAATTAAATCACTTTAAACGATAACACGGTTGATTGCTTGTGTTTCTTAAGAGCGCACTTTATTCGAACAGGTAATGTGGATGCTTAAACATAACTAAAATTTGCTATATTTTTTTTTATAATAACTGTATTTTTAATAGTTTTTTTCTCAGAGTGTGTAATAAAAGTTTGATTTAAAACATGAATTCAAGTAATTAACATATTTTTTCCTTACGTCTTTGCACATAATTATCATCACAATTATTAGGAAAAATGTTCGTTTTTGAAATACCGGTATTAATACAGGTATCCCGGTTTCATAAATTAAAAATACCGAAATACCGTTATTAAGATTTTGACCGGTATTGTGATCCCTAAACATAGTCATAAAGAGGAGCCGTAATATGGGTAAAATAGTCTTCCGAACTTTAGTCACTGCAAAGAACCAAGTAATCTTTCCTCTTATTACTATTGTAGCGTTTGTTTGTTTACATGGTAACTCTGTTTAATCCCTTTTAATCCACCATCCATTAACGTTCGCGGCGTCGCTGTCTGTATAAACACAGGCTTAATCCTGAGGACTCCGCACATAGGATAAAAAAGTTCTGCTTTACTTCGTGTCAGCTTTTGTGTATAGTCACATATGCAGAGTCTGTGTAAATACGCGCATCTGTTCTTCCTCTCGCTCCGTGAACATGTAAATGACTGTGCTGGGTACCGTTAGGTGTTGGTCTCAGTTCAAGACTTTTTTCCTCTGGCGCAACAGCCCAACTCGGGCCTAGGCCGCCTCTTTGTAGAGGTTTCTAGATCACACACAATTAGACACACACACACACAGCCGATCGGGCTCCTCTGAAGGAGTGATCAGCTCGTCCTAGAAGCCGCTACCTTTGACAACACACAACACTCATAAGAGACAGACATCCGCGCCCTCAGTGGGATTCGAACCCGCAATCCCAGCAAGCAAGCGGCAGCACACCCACGCTTTAGCCCGCGCGGCCACCGGGATCGGCCAGTTCAAGACTTATACTCCCGAACTTTTACAGGAGGCTGATATTAGGGTAGGCCTGCGTGTTTTTGGAAGGGTAAATTAATTTGCACGTATAATTTTAACTTACTGAATGCTGTGCCGACGTAGTCCACTCTGCAGAGAAACAAACATTTATCATATTTATGCTATGACATCGTAATCGGTCATTCCGAACGGTAAAAGAATTTCCACACGAGACTGTGACTGTCGATGCAAAATCTGCAGGCAATTTGATGGGGGTGTGTAAAGTTCTCTACGTTATTGAATGGTGTAAAGGTGCTGACCGGACGAATCGCTGTGTGACATTTCCAAGGAATTTTTTTCTTTTGTGACTGTATACTGTAGTGGGTTTAATGAGTAGTAAGCAACCTAATTAACCTTTTAAAGCCTAGCGGTTACTTTGCTTGCCACTAGGTTTAACATTCAACAGTTCTAAGAGTTTCTCGCATTGAGTTTACGTGTTTTGTACGGATTTCAGAACAAACAGTGACTTTTGGCTTAGGCAGCATTAACAGACTGGTTTTTATAACCCAGACGGAAAGTGTTTACTGCGCGGTACGCGCTGAGTCCTTACGTAAAATAAGACACGTTTCGTCATTAAACGGTTAATACAAATCTAAGATGGTAGAGCCAGGTGGAACCACCTGAAAGAGTAAAGATTAGGCGGACGGAGATACGTGTTGCATTGCTCACCATCAGCGAGAATAAGAAAGAGATTTACGTCTAAGCAGACGATACATGTCAAAGCCTATTATGCAGTATCAAGGGTTTGATCGTGGATACTGAGTAAACAGGTTCCTTTTTTTAGTGGTGAAGGGCCCCGCAGCAGACGCTGCGGACGCACCGCAACCTTGAGGCTTATTGTACAACCCTGTGATGAAGATGAAGATGATTATTATTTTCTGTTCTTTTCCTAGTAATGGAGCACCGGTGGAATGAAACTGACAGGGGAAACCGAAGTACTCGGGGGGGAAAAAAACCTGTCCCAGTGCCACTTTGTCCACCACAAATCCCACATGGACCGACCCGGGATCGAACCCGGGCCACCGCGGTGGGAGGCCGGCGGCTAACCGCCTGAGCCATGGCACGGCCGAGTAAACAGGTTACTGTGGACACAGTAAGCGGCGAACCGATGCAGGGACAAAATCAAACGTAAGAATACTGTGACCGAAGAAACACTATCCGGAGTCGCGACATTCCTCCGTCTGTTTTGTGTGTTTCTATTATTATTTCCAGAATCTCATCATAGCTGTAGATTTAAGATGAATAGATTTTTGGCAAGTCACGGGGTCAAGTTTTCAAGCAGGTGAAACTTAAGTTCTTCATTTTACTACGCTACATACTTTGAGATACGCTGAGCATCTTCAGCATAACTTCACAAGAACTTTACAGTTTCGGGGTTCTTCGTGGTGTCGGTTCACATATATCACGGACATCGAAATGCAGATTATTATACGTACTTACCGTTTTCAACATTTTTGTTGGCGTGGACAAAGTGTAACTTATGCCTGGTATTGGATAGTTATTTCCTTAGGCTACATATATCGACCCTCGTTGTCGAGAAAGAAAGGACGGAAGAATCTAACCGTGTCGCAGCATTATATCAGCTATATATGAAGTTTCCTTTTCATGTAGGAATATGACTCTGTGGGTGGGGTGGAAGAATATTGCGACTTAAACAATGCTTATTATGGCAAGCAACTGAAAAGACATAGAAAAACCGACAGAGAAAATCAATGGCAGCAGCAATGGCTTCGTCTTCGAAGGGAGGCTTTGCATTGACTCAATTCATTGACCAGCGTCCTTTCAGAGGACAGTGTTTTCTTTCAAAACAGGGTTGTTTGATCAGGGAAATGGTTTTAGGCTATTGTACAAAGCCACACCACACAGTCTTTGACTGATGACAGTACCTAGCCCTATGTGAGAAACACGAAAATGGAGCACCATCTTGAATTGCGCGTGCTACGAAATGGTGTCACTTCCATTACAACTTGATCACTTTCACAGTTACACACTTCAGAAAAGCCTTGTGTCTTCTTGAACATTTCTGATAACTAGGCCGTCCAATTTGCAGCTGTGTGATTTCAGATTCATTACTCCCACGTAAAAGAAATTTTGTTTGTAACATACCGTAGGTAGGGAGGCTGGAATACCGTAGCCTATAGAGGAGAAAGTCACGTACTGTTTAGCCAAAGAACCGTTATTCGCGGCTGAAACAATAGATTTTTCTCCAGTTCAAAATGTCTAGTCCTGGGGGCCCAACTAGCTTCATATTTATTGCGTTTCGGGTTCTCTTTCCTCGGTGGTAAAGCGGCCGAGGCGTGAAGCTGATTACTCACCTCCATCTAGTGCTGGGGTTAATAATGAGTGGAGTTATACCTCTACTATCCCCTACGTTTATGGCGTGTACAGAGCCAACTTCACTCTGACTTTTATTTTTAGTTGTAAATTGAATGCAACTGTTAGTGTTATCAGCTAAAGCGAACTGCCACTTTAACCCTTTAAAGACGAAGCTTATCTGTTTTATATAAGGACTCAGTGCGTACCGCGCTGTAAACACTCCCCACTTCGGTTATAAAAACCAATCTCTTAATGTTTTATAAGGCAAAAGTTGCTGTTTGTTCTGAGATCCGTACAAAACACATAAACGCAATGTGGGCACCACGTAGAATTTTTTAATGTTAAACCTGGTCGTATGTAAAGTTACCGCTAGGCTTTAAAAGGTTGAGATATAAATAAAATTGACGTTCGTCTTGTTATAGCACACCATTTAAACTTGTCCTGTACACGAATTATTGATACTTACAATATTAATATTCTGTCAAATGTAGAATTTTAATGGTGTACTTTGAAGAAGGTTAACAACCCAAAATTTAATTAACATGTATGTGTAATTCGCATAGCATTTACCAAAGTACGGTCGCGGTGTCGCTTAAACCAGTGTCGTTATAACCGGGTTCAACTGTAAATAATTTCAAAATAACGTTCTTATAGGTATGAGAGAGATAAATCTTCTAAAGTTATTCTTTTATTTAAAAACAAGATGTACATAGCACCGCGACTTCACATCTGCGTCGACCCTCCTAGACAGTGGGCGAACAGTCCTACTTGTAGGTGTGCATGTTGTATGCAAGTTTGTTGTACTACAATGTTCCCTCTAAGCTGCGCGGATGCGCGGCCGCGCAGTAACTGAAATGCTTCCACGTACACTGAATTGTTGCCGCGCAGCTGGAATTTTTCAAATTTCATTGTAAATGACCTTATGCATATTACAAAAAAAAAAACTTTTAAAGGACTGCGCAGTCCTCAGGCCGTGTACAAATTATTTGCTCAAAACAGCGGCAGGTCCGCGCAGCTGTAACAAAAAATTAGAGGGAACGCTGTTGTACTACGTTATGGATTACGCTTTTTATCCTTGTTTATTTGGAAAGAAAGGATGCATGAGGAATAGATGGCAAGCAGTTGCTTCAGAAAAAAAAAGTGTTATTGTAGAATATTTTACGATTAAAATCTTGTCTCGTAATGGGCGCTACCAACGTAGGGGCACAGTGCCCATGTCTCGCCACGCGATTTATCTGCCAGTTTTAAGGCACGGAGTAATGACGCGCTCCGAAGGAGCAGAAATAATTCAGTGCGACTTGTTTTCAAATCGACGCGTCTTGTTTGTGGAATTAACGGTGGTTGTGGAAGGTAGTTTGGTTGTCACGAGTTGGCAGCCCGTGTTATTTCAAGTGTTCACATGGGAAATTAAGTGGCCTAACGTCAGAGAAGATGGGGAATCGCGAAACAAATTCAGTTTATGGCTGCATGCTCTACACTAATTGATTCCAGCTTACACTCCTAGCCTTTTGCTATTCACGTCATTCAGTCTGTGTTCTTCTGAATTAATTTTGACCTGGTGAGAGTCAGCCTAAAAACTTGAAAAGATTTAAATGCAATACGAATTGGTACAGGCTGGCAAACTCCGAATGCCATGTACAAAGCAAAATTAATAGTCTTTTTCAGTGCTGGACAGTTATCTGAATGACTGGTTTGTTGATCGTTTGACTGATTGATCAACCTACTGTTAATTGAAAGAAAAGAGTAACTGATTTACTGGCAGTAAAACTGAACGAGTATTTGACATAACAAACTGTTTTGGTGGCAGTTTAAAATGAATTGTATTATTTCGTGGCAAAAATAAATCGCCTCAACCTTTTAAAGTCTAGCGGTAACTGTATATACTATCAGGTTTAACATTAAAAAATTCTACGTGGTGCCCACATTGCGTTTATGTGTTTTTTACGGATCTCAGAACAAAAAGCAACTTTTGCCTTATAGAAAACATTAAGAGATTGGTTTTTATAACCGAAGTGGAGAGTGTTTACAGTGCGGTACGCACTGAGTCCTTATATAAAACAGATACGCTTCGTCTTTAAAGGGTTAATAATCAATTTAAAGACTGAAGTGGATAATAAGTTGTATATCAACAAGGGAACAGAGACGTCAATGCTCGTATAACGGCCCATTAAATTTCATTAAGAATTTATAGAATAAGAAGATTTACCGATGATATGAATGTAACAGGTTAACAATTTGTCACTATGCTTAATTATCATGCAATTAAAGCACGGTACGTAATCAAGCACGTTCTGAACATCATCACTACATGTAGGTCAGTGGTCAGTTTCACATCATAACCTTTCTAACTCCCTCGGTATCCGTTTAACGGACGGCTGCTTGGACGCCACGACCGGTCTGATTGATTAAATCAGAAAAAACTGATCCGTTTACAGTAGAAGATTGACTGATTAAGTATTAGAATACTCTTATTCATTTACTCTCATTTACCCAAAATGTAAGGCAAGCAGACTGGTTAATGAACAAGAGGATGTGACGGTAAAGAACTGACTGATTGACCGATGTCTTGAGTTTCGTTTCGTATTCCTTCCCTCTTCTACCTGCTTGTTCACAGTAGGTGTAGGGGGTTTTTATTTTCACGTGATCACACTCAGACACACCACAGTCGGCAGGACTCCTCTGGACGAGGGATCGGCCCGTCGCAGAGACCTCTACCTGACAACACAAACACTATACAAAAGACAAACATCCATACCTCCGGTGGGATTCGAACCCACGATCCCAGCAAGCGCTCGGCCGCAGACCTACACCTTAGACCGCGCAGACACTGGGATCGGCGATGTATTGAGTTACTGATAACAAATGCGACTGGCAGTTTGGCAGGATAAACTAAGTAACAGAAAACTTAGTGGTTAACCGGCACAAAGACGGGCAAATTTTTCGGTATGAGAACTTTAAGGCGAGAGGCATGTTGAGGAATTTAAGTGTGGAAGGAAGAATAATATTAACAGGAAGCTGAAACACACAGGACCAGTGCTTTTGGACTGAAATCATCTGGCTCGGTGCCCAGACTCGTAGCGAGCCCTTGTGAACACGATGATTAATTTTATGGTTTCATACAGTTCGAGAATTTGACGGTTCTCGTAACAACCATTTCTCTCTCTCTCAAGAACACTTTGCTTCATTGAGTTAGCCCATTGAGTTAGTTGGTTAGTTGCTTTGTTAGGACGTTTCGAAGGCTAATAATGTCTGATACTAACTAGACTTTCTTATCCAATGAGAATTAGTTCTGTAATGCTGTCAGAAATCTCTCTTTCTTCACCGGCTTAGAAGATAAGAACCCTGATTCGAGTGACAGAAAAAGGCGCGTTGCCCTGACGACTCGGCTTGAACCGCAATTTTAAGTCTTCAAACTGCCATCTGTCGCAGCAGCCAACATTTAGGTCGACAGCTTAAGACGAAACTAAGTGATGTTCTGGGAAGACATTACTATGGCTGCATGGTGGTAAGAAGCCCGACAACCGCATCATCATCAGACATTAGAGTAAATTTTTTACTCAGTTTTTGTACAAAACATCCGCTATTACAAATTGTTTATAACTGTGTATAATTGGAAAGCTAGGTCCAATAACGCACGTCATGAAAGACACTGCTTTTAGAAGTTCATGGTCGAAACTTTTCACAAAATATTCTCCTTTTTAGGGGCCCTAAAGTAAATTTTTTGTTTACAACGATCTTCCATTGGATCCTTTTCTGAGCTGCACTGTGAATCGAGTCCACATCTTTAACACTCCATTTTTTAATTTCTGTATTATTTCATCTACGCTGAGATCTTCCGGTTTCATCCTTTCCATTTGCAGACTGAAGGTTTTCATTACAATCAGAGTAAAAATTTAATATGTAGTTGTACTTGTCATAATTCTGTCTCTTGCTACTTTTATGAGGAAACTGTAAGGAATTTGCTTATTTTCTTAAAATTATAACACCACTACTCTTGTTTTGAGAGTAACAGATTAGATTTAGATAGTGCTTTGACCTGGAACCTATGAACTTTTGCCACACGTTTATTATCGGTGACTGAGATAAAATACGTTTTCTGATTCGCGTGAGATGTGCGGAACGTAATGTGCGCTGTTGACCGTCATTTGACTGGACAGCGTAACAAGTTTAGATGCTGTGTTGCAGTGTGTAATAACGTCAATCGCGATACACTTCTGGGGTTCACGTTACGGCGATTCGAACATTTTGGGAGGGATGGTAACAATTGAATTGGTCGTATAACCAACAGGGTTACACTGTAGCGAGCTGCACTGCAGCAAATACCGCAAATTCTCTGTCTGCAGTAACGCACAATGAGCAATACAAACCATGCAGTGTGTGTGTGTGTGTGCGTGTGTGTGTGTGTGTGTGTGTGTGTGTGTGTGTGTGTGTGTGAGTGATAAATTATGACATAAAAGAGTATAGCACTGGTCATATGCGGAAACTCAGAATTTTTAATCCCGTTTTCAGGTATTTTAAAATGCAGCCAATGCTGGTGAAGCTTGAAACTTTTAAAGCTGTGATTATTACATCAAAAGGATAAATTGTGCGCGCAATGAGAAACAAGAAATCCACACAAAATCCTGATCACAAGATCTTATACTTTTGTGTTATATGTATCAAAATAATGATGACATTTGTTGTTTTTCGACAGGGTTAAGTAATTATCGGGTTTTAGACTGACAAAAAAGATAGGAGGTTTACAGTTTTTAGGGCATGACGTGCCGATTGATAATTTATTTGACGTTTTGGAATAGCTAGTTGCCTTTATCTTCAGGGTGGTTACTCTGAAGATACAGGCAACAATATCCTTCTAAACGTCTGTAACAAATTACCAACCGACACAACGTCATAATCCTGAATGCTGTAGTCCTTAGCAACAACGTTGTGAAAATCCCATATCACATACCACACACATATACAGAAGTATATATTTCAATTCCTCAATGATCAGTCACAACCAACAATTTTTCCTTAATTGAAAGTTATTTGGTGACCAGGTTTCGGCCTATAAAGCCATCATCAGGCCTTAGAAAAACATGAATTGGGGAACGTCATGTTTTTGTAAGGCCCGATGATGGCTCTTTAAGCCGAAAACTGGTCACCAAATAACTTTCAATAAAGGAAAAATTGTTGCTTGTGACTGATCATTGAGGAATTGAAACATCTACCTTTGTATACACACGCCAACTGAGATGTTTAGCATGGAAACATATACAGGGTTTCCATAAAAGAATGGTAGGATTTTAAAAGTCAATAATATAGGACTCGTGCGGTATAAAACAGTGAAAGTGGTAACACTGGATTCTATCACTCAAATAGTTTTTACGCACACCAGGAGCTACAGCGGTCTGGTAAGAGCGGCTTTGGATGAGAAATTCCCAAACAAATGGATCGCCAGAAGTGGACCTATACCTTGGCCTCCCAGAAACCTGGATTTAACTGTTCTTGACTTGTTCTTCTGGGGTACATCAAGAACATTGTGTACGCCGAAAAAATAAAGAGACCTGAAACACCTGAAGGACAGAATCTGCGCAGTTATTGAAACAGTCGTGCCAGAGATGCTTTCTGGTTTATGGGAGGAAGCTGAATATAGATTAGACATTTGTAGGGCGACAAATGGTGCCCATACTGAGCTCTATTAAACATCATATAGTTCATGTGAAATTCTTCTGTTTTTCTCGTTAAATCGTATTTTTTTTCTCTTTCCTAACTAGGCTTTCTTCAGTGGACTCCTTAACCTTTTAAAGCCTAGCGGTAACTTTACACACCACCAGGTTTAACATTAAAAAATTCTACGTGGTGCCCACATTGCGTTTATGTGTTTTGTACGGATCTCAGAACAAACAGCAACTTTTGCCTTATAAAAGATTAAGAGACTGGTTTTTATAACCGAAGTGTAGAGTGTTTACAGCGCGGTACGCACTGAGTCCTTATATAAAACAGATACGCTTCGTCTTTAAAGGGTTAAATCCTACCATTCTTTTATGGAAACCCTGTGTGTGTGTATGTGTGTGTGTGTGTGTGTGTGTGTGTGTGTGTGTGTGTGTGTGTGTGTGTGNTGTGTGTGTGTGTGTGTGTGTGTGTGTGTGTGTGTGTGTGTGTGTGTGTGTGTGTGTGTGTGTGTGTTGATTTCCGTCTAATCAAGTGAAAGCCTATTCTTTCTTCTCGGCCTTCAACGTACGTCGATATAGCCTAATAATCAGAGTTATATTTAAAAAAACCCACGTGGTACGATAAACCTCGTCTCTCAGCCGCATTGCGGGCCACTTCAGGCTGGAAATCCTCATACAGCGTTCTTCCTCCGGGTAGTCAGTGCTGAGCATTAAATTCAAGTCCACTTTGTCCTTACGGAGTTGGTTTAGTTGGTAGCTCCTGCTGCCTGATGAGTGGACCCCTAATGAAATAAACTGGCCGTCTCGGAGATGCCGCACAAACATTTCTATTATTAGTTTAAATAGGGAAGCGAATGTACTACTTGTGCTGAAAATATCAATTTTGGAAGGCCGCACGACAGCCTTCACTTGTTTACTCACCCTAACATTTTACTGCGTATCTTTTGTAACATAATTTAAAGCTAATCAGTATAGATACGGGTGCTGTAAAACATAACAAGTCCATTTGGTGAAGAAGCTACCATTTCTTATTTTAGGCTTACATAAAAATGGGAAGAGCCACGTACGCTTAACTCTTATAGGAAAGTAGGAATAATATATTGCAACTTAATATAACTAATTCTGTGCAGCAGAATTTTTCTTAAGAAGCTAGTATTTCCTCAGTCAAATAATTACCCAAAGTTGATGCAACCTGTAGGTTCATTCCCGTGTTTACAAAATCCCACCACTTGTCCCAATCCACAACAAGGTCAGTGCACTCCACGCTTTCACATCCTATTGTTTTAAGGTATGTTCCTCATGGTATGCTCGTGTCTACATCTAGGTCACCCAAGTGATCTCTTTCCTTCTTGTTTTTCCACCAACACCCGGTATGCGTTCCTGTCCTCCCACATGCATGCCACATATCCACCCCATCTCTTTCTTATGGTTTTGTCATCCGAATAACATTTTGTGGCACAAACAATCTAGTGTAAGGTTAACATATGTAGGGATTTTGGTGAAGTGCATTCACTTTGTGGGATGTTGGCTTACAGGTCAAAGTCGGAAACTGCAGAAAGTTTATTCTCCTGTACTGGATGTATAAAACCAGTAACTTTGACATTCCTTCGTCTTTACTGGAAATACAGGCCGCTGTGTGTACCCTTGTGAAATTATTGTCCACTTATGGACGAGAAGGTCAGATTTATGCTGCATTTCTATTTTGTTCAATCGCACTGTTTTGTTTTCTTTGTTCCTGATAACCTACGTCAATGACAGTTTCAAACCTAACCTTAAAGAGTGGGGATTTAGCGGCGAGAGCGAAGAATTCGGTTCTTAAAATGACAGCGTCTTGTCTGATATACCACTACTTTATGCCAGTGGAATCAGGTGCCTCCCTCTTTGAACCTGCTGCCTTCATTTTTATGTTCCTACCAAAACGTCGGTACTTATCTACAGTGTTACACCACATGATATCCCAGAAGACAGTAATATTCATTAACCTCAGAGGATCGTGCCACGTTTATACAAAGCAAGACAGCTGCAGGCAGTATTTATACAAATGTGTGTAATGACCCATCTTACCCGCCACTCGCATAGAGAGCCAGATCGGGTAAATTTCCAGTCTAGCGAGGCGCGTCAGTGTTCCCGGTGGCTGCCGAACCTTGAGTGTCTACATCTGACGGTGTAGGCAGTGCAGCAGTGGCATATATAGCGCGATTCCTGGCCAGCTTCTTTCGTAGATCAGAGCCTGTTATTTAACCTTTTAAAGCCTAGCGGTAACGTTACGTACTACCAGGCTTAACTTTAATCAATTCCCCATTGTGCCCACATTGCGTTTATGTGTTTTGTACTTATCTGGGAACAATCTGCAACTTTTACCTGACATATCGTCAAATGACTGGTTTTTTAAACTGAAATGGAGAGTGTTTACTGCGCGGTACGCCCTGAGTCTTTATATTAGACAGAATGCATTTCGTCTTTAAAAGGTTAAAACCGCAGCCGGTATAGAGTAGTCAGTATATTGACTAGCCCTTGTGCTGGACGATCAGGAATTCGAGTCCTGGCAGAGGCAAGGGATGTTTTGTTCTTCAAAATGACCATACCGGCTCTGGGTCCGCCCGGCCTCTTATCCGTAGAATACGGGAGTCAAGCGGCGGAAGCGTGACGCTAACTACTCACCTCGATTTAGGTCCGAAGTTAAGAATGAGTGATTCCGTACCTGTGCTCCCCCAATACGCCTTCATGTGTGTACAGAAGCGACTTTACCATTTGACGTTAAACACGTTATTTAAAACTACAAAAGCTTTGTGAGATTTGTGGTTCTGACGAGGGTAAATACGAAGGTTACTGTCTTGTGAAAAGTGTGGCCACGTAGATTCGTAGATAATGTTTACAAAACTACACGGCGTCACATCCATCAAACAGTAATTTTCATTGGAAAGCGTTGATCCGCTCACGGATGTGTCACCCATTCTGCTACTCACACAATAAACACGATGTGGCGAAATAAGTGAACGTCGCTTCTTTCGCGTTGGGATTTGACGTAATAATGAATTAAGTATAAACTTAATGTGGATTGGGGAAAGAAACACGACATGAGTGTGGTACAACCACTTTGGGCTACGCTTTAGCGGTAGTTTTGTGACTCCCTGTCTGGTACGCAATTCTCTGACACCCTTCTGCCTACAGTCGTTATCCAAACTTTGCATCTGAACTGCTTTCGACTGCGAATTCCTTTAGAGAACTTAAGCTAGCAAAGCAGGTCTAAAAGCGGGACACCAAAACTCAAGACACGTAAATATTTTGGCGATTGAATTTATGTATATGCAAGAGTTGATCTGTACCATTTGGCCTTTTCAATATTTGTGACTTTTACATCAGGAATCGAGGAAATTCACGAAATAAAATTATCGAAATTACGAAATTGAACTGTACGTCAAAATCAAACAGATGGAAAGAAAGAGTTGACCCTCGATCACCTGGGTGTGAAGATGAATAGCTGGTGTACTGACGAGTTCGCTGGCAAGCAAAATTGTCCATGTGTGTCGTAACCTGTCGGATATATAGTTTACGTGGCAGCGTCACATCCACTGAAACAAAAGCCCCTCGAATCTTGATCCAAAGGCGATGCACCGCAGTACCCATGCTAAACGTAACCCCGTTGCTACAATACGTTCACAGATAGGCTCCGCAACTTGAGTGGAAGTGAAAAAGGCTGTTTTGCCTAGAAGTTTCGACGTCGTTACTTGCCCGTGTAGACTTCAACCGTATGAAGTCTGGTAATGAATTCTGAACAGCGTTTCTTGAAGGAGAAACACAACTGGATTCTAATTTAGGCTCACTGAGACTAGATCTCTGTGTAAATTTGTTTCTAAGACGGTGATTTTGGTTCCATGGCACGAATATGATAATGAGGTGTTGGACGAGGAAGTTTGAGTGCTCTCCTTTTGTGAGACTGAACTAGGAGATGAATGTTCCGACCGAGAGTGTTCAGTGCGACAGGTTAGCTGTCGATTATGAAGTCCTTTCACGTTTCTTCTTCAGAGTTATTGATATCATTTGTTATGATCGGTTTCTCAGTGATACACGATAAAATTTATAGTGTAAGTCTTGAACTATACATGTCACCAAGCTGTGTTATACACGAAGTTACTAGGCCTATAACTTACTCAATTCTGCGCTGTGTACTGTATATTTTTTTGTGTACATGAACAATGTTGCTGAGAAAGAGGGAGGACTGAATTTCTGCCGCGCGTCTGTATGTGTATGTGTATGTATGTGTGTTGGTTTGTATGTGTGCGTTTTTGCGTGTTGATGCGTATGTGAGTTTGGATATGTGTTTGTGTTTTTGTGTGTTGGTGTGTATGTGTATGTGTGTTTGTGTTTCTTTTTGTGTGTATTGGTGTGTATGTGTGTTTGTATGTGTATGTTGGTGTGTATGTGTGTTTGTATATGTTTTTGTGTGTGTTGGTGCGTATGTGCGTTTGTACGTGTTTGTATATGTGTATTGGTGTGTTTGTATGTGTGTGTTGGTGTGTATGTATGTTTTTGTGTGTGTTCTTGTGTATGTGTGTGTTGGTGTGTATGTGTGTTTGTACGTGTTTGTGTGTGTGTGTTGGTGTGTTTGTATGTGTATGTTGGTGTGTGTGTGTATGTTTTTGTGTGTGTTCGTGTGTATGTGTGTGTTGGTGTGTATGTGTGTTGGTGTGTATGTGTGTTGGTGTGTATGTGTGTGTTGGTGTGTATGTGTGTGTTCTTGTGTATGTGTGTGTTGGTGTGTATGTGTGTTTGTATGTTTCTCCTGTGTTATCGTAACTTTCGTTGCGGTAGTCACATATATTCTGTTTCTGCTTTAGTCTTAAATGAGAATGCACTGGATGCGTTAACAAAAATTCTAAATTTGCTATTTACTTACGTTTGAAGGCTGACTTAATCGAAATTGCATATCGCTCATGGAACAGCAATTTTTCGTAACTCACACAATTCGTCTTAATGAGATTCCCACACTACCAGGCAGTTTAAAACGCATCTTCTGTACAAATGTTGTATCCACAAAAAAATTGCTTCTGCTTCTACGTATTTTCATAAAAACGTAACATGCTTAAGTGTTGGTCTATTAAGGATCTGTTAAGTTTTTTTCTCTCTCCTGTAAAACTGTGTATCGGTGGGCTACGACAAATTCCTGTTTCACGAGAGATGTATTGAAAAGTTGTTTCGTAGGTCAAAGAGAACATATATTTATGATAAATACCAATCTGTTACGGTTGTGTATGCGTGTACTCACTATTTATGGTGAGAATCATAAGGAAACATATAAATACAATGAATGGTAAAATTCATAGTTTGTTAATATTACAGAAGGTGTTGCGTGCACTTAACAATGGACTTTAAACTGCCCTGTAGATTATACTTAATCACATGCACTAATTACAAGGCTGCTGGTGTACTGCGAAACTGAAGCCAACTCTTTTCTTTAGCGAGTTAGCGAATACTGGAAGTATTATGAAATCAAATGAGACAAATAATGTATTTCACTGTTTCTGGGAAGTATTTGTTTATTTTATTTATCAAGTTAAGTATAACAGCGTCTTTAGTGATGACAAATGTTCACAGAAGTTCCTGACACATGCTGTCCTTCGGTTTCAATGCATGAATGATCCTGCCGGTACCAAGAATGCCCGGTACACTGACGGATTGCAGGTGTGTGTCATATCACTGTGGCAGCCGCTTCAATCAAACGCCAAAGTTAGTCAAGTCTGCCGAAACTCTTCGGGTGAATTATACCACTCTGCAGTTCTTACGGGTAGAAGTCGGCGGAAGTGAGATCGGGCGATCGGGGAGGCCGGATAACGGACCGTTTCATCCCGTCCATCGATATGAGTAGTGACGGTCCGAAAATAAACAGCAGCTCCGTGACGCAAAACCGCACAATTTGTGAAAATGATGATAACACATTCTGCAGTAGTTGAAATAACTATATCGTGTCCTTACCTCGCTAACAAAGCGGTTACAACCATATGTTTGTAGGAATTCTTTGGCTTTATTTTAAGAGAAGAACACGATTTTTATACTTAATTATGTAATTCACAACTATTCTCTATAATTAGAAAAAATATTTTCAATGTGTTTGTGTTATGGTGGTCAAAGAAAGGAGAATGAGTTTGGCTGGGTACGCGGCACACGTGGGGAAAGAGTGATTCATATAGGGTTGTGGTAGGAAAACGTGAAGGAAAGAGACCACTTGAAAGACGTAGCCAAAGATGGCAGAGTAGTACTAAAATGAACCACGAAGAAAAAGGGTGGGATTGTGTGGACTAGATTGATCAGGCTGTGGTTATGAACAAGCGGTGGGCTGTTATGGACACGGTAATTTACCTTCGAATTCCATAACATACGGAGAATGTCTTTATTAGCGGAGAAACTTTAGTTTCACAAGGACTCTCTTCGGTGGAATTACTGAGTTGGTTAGTTTATAGTTTGTCTGTACGTTAGATGTGTATTGAAATCTGTCTCTATAAAATTAATATCAGTTAAGAAACTTTTAATTTTTTCGTTTCACGACTATCACAAGAATATTATTGATAAACCTTAACAAGACGGGCAGTGTACATATAACGTAACAGTGGGTCGCGTTCGCGTAACCACTGTTGCTGTGGAAAAGCAATAAGTATTAAATATTATGAGTGCGTGTGCCACATTGCATCTTTTCAGAACCATATTGTATATTGTAATATGTGGCCTCTCCGGCTCAACCGTATTTTTCCACATTATCTCATAAACGGCAGGATTTTTGGAAAAGAATTATTGAACATAAAACGTGTGTTTTGATCTTCTCTACAACTTTTATTTGAAACATTGCTCATCGAGAAAATAATTCAGTGAGATATCATAAATGTACATAAGTAGTCATGTAAAGTACCCGTTATTCGTGTCAGATTTCAATGAACCTTGAATTTTCTGGACATAAGTTTCGAAAAATTCTCAAATATCGAATTTATTGAAAATCAGTTTAAGTGGCATCTGAGTTGTTCCCTACGGACAGACAGGCAGAGAGACGGACGGACAGAGAGACAGGCATCAAGAAACTAATCGTCATTTCTCGCAATTTTGCGAACGCGCCTAAAAAAAACTACGCGGGGTAAAATGTTATGCATTTCTCCGTAAAGCAGCTTCTTAACAAAGAGGGGTCGTAGTTCATAGTACTGCTCAGTATTTCGGGACTACCCTCAGAGCTGCCCCTGGTAAAATTAAAATTAAATGTATGTGGGGGTACATTAACGTCCAGAATTTAGTTACAGCTACGGCGCATTTCTTTCTGACTGTACGGATATGCTTTTGTGTTTATTTTTATGTGCCTGACTGTTACATTCTGCAACGTTCCTTTTGAATATGAACCGTAATCATTAAACAAGCACCACTTCGGGCCATTACTGAATTATATGCTAGAAAGTTTACAGTACTGTTAATTTGACGGCGTGTTTTATTCCAAAGTAAATCGGCGTTGAAGTTGCATAGCTATTAGGCGATAAACCAAAGCTGTTATCAACGTAACCTGTTGGAAACAGCCATTGCAGGATTAGAAGTATAAACCCACAACTGTATTAACATGTATCCATTACTAAGTCGGAAGTTACCATAAAATAGTGTACATCAGGCGCTGTCTAACTTTTTCGCTGGCGTAGCACTAAATGAAATTTAACAATTTCAGTGTACCAATGATATGTGTTTGTATTTAAATAGAAAAGCTGGAATTGGAAAGACCATTGACAACGGGGATGAGTGATACAATGTTGCCACCAGTGCTGCGTATTACCAAGTGTATGTGGGTTAGGTTTTATGTATTTTTTAAAACTTTATCCATTTTTATACTTCAGTTGTTTATTAAGACCGCATACCATAGTCTGATAAATCATGGTGTAAATGAAATAATCCATAACGGTGGGTTAAGGTACAAATCACAACATTTGTCTGCTGTAATTTCCTCTTCCCACTGTTGTGATTTTGGTATATGCTAATCCAAGAACAACTCACACAGTATCTGCGGTAAGTAAAGCGAGCTTCATGCAATATAACCTTGCATTGTGTTTTACTATAAAACCGTCGTTTGTTAAAAATTGTCCTACCATTAAGCATTCATTTTATTTATTTATTTTTTTTAGTGGAGAAGGGCCGCGCTGCAGACGCTGCGGACGCACCGCAGTCTTAAGTCTTCTTGTGCAACCCTGTGATGATGATGACAACGATGATGATTATTTTTGTCCTTTTCCAAGTAATGGAGAACCCGCGGAATGAAATTGACAGGGGAAACCGAAGTACTTGGGGAAAAACCTGTCCCACTGCTACTTTGTCCACCACAAATCCCACATGGACTGACCCGGGATCGAACCCGGGCCTGCGCGGTGGGATACCGGCAACTAACTGCCTGAGCCATGGCACGGCCTTCATTTTATATTCGTCAAACCGATGCCGTGTTTGACCGTGTCTCGGGTAGGGTGTACGCGTAAAGACTTTGTAGTGATTTTAAATAAATAAAATTTGCCATTAAGTTGTTGAAGTAAGCGCATGACTGTTATGTTTTTAGACAGAAACGGTATTACTTCAGTCGTGAAACGACGCGAACATGAAAGCTTTCAGCGCCCGGCAGCTCCCGAGTTTGCGGTAATCCTGTAGCTGCATCCGTGGAAGCAGCACGCATACAAACTGGGCTCTACATGAAAGCAATTGAAGCCGGTTATCGATTCTAGAGAGATAATTGACGGCAGAGTGGCAAAATATGAAACACTGAATAAGTAACACGAAACATTGAGACAAAGCCGCGTTTCCGTGGGTTGCGGATTGGTATCTCATCTTTTAAGGTATCATTTTATTGATATATCGAGCTTCCTCCTAAACATCCCACACTGCAGTAGTAGCAGCAGCAGCAGTTGTAGTTGTAGTTTTGTAAGTAGTTTTGAAAGTTAAGTGAATGTCTGGAGCAAGACATGTTCTTCTTGACGCTGATAAAAGTATTGCTCCACATTTTACAGAATCGTTGTTTTTTAGGGGGGATCTCGTACGTTCTGATAGTGTACAAGAGTTATTTGTGTGCATAGAGACACTCCCAGACGTCCGCAGTATTTGCATTTTCGAAGGTACATCGCAAGTCGAAATTTGAGTATGCGGAAATTGATTATGCATATGGTGAACTGTATGTGTAGCTATATGTACAAGGGAATTCAGTTTAAATTCAAACTCCAGCACACTGGAACATGATCGGCCGCAGTATGACCTCCCCGCCGTCTGTGTTATCGCCCAGCAGTATTCTTCCGCGACCTTCGTCGCATGCGATTTTATTCCTGTAAGGAAAATTTCGGCGCTTTTATTGAATGTCGGCTTATCATATTAACATAGTCCACTCATCCGACCGCAGACACGCGGGAGGTGACAGGATATTTGTCAAATAAAGTGAGGACTGCGTAGTTTTAAAGTCACATCCGAAGGCTCATAAATGTGACGCTGAAGTTGTTTAGATTTGTGGCCTTGTTGGTTTTGACGCCGTGTAGTTTGGAACTTGTTTCCAAAAATTGCGGAAGAACATGACGCCTCCATTTCAGGGTATAAACTATGCGATGTCACCGAAACGCTGTCGAAATGGTTGCATTTCTTTGCATGTTGGAAGTCCAAGGTTAAACTCTCGGCCCTAAGAGCGGTTATCATAACAGGTTTATATGGTTTTCTTCGGGCCCTCCAGGCAAATGTCATGATAGTACTAGGGTTTCCGTGTATCCGTCACAAGAAAAGACATTTCCCGCTTATTGACCATAAAAAGGGGACATGTCAGTGAAAAGAACGTGAGAAAGACAACATATAGTCAGTCGCCATTTTATTAAATAAAAGTTCCTCTCAAACTTTCTCGGCTGCTAGGTCTTTGAATCGCATGGGTAAGAAATAACTAGGGAGGGAGATGTGATTTAAGGATGCTTTTCGCTGAGTTCAAGTTTTCAGAATTTCAGTACCGAAGTTTTGTGAAACGTTGCGAGGGTCAACTGCCGAACGCGCGTTTTTTGACGCGAATAATGCTAACATAATATTACGTGTTTCTCGGAAAACAGGAGTAGATTTTTTTTGCATTTAAGTACATTAAAATACGTAGACGTTTTAAGAAGTAATAAATAGTAAAACACTGACAGTTCTCCAAATTTAAAAACGCCGTCCGGACTGAAATTTTTGGTTCGGAAAAGAAGACATGTGCAGGGAAAACAGGAAACATGGTAGCCCTAGGTAGTACATCAAATTACGTCACGAACGCTTCGTCCCAAATCCTTTCCGTTTCATTATTCCCTGATCATTCTATGAGTGTCTTTTAAATAAGTAAACAAAAGCTAGCAAAACCCAAAACCTCACAGTCTTAAGTTTCAACGCGTTTAGAATCTTAAGTCTAACATACTGTATTATTGTGTGTTGTCACAGCTATGCTGGTGTGCAGCGGGGCGGCCGTCTATCCTGTAGGCTGGGATAATAGGGAAGTACTGGAATCGTGTGGCAACGTGTCCAGCGTGTACAACCTCGGTAGGTTAACTTACCGTGTCCAATACAACTTTATTTGGGGCCAAAATAAATTGCCGTTACATTAAACTGAACCCTCTGTTGCAGGTACGTGCGAGCTGTCGTGGTCTGTGTACCTTCTGGGCAGTGCCGTGGGACTACTCTTACTGTGCTTCGGACTCAGCTTCTGCGCATCGCGAGTGAAGCCTGGTTCATTTCGCATTTGAGTGTACAGCGCCGGCATGCTGTCCAGCAGTGTATGAGGGACAGAGAGAGGTGGCGGCACAACGAGGAGCTGTATATGACGTCGTACACTGGGCGCACGGAATCTGTGCCAGTGGTTACTGTTAAGAACTCAAGAAAGGGAATGAACGTGAAGGATCAGAGTATGCTGCGCCTGCCCAGGGCATCACATATGATTCCTCGTGTTAGTGTTAGTCCGTGTTCCCGTATACTTCACATTTACGCGCAGGAGAATGTTATTGGAACGTAAGTAAGGCCTGCTTGACCCATTCCAAGAGCTGAGGTGCTGACGTAGGCGACCGCACAGATTTCTTGCTGCCACCTGCATAACAAACCGAGATATGCGCAAATATCCATGCATGTGTATTGGTTGTATGTAAATTCGGTAGACGATGATGATGTTAAGACAGTGAATATCAGCATTTTGTAGCTTGCGTACTACCGGTGATTGTTTAAAAAAACTGCAGTCCCACAATAGCAAAAAAAAAAATATTTCTTTTGGGAAGAGTGTTTATACAGTTGTGTACATGTTACTGTTAAATGACGTTTTTATATTCGAGACCTGTCGTTGCACTCAGCCGAACGTCAAGTCCCATTGGTCGAGATAACGCTATGCGTTAAACGACGCTGTAGCGTTTGAAGCTTGCGATAAAATGTAACATTGTTAGGTGCGAAATCTAAATAGAGCCCAATCACATTCTTATCGCACTGCGCAAAGAACCGATGTCAATCTTGCTACTTAGCTCTGCCCGCAAGATGTACTAGAGGGATGTCGGGTAAGTTGGTTACTAGCGGTTATATAGCGCCGATCATTCTGTGCTCTTCTCTATTAACTTCAAATTTATTGTTCTTTGCAGAATACTCGTAATGAGCTATGGTACCGTCTAAGATGGGAAACCATAGAGTTGTCGGTGGTCAGTGACGTGAAAGAGCATTCAAAATATGGAAGTGCATGTCAGAAGTGGCATTAAATGGGAAAAAAATGATGTACTGGGGTAAAAAACAAGCCCGTGTTTTAGAAGGACACGGCTCTGCTGCGGCGATATTTGCTCCCTCAAACCGTGACTGCTATGACCACTACTCTCGTATCTCGGGCTATAAGCAAACTGTCTGCGCACAATGGTGCCGTAAGATTGTGATCCGACTCTCGTGAGATTCGTCTCCACCCCCACAGAAAAGGCAACGTTACTCGTTACACGTTGCGTTTCTCTCAGTTTGGCGTGAAAGTCAATTTAAAAAGCAGCTGGGAGAAATATAGGTTCTCGTATGCTGTTATTCTGTGCATTGTTCGTTCTTTAAGTTCTGTTGTTATTTCACACTGCCTTAATTTGTAGACTGTATCTTGTCCGTGTAGGCCTGCCAACAACGGAGGATCAGCTCAAGCTTTTAGTTCTGTGCCCACGGCTGAAAAGCAATTTTAAAGTTTAAAACGTAAAATTTATTTCACTACAGTTTTTTTTTTCATTTGATCTACATCAGAAACGATTTTTCACAGCAGCGAAGATGCATATTTTGGTTTGCTGGGTTTTGACACCGTGTCTTATGGTAGATGGGTACAGGGCTAGAGCCTTGGAGGACATAACCCTACCACTTCAGCGTGTGGTGTGAGTACAGATGGCAGATTTTGGCACAGAGTGAGGGTATGGAATTTCAAACAGGTACCGCTAGTAAGTGGAGTGGGCAGTTATGACCACAGTCATGAGGTCATACCCACGAAGTGGTAGGCGTGTCTGGCGCGGTTCGGGTGGACTGCAGGCTATATGGAGGACTACTGGACTGCTATTAGTAAACACAGTCTGTACCCCACAACCATTTGGAATAGCGAACAGTCACCGAGAGAGCTGTGCAGATGCACTCATGATGCATAGCAACAACTCACCATTCGCCGTAAAATCGTGCGAATGCTTACCTGCCGCACTGCTAGCAGGTGTCATCCGCTGGTATGTGGGCAGCACTACAGTCCACCTTAAGAATTCAGTATCGTGAAACACCTGTATCCACCTACCATACGACACGGTAACATGGCCCAAAATACCCCAATATGTTTGGCCCTTAAGACTGATGCTCGTCTAAATTATTTACAAAAATTACGTTCCTGTCTCAGCTGGCTCCATTATAAAGACAAATCGGGTAACGCCGTGTAGTTAAATAATTGGTTTTTATTGTGAAAATCAGGAAAAACATAAATATGTTTGTTGCAACTCAAAGGAAATTTTAATTATATAGCGGGTGGTACATATATTCAACACTGAGCTTTAAACGGTGAAAATAATTTTGAATCATATTTATGAACGTTTCTGATGAAGGTGTGTTAAACACAGTAAATTTTTATTTTGGGGACTTTTTCATTTTTTTTTTTTTTGCACACAAAACGTAATTCGCAAACCGGTTCCCTTTCCGTCTACAAACGTACCTCCCAACTGGCACTGCCGTCAGTGCACCAGTGACAGATTTTATTATTTATGTGTGTCGGGCGCCTCTGTTTAGGTTCCAGAGGCGGACTGCGAAAGATCCTGTTTCCGAAGAGGTGCATTAAGTGTACAAAGAATTAAGATAATGAATAATACCAGAAATTGTAAACTTATTGTGCACTGTCTGTAGTAACATGTTGCCATTATTCTGACAGCTAACACCGGCCCACAGTGGGTACTGCACTAAGTATGCCGACTGCAACACCAGTAACTGTCTGAATAAGGCTTGCGTAGATCACGTGTCGTAAGGCAGACAGTGCGATCAGTAGCTGCTGGAACACTGACATGAACGTGCACCATTCAGAGTAAGTTTGAAGTTTTTGGACATCATTTATTGCTCTCTAAACTTCACGTCGTGTAAGGCATATGTTCATGGCCTCGTAGTTTAATCTCCTAGCCCAAGAAAGTTCACCTGACGGCTTTAGACTTTTCGTTGACAATAATTTCGTTACTTAATCATCTACGATATTTAACCCATTAAAGCCTAGCGGTTACTTTAGTTACCATAAAGTTTATCATTCCAAAATTCTACACAGTTCTCATATTACATTTCTGTGCCTGTAGGTTCTCAGAATAAACAGCGAATCTTGCCTTATACAACATTAACAGATTTTTTTATAATTAAAAACCAAACAAATGCACAGATTATAGTACACGCGTATAATCTATATCAGTCTATTCTACTCCTCCGACGTGTTTTGGTGTATTCACCACCATCAGGGAGGTAGGTGCAAATTCGTATGTAGTCCTTTATGAATCTTCTACAGTACGTCCATAAAGGACTACGTATGAACACACTAGAACAATTCTACATCCAAAAATATCAACATAACAGTATACGCCTACCAGAACAAAATGTTGGTGAACATAAACCACTTTTTGAAATAGCCTGTGATCTCCAACTGCAACACGCAGGCACGTGAGGTAAACACAACAAGAATCATAACTGCTTGCAGTCCCGTCAGTCTGCTGCCTGACGTTGAAACATACACACAACTGCTGATATAAACTGGGTATGTAAGTACAACTGTCACGCACTTTAGTCCAATGGAAATATTTATGATAAATAACGTATTTTCATTGTGATGTTATGTATCTTCATAACAGATGCTCAAACATTCGCGCAGTTTCACCATCCAAGCCATATCTTCAAAGAATCAACATATTATTTTGTTTTAAGATAACAGCACGTATTACAGGATTTTTAGGATCAATCTCAGTACCACATTTTAATGTTTTATGTAATGATATGATGTGTACCTCCCTGATGGTGGTAAATACACCAAAATATGTCGGAGGAGTAGAATAGATTGATGTAGATTATACGCGTATACTATAATTTGTGTTTTTTTTGTTGGGTTTTAATTATAAATTATTGTCAATGCATGGAAATGAATTATATAAAATTAACAGATTGGTTTTTTATAACCAAGATGCGGAGTGTTTACTGCGCGGTACGCACTGAGTCCTTATACAAAACAGACAAGCGTCGTCTTCAAAAGGTTAAGTACATAAAAACAAACTTATTTAAAATGGTTATAAAAAAAGGTAAAAAAAAAGGTTAAAATGGTTATAACATCATTAAGTCCAAAGTTCTTGTGATAGATACATCAATTGAACAATGTGTATTTCTTCATGCTATGACTGCAGTCACTGCCTAAATGTAAAGTGCTGCCCGTCAGGTGCTTTCTGACGCCAGTTGCTTTCAAAGCCATGTTTGATGCGAGATACTCTATTTTAGTTAATTATACCTCCATGCGGCTGCCGAGGGTAAATCGGCCGGGGCGTGGCTCTGATCACTCACCCCGTTCTAGTTCCGATATACACCTCTGCTCGTCCTGAGTGCCTGCTTGGCATGTAACGGGAAGCTTTACCCCTTTACCTCCATGAGTATAGATTGGCCAGCCACACTTGTGACTTTGCTTGCTGATGCTGAGACCTGGGTGGGTGCTGAATGATCAATACGGTTGTGGACAGGATCAAACTGCGTTCAAGAACTGCACTGGAATTTCTTTTAGGTTTGAAAAATTCCAGAATCGATGAGAAATAATTTAGTAGGTCTAATGAAGTAGACCGTAACTAGTACTTTCTGATACTTCCTGTATCCGTATTCTAGTACGGTGTTGCATTTGCTGATGGGTTTTGCAAATTTGATTGAGTCTTACTTAGTGTAAAAACAAACTGTCTTAGCCTCATGCAGTGAGGGCCTCGAACATATATAAGATGGGATCAAGTGCCATAAATATTTAAAAACGTATTCTTTTTCTACTTCTATACAAGGAAATTTGGGCATCTTTGTATCTAGCACCAATGTGTAATATATTTTGCTTAGCATTTTAATTTATGCAATGGCTATCATGAGCCAGGATATCTATGCCAGTATTGGTCTCTTCAGTGACTACAGGCGAAGGGACTCTAGCTGCATGTGCGGCAGTATTATACTTAAAAACGATCCGCGCTATTCTGTTCTGCATTACTGTAAGACAACTAAAGTACAGCTAACACTGTGCTAGATGCTTATTATTTTGTTGTAAGAAATACGTGTAGGGAGAGGAACACTGTGCAGACTATATTGGCTCCTGTGGCTACACCGCAGTGTATGGCTACATTTTAAAACAACGCGGCTCCAATTCAGTTTCATGTATGAGTAATATATTTTATACTGTACACGCGTAATATTAATTTATTGGGATGAACTTAAAGAATATTGTGTATCTTTGATTTCTGATGTCATAACTGATTTACAGAACAATTCTGTGTTCCTGCTGTTAAATTATTTTAATACTTATAAGTTTTTCATGCCTACTGTTCAAGATTATTTGGAATTTAGAGAGAGGACGCAGCGTGTGACTAAACACTATTGCATAATGACAAAGTTTCATAAGTTTCATTCTTCAAAAGGATATTATAGTATTAGGGCGATCAGATAAGCAGCCTGAGATGACTGGGACACTAGAAGGCGAGTAAGGGATGAGAAATGTACACAAGATTCTAGCTTATGAAACTGAAACAGTGAGATAATTTGAGAGATCTAGGTGTAATCGGAATAGTAGTAAATGAGATCATATTGAGTTAATCCTAAATAAACATGATATGATGATATGGACAGGATTTTTCTGGCTTACGAAAGAGTCCAGACCGTGCAAACACGGTAATGCGCATTCTTCATGGACATGAGGGTGATGACTTACATTGCCAAATTAGCGCCTTCACTTTTCATCCGATGTTCCCTGATTAAAGAAACTCAGTTTCTCAGGTAAATTGTCCAGCGTTGATATCATTACTGTGGCCAATATTAAGGCTGTAAAGACAGTTATAATGTACTGGGTGTTATTTCCTGTGAAAAGTAATTAATTCCACATTAAAGTTAAATATAAGGCTGATGTTCTTTTGAAGAAGCCATGGAATTATATAACGTTTCAGCGAAATTAGAGTTTTGTACAGTGCTGATAGACATTCGAGTCGTTTGTTGGCAGCATGAAGAATGTTTACTCGTATATACTACAAATAAGAGTTTTGTTACAATGTATAAGAAAGAAAAAACGCACAGAGACGTAATATAAACTAAGTAACGTGGTGATACGGAAGACACAACAAGCGGCCATTTTGTATTCCCCTAGTGATAAGCTGATGCACGTATGGACAGTGGCGTGTCGTCATGCAGTACCAGATTCCAAACGCGTTCTTATGCAGTGGCGAATTCGCATGTCAGTCAAACTGAAGTCGTGTTCAGGGGAGGCTATAGCGACATATACTCGCAGGTAATAGTGTTCATATCTCGTTTGATCCAGAAGGGAATTTTGGAATTTTTTTCTTGACGTGGGTGGTAGTTCCTTTTGCCCGAAGCTTTTAAACTTGTGTACCTACTTGTTGATCACTGGCCCGAAATAAATCCTTCTGTTGATGAAGCATTGTGAAATAATATAAAGGGGTCACGCAAACAGAATTGCAGCGCTATGTCATGTCACTTTTGTCTTGCGTATATAGGACACTTTTCTACTCCACATGAATGAATTTTTTCACATTTTAAGGCTGCTGCCCATATTTATCCTTCTTTATTTCCTATATAATAATAAATATCGAATCTGACACACACAACCTCACTATCTGAAGCAGTTGTGTAATTAAAGTCTTTCAATATGGGTAAGTATTGACATGTTAGGCGTGGGTCCACGGCCATTCGCTTGCTGGGATGGCGTATTCAAATCCCACCGGGGGCAGGGATGCCCGTCTCTTGTGAGTGTTGTATGGTGTAAGATAGTGATCTCTGTGACGGGCCGTTCAGACCCGTTCAGGGGCGTCCTACCGAGGGTGGTGTGTCTGAATATGATCGAGGAACCTGTTACAGGAGGCCTGGGCCCGCTTGGGGCTGTTGAGCCGTGACGCTTTGCAAATACGTGTACCTTATGCAGAAACTAGTGTGCAAATTCTAAGGGTTTTTTTGGTAATCACGTTAATTTGCAGCAGGCATTGAAGTTGCCTGCTCTGTACAGGCCGTGTGTTGTCCCCTGTATCTAAGCACTTAGTCATACTGGGGTAATGAGGCTGAAAGTAAAGTTTTTTCATTCAAGGTCGATGTCATCGGTAAACCCGACGCTCCATTGAAATACCGCACACCCTGTTATACTACAGTGCTGGTTGGTTACAGAGGTAGCATGTTTATAACGCGTAAACATAGATCACCTTAAGGGACGTGTTAGAGCCATGCCCTGTTAAACTGAGTTTCCTTTCTTCAGTTGTGGCATATGTTGGGACACATGTTTTCATGACTGTCCCCACAAAATGTCACATGGTCGGCGATAAAGCGAACTTCAATGCGGCCTTTGGTTTAAGCGCTTTCATCGATTTTTAAGTTCTACATTAATTTCTGATTCACGTTTATATTCTGGAGTATATTCGACAAAGCTTTCTGTGCTTCTTAAACATCTTCATTCAGAGGCTAAGTGTTCCGCCCCGTCGGCCCTATGGTAGGCTGAACTCGACTGAGGGAGAAGTGACTTGTACGATTCTGTTGAGCAGTGATTCCCATTGGCTCCTTTTGTAGCGCGTAATTGTTGGCTAGTTTGTCAAATACACCGCTCGTGGGAACGCGGCTTTGCAATGCGCCGGCAGACGCGTTAAAAATTGTCACATTTGCATCTGGACTGCTGTACCGCGGCTTCCTTGTTGCATTTTTACATTCACATAATAAACTGTGCTTTCTACAGTGCCCAGAAATAAGAACACTCATAATGGTTGCCATATTAAACATGGGTTCTGTCATTCTTAGAGCCACATGTGTCTCACATTTGCAATACCACTTGTAATGTGATGGCTCTTCTAATGTGAGTTACAGTGGCCACTTCCTTGTATTTACTAATTTACCATAATCTGTTGTGTGCACAACTTCTCTGCCCGTGGCGCAAACTTTATTACCTGTATCTGCCAATGGAACAGTGTTTCTGTGAAAGCTGGTAGTATCAGCTAGACAAATTCCCAGCTTTTGTGTGAGGCTCGAAGATTCAGTACGTTGGGTACCTTCTTCATAAAATACCACTACTTGCCCCTGCTGTGAGCCATATATATCATGTACACACCTTAGTTCTTTAATAGTTATTTGGTATTACCTGTACATCTACACCTAGATGCCAAAAGTGGCCTTTTGCTTTCAGGTTTTCCCACTGAAATGCTGTATTCATTTCTTATTTGTTTTTCCATCTTCCATATGATATTCTCTCTTTTTTTGTGGTTGCTGTCCTTATATTTTCAACTATCTTATTCAAATGTGAAGCCCTGCACTTTTATCCTCCTTCTTCACATTGATATACTCAACGAGGAAACCCTTAGAGTGAATTGTTTTTGTCCGTCCTTTGTTGTCGGTGGAATCCCTTGGTCTTCGTACTTCCGCCACATCTTCTGTTGGTCTTTGCTTGTTTCGAGGACTTTTTTTTAACAGATGAAGCATTTCAGTAGAACTCTTTTCATTTCCCCAGCTTTGCTGTAATACTCCTTTCATGGCATTTTGAAGGGATGACTAATGCCGGTTCCACGTTGCTTTAACTTGTATTGAAAGCCATTCTACTGGTTTTGTATAGCCACAGCGTGGTCCCGATGGCAGAACTTTCTGAGACTTCTTCAGCAGGCGCGCTCTCAAAATTTTTCATTGGGTTGTGTGGGCTGACCCTGCGGTTGTATATTATTTATGTTTAACTTTAGAAGCTTTGTTATAAAAATCATACAATAAATTTAGTTATAACATAACATTGTTTGCCACTGCATTTATATACTTATGATTGTAGGTATATGCTTCATGAGTCACTCCCCTAATTTAAATAAATTGCTTGGTGTTTTTAAGTTCTTCTAAGTCTTCCTAAGTTTTATTTCTCTTTCAAAACTCCCATGTACTGCTCATTAGCCGATTTCATTGGCTGATTGCAGCTGAATGGTAATTCCCTTAAAACGTTTGATATCGTTGTGTCTACGAAATCTATGTTTTTGAAAATAATCCAATTTTGGTGACCTGCAGCCGGGCAGCCCCTCTTTGGGTACGCGCCTGTTATTTAGGGTATAATTATGTTATGAAGTAAATATTAATAAAGTAGTTACTTTCCATCGTTGTAGTTAGTCAGTACTTAATGCGTAGACGCTGTTAATGACGATACACCTCGTTTTAATGGCATGTTAAAACACAGTATGTTTTATCTTGTAGTTCTTGGCTGGTGAGATCTTCAAGCTGAGGTGTAGGAGCGAGATACTTGTACAGCGGTAGCAGCAGCAGCGGATTGGTGGAAGAAACAGAACGCATATCTTGTCCTTGCCACCTCACTTACAGAGTAGGCGCGTCCGCCAGCTCCACTAGGATCAGCGGCCAAAAATTAAAATTTGAACTCTTAAGGTATGTCACGAGGGGATCCTTGAGAGACAGGAATATTTGTGGGCAGTACCGGAAATTGAAAGTAATATTAAAATACGTAGCAAAAGTGTGAAGTCAACCAAACTGCACTACAGTCTGCGTCGTTTCGTTGTGAACCCGCGTTAAAATAATAACGACACCATTAGGCCTACTCCATTTTTCCGCGAATCACAATTTTTAAACACTGATCTAGGTTAAGCTTTACTAATGCACTAAGACCGTTGCCCACTCCAGCCCACATATTAGTGCCGTGGCTTATTCTTCAGCTCTGCATTCATGAATTATCCACTTCGAATCCCAGAATGGCTCACGTGACAGGTTTTCTTCTGGCATTCCCCTTTACTGCGAAGAGTTCCCCATACAATTACATAGTGAATGGTGCTGTTGCTAAGATAGACGTCACTGTAATAAACAATATCGGGTCTATCCACCTTTTCTGCCAGAGGTCGTATCCGAAGAAAACCACCTCCGCCGCGCTATTTAGGGGATATTTCGGGTACATTTGGCCCGCGATGGCGTTACTGAAAAATTTCCTGCCTGTGCTGACATATTAATGATGCTACAAACAGTATTACGTAAATTCGAGTGTTTGTTGATGCTTTATTCACGTAGAGGGCTGAAGTTATGTCTCTGTGGAAATGCAGTCCTGGTTGGTCCACTGTGTATTCCCCGGATGATAGGTGAATGAGTGTGGAGCATCGGCAGAATGATAGTTGACAGGACGGAACAGAAGCACGCGGGAAAAAAGTGCCTGAGTGCTCTTTTTCCACCACAAATTCTGTACCGTCTAAGCTGGGATCGAACCCGGTGTCCTAGGCCAGAAGCCGGCGGCTGACGTCTTAATCAGACCTGATTAGTGAACGTTTTGCTTTCTACAGTTTATCTGCTGGGAGGAAAGGGAAAAATCCTGATGAGGAATCAGACCACTTCGGAAATTGTTTTCGAATCAAGCCGTTTACAGAAAATAAATCAGCTGCCAATTTACTCTACGTATTGTACCAGAAAATGGAATTTATATAAAATAGCAAGCTTACAGACCTCCATGGAACCATGTGCGATTACTGTGCTTATAAACCAACAACAATCAAATCTCACAAAATCCCGACATTGCTACAATCAATTTGTGTTCCATAACCAAAATAAAAGCATTATAGAAGTTCCCAAAATAGACTTCAGTTCCCAAAAACCGATGCATCACAATAGCTCACTTTTTTTTTAAAATGAAAATGGCTGTGGCGTAATTCTGATGAAGTCTTCATCCGTGCCCGCCTAGCTTGCTGGCTACAGATGCAGTATAGGCTAATGTTCTATTTACATGACTTGGTCTGGACTTGGGGCTGGTCTGTTGTCCGAGAGAGAGGCTAATGTGGTAAGCTTGAGTAGTAAATATGAACCGGCCCAACAGAGTTCACAAGGTTACGGTCTTTACATAGTACACTAAAAATTATCAAATTGAAATAAAACAAGTTTTGTGATTATATTCCTACCAAAAGTTGAAAGGAATTACACATTAAATTCATATGGCATTTAGAGGCAGATATACAAATTGCTTATAAACTCGCTGACAGTGAATTACGAATTTCAGTCAGACACAAAAATTTTATTATATTCAACAATATATGCCACAAATTTCGGCCGTATGTTCACCCTCTTTAGGCATTTATATACAACATCTAAAACCAAAGTGGGAGTGCGTTAAAAATGTATGGACCCGTTTTGTAATTGCCAGATCTCACGAATTTTACAAATGTCATTATAATGTGGCATTGCATATTCTTTATGTCTTACGTAAGTTTTGGTTGTGTTACTAAGAACGTATCACATTGTTTCTAAAATTGTTAAAAATTATGTAAAGTAAATTCTGTTTAGCTTGTTTTAATATTTACTTTGGCTTGTTTATTTAAACGTGTGTGCGCGTGATCTGTTGATAGTGGTCAGTTCAAACCGTATGATTTTATTCTCTTCTGGCGTGCAAATTTTAGCTCATTTAGGTGTGTTGATGGCATTAGTATGTTGTGCGTGTAATTATACTTTTTTATTTAGTAAGTTCTTAGGAATGTGGGTTCGTTATCGTGTTTGCTATCCCTTACATCGTGTTGTGAATAGTACAGCAGTTAACTAGAAGCTCGGTTCGCTACAGAACACTTACTTGGTCGGTACTGACTTACATGGCCATGACTGGTGTAAAATCAGAATGCTGTACGCTCAGTCATGTTACAGCGTTGCTTGAAACGTGTCTTTCCTGTGAATCCATCATACTCTTGCCATACAAAACACCTCGGTGTTATGGAGGGAAGATAAGGCTAACTACATGAGTAATATCAACAACATCCACAGGGACATTTTTCATTGTCACAATATTCGAAAACGTACACTGCATTTCGGAAGCTACCCGTATCCTTCCTCAGGTGTAAACGCTAATCCTAAAAAAAAAAAATACTCGATACGTAATCGTAAATCAGAAGCGAGGAACACTAACACAGTACATCTAAAAATATAAATTCAACATACGCTAACACTAAAAAATTTAACAGTAATTATAAAATATAAAAATATTCAATAAAAAGTAAAGTAGACAAATGTACGCGTATAAACAGCCAGCACCCTCTGTTTGTGCAAGTAAGAACACAAAAGTATTATATGAGAAACAGAAGGGTGTAAGATTCAGAAAACATAAATATGGGCTGGTTTGACAGAAGAAACTTTGCTAAATAAAGATGAGCATTACATGCCTTTGAAGAAAGGCATAAGATTGAGTGGACAGTTTGAGCCCAGTCGTTGTTATTGGAAATACAAAGAAACGGTGCACATTTTATATTCCGTCAGTCTTAGCGGTCAGTCCAGTTTATGGTATCTGCTGCTTGGTTCCTCTTGATAGGGAAGGAACCCAAATGTGATAGGTTACGTCTCTTGTTTTTCTCATGTCATTTTTTTTTGTGTTCTTACTTCCGCACACATAGGGTGTTGATTGTTATGCATGATTCTTCTTGTATTTTGTAAGATCTCATATGCATGACTTGCAGCCCTATTTTATGCTTTTTATAGTTTACAACTATCGTTACATTTTTTAGTGTTTGTGTGTGTGTGGAATACATGTATTAGATGTATTGGGTTGGTGTTCCTCGAGTGTGATTAGTGACGACGTACCTACTATTTTGGTCACTTGTGTTCCTATGATTAGTGGTTTCACCTGAGGACGGAAGCAGGTAGCTTCCGAAACGTAGTGTTTGTTTTAGAATATTGTGACAATGGAAAAAAGTCATTGTGAATGTTGTTGATATTACTACAACCCCATAAACTCCGAAATATTTCGTTTATCTCGATGGAGCTGTCAACAGCGGAGTCCATTCCTTTTTGTAAGTACACGTTAGCCTAATTTATTCAAACCAGTGAAATGAGATGAAAACAAAATTCCAGTCAGCAGAATGAGGACATTTTTGCCACCAGATGCTTGTTCTTGCCCAACCCTCTCACGGAAAGGGAGACGAAGCTCCAAACTAATTTCTTTGAAGTGACGCAAGAAGACAAATTATCACTGCGCGTTTCTAATAATGGACTGCTTGAGAGCAAATAACGGCGGAAGGTGGAAATGAAACAACTCTTTCTCTGCAAGAAACA
The DNA here is from genome assembly GCA_013340265.1 of Coptotermes formosanus. Classification (NCBI taxonomy): domain Eukaryota; kingdom Metazoa; phylum Arthropoda; class Insecta; order Blattodea; family Rhinotermitidae; genus Coptotermes; species Coptotermes formosanus. Next base: position 546,882 of record BLKM01000498.1, on the reverse strand, counting down.
AGTTGCCATTGCGCAATTTTTACAGCTCGCTCAGGCAAACCGATCGTCATTGTTGCACGTAAGAAGTTTGAAACAATTTCCTGGGGAACACGGATGCATGAAGAAAGGTGACGATCAGAGAAGTAGCACAACATTTTGAACTGTGGGTGCAAAACATCAGTTACATAGCGCGTCATATATCGCTGTTATTCGTTAAACGTGCATTATATTCGGCTCCACTTCCTATAACTGAAGCACAAAAAAGGGATAATATTAAAATGGATATGGAAAAAGATGTTTAAGCCCATTGCAGTGGATGACCGAAGGGGGAGTGCCGTGTAAGGCTGCATTAACACAACCTGGCGATTATGAACCTTCTTTTCCTTATTTATTTCTTCTCAATCTTTATTCTCTTTTGTTTGCTTCCTTCCCTTTATGTTTTTCTTTTCTTTCCTACAGTTTTTCTTTTTTTCTTCCGAGTTAGCGAATAACGGCAGACTGCCAGAAGACCCGTACAACCATTTTGTCTTTAACGCATACAGTTGGGTGAATGATGTGTCAGTCCGAACTTCATGGAATTAATTGTAGCCCTTTCCTTTAAGGGGACAACTCAGAATTTTATTGACTTTGCCTGCATTCAGATTAGGCAGCTGCAGCTGAATTTTTCGTCAAGTAACTGCCGTTCAAAAGTTATTTTATTTACTTATGTTATCTTAGTAGCTAACGACGCTGTCAGTAACTCAGACTGTAGAGCGTCGAATGTATGATCAGCGCATTGTGACTTGTAATGGATTTTTAAGGAAATGGTTGTGTTCTAATTCGATGTGCCCGGAGAGACGGAGGAATGTCACTATAAAACTCTCGACAGCGAACCGGCAGACTTGAACGCGAGACCTTCTGAATAAAAAACAGCCGACAGCGGTGGTTATTTTCTCAGTACTGAGCTGGTCTTTACGGGAAAGAAGTAACTTAATGACACAGGACATTTTACATTTTCTTTCTCCCCGGATTTTATGTTAATTGTGTACTGACTTCTATATAATCATAAAATATTTACTATAATCCGCCGTTTGAGGAGTGTCGCTCCGTGTAGCTAATAGTGTAAAATAACTCCGTTTTATAACTAAATCCTCCTCTGCAGCAGAACTTACATTTGTTTTACAGTTCAGGTTGTCTTAATTGTAATGAATTGCTTCAGTCGTACAAAACAGCCTTATTAATCAAAGCTGCCGTGACAGAATGGGCGCCCGTTTTTATTACGAATGAATTATAGGATTAAAATGAAAAGGGTCTAACGATGAACACACGCCACTGTCAAATCTATATGACAGATAACAATGAAAGACAAATCATGACCCCCCTCAGTATTACTCCTTGTCACCGTGACATTTCGTAAACTGACTGTTACTGATGTCCATTAAATGACTTGTCTTTCATTGTTCAAAAATTGCTGCAAAATGTTTGTAATTGTGGTGACAAACTGGAAATCATTTGTAATGTTTCGGCATTAATTTGTTGAAAACTTGTGATTTACCTTTGTTGCCACTGAGAAACTAATGTTAAATTATAAAATGCTTGTGAAATAAAGACGTAAGAAATTATTCAGAATCCAACATTGTCAGTGTTCGATGGAAAAGGTAGAGTTACGTGTAAAGGGATTGGGACATCAAGAACGCTGGAACAAGGGTGCACAAATTTTCCAAAAATCCAGGAGCAACCTCAAAATTCTAGGCAGCAGAAGCAAGTTCCATACTGAGGACCCAGGAATATTAGGCGCCACCATACAAAATTCAATCGCCACAGTGACGTGGCGCCTTAATTTGTGCATCCCTGCGTTAAGATACGTAGAAAAACTGAAAATAATTCAGTCACATAATGAAATCATCATTCAACAAACAAAAGAAAAATTATTGTTCTTTTCTGTGTGCTGTTTGGAAATTGAGCATTTTTCTTCGTTCTTTTAAATTGTATTAGGTTGCTTAAAATATTCAGGATTGTTCGTTATTATAGACACTTTAGATTGTTAATTTAGTGTGGCACGTAATTTGAGGATTAGAAATTATCTGGAATTCATATTGTGTCCAGACCGACGCTGGGGCCCACCCAGTCTCATATTCAATGTGTACCGCGTTCTTTCCCGGAGTAAAGCTGCCGACGCGTGAAACTGACCATTCGCTTCCGTCTAGAGCCGAGGTCAAAATGAGTGGGGCTATACCTCCATTCCTCCATATTCTCTCATGATATGCACGAGTAATACACCTTTATTACGTTTCTTATTCTATCCATAAAGTACACATATTATTTCTAAAACAATGCACACATCACACTACTTATTTTCGTGAAATAATATAAACGTTTGAAGATTGTGCCAATGGAAGCTCTGTCGTTCCATAATCGCGGTAACATGAAGAGTTTGCTTAATTTACGGAGTATTTCAAACAGGCGCTCACTATGAATAAAACATCTTGCCTTAATACAAACACTTGGATGCACTAATCCTCGGTCTAGTTCAGCGTAGTAACAGCCAGGAATTTCGACTATCATATCATGGAATATAAGCAAGTTCTAGTGGCAGCACTGTATGCAGTTCTTTTTTCTTCTGTTGCATAATACCCCGCTGAATAAAGTAAACATACTTAAACTTTTTATAATTCTACATTATTTATTTATTTATGTGGAGGAAAGTCCCTATAATGAGAACCGACATACATTGGTCTTCACGCAGAAAGAAGGTAAAAGAAGGTGAAGTTCACCCTATAACCTGCGATGAAGGCACAGAGGGGGAGAACAGGTATAGATCTACTCTTTCTTTAACCTCGGCTGTAAGTGGAGGGCCCAATGCCACGCCCCAGCCAATTTACCCCCTGGTACAGAGACCCAGTACCCATTGTACCCGAGGCTGGATGAGCCGCAGAGCCAGTTTGGACGGGTGAGGCAAATCTCGTCTCTACCGGGATTGGATCCCCGGACCGTCCAGCCTGTAGCGAGTCGCAACGCCGACTACGCCATCCCGGCTCACGGTCTTCACGTAAAGTGTCCTTAATTATTGGCGTATCGAAGCTTTGTAGCGAATATTTGTAATGTCCACAGTATGGATCCTGAACAAAGTCGTTGTAACTGGAGGCAAGATACAGGCGATGATTTACATTAATCTGCATGTAAAGTGCCCTTAATTACAGCCTGATCGCAATCAAATTGCCTAATCGAATGAGAGTAGCATCCCAGGTATAAATCTCGAGTAATATCTCTGTAATGGTAGCCGAGATTAGTCCAGCACAAAATTAAGAAAATTCTTCAGGAACACAGTCTTCTGGGATTGTGGTGACGCCATGTAGTGTGGCACAAATTTACTGACCTTTCAAAGGAATGTGCTACCTCCGTCTTCAGGGTAGAACACAGAGTCAGCCCACATCACAAGGAACATCAGCATCTAGCCTCCATGAAGAGTGGAAATAAACATAATATTGTCCTTTTCCTTCAGCCGATAATTCAAGTTCCCTGCAAGTGAAAACATAAAGCAAGTGCATGATTTGGTGTTTTCACAGGCAGGTTAGTGAAGGTCTCATCACCTGCAATATGGCAACATGCAGACTGGTATACAGGTGCCAGTTGAAGTGAAGAATAAGGTATCTACCAACTTAATCTGTGTTACAACTAAAAACAACTGATTAAGTGTGTGCTGTTACTGTGATCCTGTATTCCTGTTTCTCATCAACAGACCTATTTATATTGAAGGCCAGTCACACCAAGCCCCATGTCAATTAAATTCATTTATATCCTGTAATAATGATGCGTTAAAAATGCCACTACACTCTATTATTTAAATCCCATTGTGCTAGATGATGAGGTATGTAATAGAAGTAATGGTTCCTTATCTGCACAACAGTATTTTCAGTGTATTATATTATTATGTATCAACAAAATAATCGTAACAAAAGTGATCTATTATGACGTGCTTCGACCTGTATAGGTTTTATTCAGGTTGTTGTAAAACATAATGAGGTTTCTGGTTGTTTATTGTACTTACATGTCAGCTAACTTGTCAGTAATGCCAACTACACAGTTTGAAACATGTTGAACTAAGAGACAATTTATTAGTATAATTATTGTGTATCCGTATAATAATATAATACAATAACAATACTGTTGTGCAGATAAGAAAGCATTACGTCTATTAAGTACCTCAAGTCGTTACAGATTTTGGTGGTGCAATATTTGTGATAATGATGATAGCAGAAAACATTTGACTCTTTTGAAAGGAAAAATAACCTGTGTTAGAACCCTCCTCATTTGCCTCTTAAGACACTATGATCATTTCAGGAATACAAATTACAGATTTACAGGTATGAGGTGACAGTACATCCAATATGTACAGGAAGGTCCCAATCTGCATCATTAACCTTCCTCAGAATGCCAGTCTTACTGCAAACAGAAACATTCTTCCACAGTTCCATAGTCATACCTGTAGTGCTTACGAAGACAAAGAGAATGTTACAAAGACAGAAATAAGGGGGAAATTCCTCATCTTTACAGGCCACCGTGTTCTAAATCCATCGGGAAAAGCCACTCTGGAACTTCTAAGGCATACTAGGCAAGAAACATGGAAACTCAGAGGTTCATTACCATGTTCATAACAGCTTACAAAGTCTGAGGTGCTACGTATCATCTTGTAGCATGGAGATTTCTTACAGTGAGTAGTTCTGCCTTGCCCTTTTCTTTACTTGCTGATACTAAGTCAGGGATGGACAAACAGACAAATGTAGTGTCCACATAAGGCTTTCCTTATTTACAACGTAATTAGATTAATTTTGGTCTTCAGAGGGTGAATTGAACTACAGTGGGTTCTAAATTCATGAACTACTACCTCTTGAAAAACCAGCAGTTGCTCAGCTGATGAAGAAATGTTTCACCATCATTAATATCTTCAGAAGTGTTCACCTTATACGGAGCTGGATGAACTAAATCCATAACCTCACATTCTGGTTCTTGAAAATGTCTCTTAATACAACATCAGCCTGACATCAGCACCTGGGTCATCTCTTCAGGTTTTGTGACTAAGATGTTACAGGACTGCACATTTCTCGTCATTCCCAGTCATGTTACATGAATCAGCATATCTCAAATTTCTCAATTTGATCATCATAATAATATGTGCTAAAATAAATTGTGATACATAGGATGGCAGATATATAATTCTCCATTCTTCTAATATTTCTTTTCTCAATTCTAATACTAGGCCTATGCACAGCTCCATATTCTCAGGTGCCCACTGTCTAGAAGTAGGTGTATAGTGCTAAGAAAGAGAAAAATGTTTCAAGCCCATGCAAAACAACAGGTGAAATTATAGTGACAATGACTTACAGTGATGATGAAAAGTCATTACACATCTATCAAATTACATGGCTTCACACTCCAGAACGTAGTAATGTTTATGGTCACTGAAGTGAAAACCTCAGATCTCACCAATAATAAATTCTCTGTGTTCTCTTGTGGTGGTGGTGATGGTGGTGGTGGCAGGCAAGTCTGCCTATGTTACACTCCAAATCTTGTGGCATTTTTGCCAGTTCCTAAGGGCTTATTCCACGCAGCTGCGAATCACTAACCGTGTAGCTTTTTTAGTGTCTAGAAATGGTCACTTTCATGTGTCTGATTTTGTGAATTCTGGCAAGTGACAAAAAGAAACCAAACAGCAGTACAAGTAGTAAATTTAATAACATAAATGACTTATGCATGATGTCATTGGTGCCATGGCTGAGGGGATTAGTTGTCAGCTGCCTCACCATGGAGGTGGGACTTCAATCCCAGGACAGTCCATGGGGGTTTGTAGTGGAAAACTGGCACTGAAATAGTTCTTCCCTGCAGTACTTCATTTTTCCCCTGTCAGTATCATTTCACCAGTGCTACATACACATTGATTCACCTGTTACCAGCTGATGATGTTGTTAAACAACACGTTACAAAAGCATTTCATATCAGTGTGACAATTTTGGACCAAGTATACCCATTTTAATTTCAAAAATTACAATTTAACTACATCCCTGGAACAGTCTCTTTTTGAGAATCTAATAGTTCCTCAGCTAGTCGAGAAAATCCTTGTATTTTATGAAAGCTGAAGGTTCATTACATGTGTTTACAGGAGCCAGCCACTTGTCCCTGTCCTGAGCCAGATTAATCCATATCACACTGCCTTCATATTCCTTTAAGAGCCATTTTAATATTATATTATATTATATTATATTATATTATATTATATTATATTACATTAGATTGATACATGGGGCATGCAGTGGTGCAGTTTGTTGAGGCACTGCACTACAAAACAGAAGGTTGCGGGTTTGGTTCCAGATGGTGTCACTGGAATTCTTCATTGGCATAATCTTTCGGTTGCACTGTGGCCCTTGGGTCCACTCAGCCTCTAACAGAAATGACGACCAGGAGTATTTCCTTGGGCGGGGGGGGGGGGGGTAAATGCGACCGGTGCATAGGGCTGACACCCTTGCCACCTTCATGTGCTGATTGTCTAAAACTCTGGGAGCCTCAAACTCCACGAAACCTGTAATGGGATTGCTTTACCGTTACATTAATATATGAGCCTTTATGCCACATATTCTCATTTTGTGTACAAACCTTGGACCAAATATTACATCCCAGTTGATACTGAAGGTACTTACAAACAAACAGTGCAGTTACTTTGTAGCGTAACATTCTGTCTCTGCTTACAAAACATGCTGGATTGTATCAATATGGCAGTTGGACCTGCCACACTGCTTATCTATGTCACTTGCAGTTACTGAAATGGTAATTTAAGTGTAATTTAATAAACAGTGGTAATTATTGTAAGAATTTTCTATACCACCTTTTTTTAGTTTGACACATGCAAAGAAACATTGTATTGGTATCTGTAAGATGTTCTGAATTGTATGCCAGTGCCTGAATATGGTTGAAGATCGGTAAATGTTTGACTAGTGTTCTGAGACGACTTTCCTTCTGTGCTTTCTGGACATCTGACCCTTCCAGATGAGTACTACACGGTCTAAAAACTTCGGCAAGCAAGCACCTAGTGAAACGATGCAACATCACAGAAAAATGAAAATCCACTTTTGACATATATTTATTGTGGAACAAAATACTAGATAGACTGTCATTCAAACTCATGTTTAATTAATTGTCAACTAGTACGACATGTTTTATTCTTAATAACTGCCATCAGCAGGTGTCACATGTATTATAAAATTTGATTCTCTATTTTTCATATGGAACTCTTATATATTTTCTATGAAGCCATTGCTGTATATGGATTTCTGTGTTGCTCTTTAAATGTCTGAAAAATTATACGAATTAATGCTGGAAGAGCTGTTTTACACAACAGTACTACTAAGATATCGTGATATGTACAGAAATCAGAAAAAAGGAAAAGAAACCTGAAATATATATTTATTTGTTTGATACTGGGGGGGGGGGGGGAAATATGAAGGTAGTTTATCCAGTAGTTTTCTTGGTCACTGGTAGTACCAGTGGTACCTGGGGACGTAGGGGGCGCAGCGTTGGCTGGGGCATGTCCACAGAATGTAGCCGGGAGGGCAGTATAGTGATAACAGCACAGTGATCATAATTACATTGACTGATGGATCATAAATTCGTTGACTTTTCTGTACAGGCAGTTATCTGTGAGGTAGTCCATCAACTGTGTCTATGACATTGACCAACCAGCTTGCATCACATGCTGGGATGCTAGAGCTTAAGTGGGGGATTAGAGGGTAAGTAGTTCTTGTTTGCAGTATTCTGGCATATTCATTGGAACATACAATAAGAGAATGCTCTTAACCTGAGGCCTCCCAAGTATTCTGGGCATTAGCAGCAATACTCAGGTAATTTACAAAAGGTAAGTTAACCTCTGAGTATCCTGGGCATTAGCAGCAGTACTCAGGGAAACGGGACAAAGAGAGGAATTGCAGATTATTCTAGTCATTAACAACAATACTCTAAAGTACGCTGTCACACAGTCTGCTGTATTTTCCAGCCACGTGTGACATTGTCTACTATGCAGCCATGGTTCTGTGGTAATAAGTATAATTTGTCACTTCCCTACCTTTCAGTGATAGCTGCACACATAATTGCTGCCCATAACCAGCAGCACTTTGTAGCTGCATGCCTGTTTATCTCCAGTAACCAGCAGTACCCTGCCAAGTAGTGACTGACACTTATTCTTGAAGTTCACGTGCAAAACAACTGGCATGAGTCAAATGTCCCAATTGTACTTCCTGTTTTGTAGTGTTCTCATCACATGTGATATTCCACCATAAATTCTTTGACACTAATCCTGTATGCTGTAACATATGCAAATGTTTGCCCAGTAATGAATGACCACATACTGCCACATGTAAGGATGTAATTTGGAGCAGGATATTTCATTAATCCTTTAAAACATATTTTGGCTCCATAATGACAAACATAACGAGACTCACGTTTCAGACTTCAGTAATTTGTGGCAGTAAAGACTCTTCTTTCACTAGTATTTGTATTGCTGATACCGTAAGAACACCACAAGACAAGAAAAATCCAACAAAACCAGCATTTAATACTAGCTACCACTATGAGTCTAACACAAAAATTTATGAAAGGAACATCAAACCTGGGCCTTACATGACCAGCAGTTTGTAGCAGCTACCACTACAAGGAATGCAATAAAGATCATGAAAGGAACAGTAAGACACCTGCAACAAACCTGGTCCATATGCAGTCAGCATTTGGTAAAAGCTGCCTTTACAAGAAAGAAATTAAGGATGAAACAAGCACTGTGTCATGTGCACCAAACCTGGGCCTTAAAGAACCAGAATTTAGTAACAGCTATGGCTAAAAGAGATGCTCAAAGAAGAGTAAATGGAACTCTCTCCCATCCACACCACATCTGGGCGTTATGCAACCAGTATTTGTAACAGTTACCTCTACAAGAAAGAAACTAAGAAGTATGAAATGACCTCTATGATGTGCACACCAAAAGTAGGCTTTAAACAACCTGTATTTGTTAATGGCTATATCCACAATAAACAAACTAATAAGCATGAGAAGACCACTGCAATGTATGTACCAAATCTGGGCCTCATGCCACCAGCATTTGGTAACAGTTACCTCTACAAGTAACAAAGAAGCATGAAAGGACTACTATAAAATCTGCACCAAGACTGGGCATTATGTGACCAATATTTTCAAGACCTTCCTCTAGAAGAAACTCGCTAATAAGCATAAAACAACAACTATGATGTATACACCAAAGCTGGGGTATATGTAATTGTATTTGGTAATGGTTATGTGAACAAGGAACACACTACTAAGTATAAGAAGACCACTATGACATAACACCAAACCTCGGCCTTATTCAACCAGCATTTGAGCACTTGGTAACATTTGCCTCTACAAGAAACAAACTAAGATGCATGAAGAGACCACTATGACATTACAGCAAAATTTGGCTTTATGCAAACAGTATTTTGTAACATTTATATCTACAAAATAGGAACTGAGAAGCATGAAAACTTGACATTGACATCTGTACCAAAACTGGGTTTTATGCAACCAGGATATGGTAAAGGCTACATCTGCACGAAACACTGTAACAAGCATGAGAAGACCATTGCAACATCTACACCAAACCTGGGGCTGATTCAAGCAGTATTTTGTAACAGCTACCTCTACAAGCAACACACTAATAAGAACAAAAAAACCACTGCAACATGCACACCAAACCAGCATTTCATGACAGTTACCTCTAGAAGAAACAAACTAATAAGCATGAAAAGATCACTATGACATCTATACCAGAACTGGGCCTTATGCCATCAGTGTTTGTTAAGAGCTGCCTCTACAAGAAACACAGTAATAAGTGTGAGAAGACTGTAGTGACAACAACACCAATACTGGACTTTATGCAAACAGTATTCAGTTCAAAGAAACACACTAAGAATCATTAAGTGACCACTATGAATTATACGCCAAAATTGGGCCTTACACAACCAGTCTTTGGTAAGAGCTATCTTTACAAGAAGCGTGTAACATTCACTGGGATAACTACACCAAAAGTGGGCTTTACACAGCCAGTATTTGGTAACAGCTGTATCTACAAGAAACACACTAAGAAGCATGGAAAGACCACTGTGACATTTACGCCAAAACTGGGCCTTATCCATCCAGTATACCTCTATAAGAAACACACTAAGAGCGATTCAAGAGACTACTGTGACATCTACACCAAAACTGGGCTTCATGCAACCAGTATTTGGTAACATCTGCCTCTACAAGAAATACACTAATAAACATGAAGAGACTACTGGAAAAGCTGAACCAAACCTGTGCCTTGTAAAAACTGCATGTGGTAACAGTTACCTCTACAAGAAAGAAACTAAAAAACATGAAAAAACCACTATGTCAGCTATCAAAAACTGAGCTGCATGAAGAAACAGTATTTGGTAACAGTTACCAAACCCCAGCATCCACTCTGACACTAGAAAGAAACGCTGTGCAATTTGCACCAAACCTAGGACTCACGCAAATGGTATTTGGCGTCTGCTAACAGTAGTTACCCAGGTACTAAAAAATTTGCTGCGTTATGTGGGATCAAAATTTGATTGCCATGTTCATTAGTGCCTGCCGCAGGATGGCAGTCTTAATTTTGATGAATTCATTGCACTTCCTGCCATCCTATTTCATCGACATCTAATTTAATATTATCTTCCCATTTGTGTCTTGGTGTTTAGCTGCTCATCTTCATTTGTGTTTTTCAATCAACACACTGTAGACATTTCTCTTGTCTTATTTAAGTGACATGTTCCACCAGTCTCATCTTCCTTGACATGATCGTGCTAACATTTTTCAGGGTGTATGAATTATTAAGCTTCTTTATATTGCTCATCTCCATGCATTAAAATCAATTTCAGAAATTAAAACCCACTACATGCACAATCTTTGTACTATTTGTTATGTTTTATTCACTATTTTTCCTCCAACATGTTTCGGCGAGCTGCCATCTTCAGGTAGTAGACTCCTACTACCTAATACCAAGACACACATACGGGAAACACAAGTAATGCCATTCAAAAAAAAGAAAAGCCACATAATTCCAAAACCAGGACAGAACACTAACGAAAGCATGCAGAATAGACAAATTACATACGAATTTTAGAGGATTTTAACATTCTAAGAAATTTTAATAATGGCACAGATAGTACATTTTAATGTCTTAAGTGTTTTATGTAATAAAGTGATGTATCCTCCCTGAAGATGTCAGCTATGTCCGCAAATTGCAGCACATTTTGTTCACTTGCTGCAACAAACTCAGAATAAGACTGAAATATGTGTACGAGAAATAACAGGATGAAATTAAGTAACATGTGACAATGACACAAAATGCTGCTCAGATTTCTCCATTTGGTTTTCATACCTCTAGCCACATGATCTATTTCAGGGTTTCTCAGTCCGGATTCCGTGGAACCCTAAGGTTCCGCGAGACGACGCTAGGGGTACAGCGAGCAATCGTAATTGAAAGAAATAAACATCTTTTTTTTTTTTAACTTCACGCGCCGCGCGATGCTAGCGCTCGCAGTAACCGAGCAGCCGCCGACTGACTTACGGTAGCGAACGTGCTCTACCGGTGTAGTGGAAAATCGGAGGGAAATTTTCATTCTACAGATGGAATTTTTACGCGCCGCGACACAGCTGCCCCCCCCCCCTCCCCTGACGCTATGCTGCTGTTGTGAACGTTGCATAAACGTGGATTGTGTAGGTTAGAAGTGAGTTGTATTGTGAAGTTTTCGTGTTTTGTCGTGTTGAAAACGAGGTGAGAGATGGAAGAGGATGATTCTAGGGCAAGACCTACCGATAATTCTGATAAGGTTAGTGATAAAGAATTACAATCATCTGAGTCATTTCACTGCAATAGTGCAACAAGGGACACGAAAAAGTCCGTCTTTACAACAAAAGCTACTTATCAATGGGTTTTACGTGGGCTGGTGATCCAAGTTGCCCTATTTCATTGTGCGTCGTCTGTGGCAAACAACTTACAAATGCAGCAATGGCTGCAGAAAAATTGAAAAGACACTTAGTTCCAAATCACAGCCTTTTGACAAGTAAAGGTGCTTGTTATTTGAAACGGCTATTGGAATCTCAAAACAAAGCGAGGAGAGTTTTGTTCGAAAAAGTCACATTCAGTGAAAAGGCTAAGGAAGCAAGTAGGTAGCAGATCTTAGAGCCCAGAAAAGGAAAAGTCACACAGTTGGTGAGAACCTAATAATTCCAGCATGTAGAATTTTAGTGAGTAAAATGCTAGGACAAGATGGGAGTACAAGAAAGTGAAAAGGTTCCACTCTCAAACAGTACGATAAGTCGACGTATTGATGACATGTCACATCATCGTGAAGAGGTTTGTGTAATAAACTGAAACACAACAGCTTCTGTATCCAGGTTGATGATGTAATAATTGTTATGCAGGGGTTCTCCGAGACCTGAAAATTCTATTCTAGATTCTATTTCATATGAGGGCTCCAGATCATAATGCAAAACAACTTCTGCCCCCTAGTGCCCTTAATTATAGACCGATATCAACCAAACTCGCACTGGTTGTAGAGTATGCGAGGTGTGTTAGAGGTGTGAAGTTACAGTTAAAGACGAAAAACAACTTCGGCTTCCAAGTAACGTGCCCTTTATTATTGACCGATTTCAACCAAACGTGCGTGGTTGCAGCGCATGCGCAATGAGTGCTAGGTGTGATGTTTCGATGACATCGTTTTAATGGAAGGCGAGATACAGACGAAGAACTACTTCCGCCTCCAAGTAAAGTGCACATCATTTTTCACAGATTTCAACCATACATGCGCTGGTTGTAGCCTTAATGTTGGCCATCCCGTTGTGTAAAACCATAATACAAAAGAAACTGAAATTGAAACAGCCGTGAGCACAACTTAAGTGTATTATATGCACTTAGACAAATACTGCAAACACTACATGTTTCGGCCCTAACTTGGCCATCTTCAAGTGTGAAGAATAATAATGAAACTTTTAATGCAAGCATATATCGCATCTTATTGTGTGAGATCTGAACAATGTCACGTAAAATATAAGTTTTTACTCCTGATATCGCTTCCTATTGCAGCGGAGCGACGGAAACGTCTGAGCTAGCAATCCATACCAACATTCCCTCTAATTTTTTTGCAGCTTCGCGGGCCCACTAGTGCTGTGAGCAGGAAATTTCTACACGACCTGACGACTTCGCGGCACTTTAAAAGTTTTTGTAATATGCATAGTAAGAATATTTACAATTAAAACAGAAATATTCCAGCTGCACGGCAACAATTCAGTGTGCTCGGGAGCATTTCAGTTAATGCGTCGCCGAGCACATGGCGCAGGTTAGAGATAAAATTGCTCAAGAGTAAAGTGTCCTTCATTTCTGCCCGATTTTGACCACCCTTGCCGTGGTTGTGGCGGATGGGGATGGAGTCCCACATGTGATGTTTTGATTCACACCGCTGCAACGAGAGGCGAGATACGGACGAAAAATTTTTTCGACCTGAAGAAAAAAGTGCCCTGCATTACTAACTGATTTCAACCCAAATGTCACTAGTTGTGGCGCGTGTGGAGGGAGTGTCACATGTGATGTTAGAGCCAACCCGCAGCAGTGCGAGGCGAGATAGGGAACAAAAACTCTTTTAGCCACACGAGTAAACTGCCCTTCGTTACTGACCGATTTCGATTAGACTGGCCGCAGTTATAGTGCGTTTGTAGGCAGTGTCACATGTGACGTTTGAGTCTCCCCAATGCAATGGCAGCAAGAGATAAGTAAGGAAAACTGTTTCGGCCACAGGAGTAAAGTGCCCTTCGTGACTGACCGATTTGCACCAATCTTGCGCTGTTCGTAGTGCGTGTGCAGGGATTGCCACTTGTGACGCTTGAGTCGCCCCGCTGAAATGTCAGTAGATACACGGACGAAAAAATTTGTCGGCTGCACGAGTAAAGTGCCCTTCGTTACTGACCCATTTCGACCAAACTTGCAGTACTTGTAGAGAGTATATAGGGAGTGCCATGTGTGAGGACGGAGTCGCTCCTATGCCCAGGTAGTCGAGATAGTAACGAAAAACTCTTTACGCCACAAGAGTAGTGTGCCCTTTGTTACTGACCGTTTTCCAGCAAACTTCTGCTAGTTGTACCGCGTGTGCACGGAGTACCACATATGACCTTTGACTCGCCCAGATGGAATGGTTGTCGAGATAGGGACGAAAACTTTGGTCAACAAGAGTAAAATATCCTTCTTTAATGACCGATTTCCACCAAACTTGCGCTGGCCTGTAGTGACTGTCCAGCGAGTGCCACATTTGACGCTAGAGCCGCCCGATTCAATGGTAAGTCGATATCGCGACGAAAGAATCTTTCTGCCACAAGAGTAAACTGCCCTTCTTTGCTAATCGATTTGGACAAGGCTTGCACCAATTGTAGCGTGTTTGTGGCCAGTGTCACGTTTGACGTTTCAGTAGCCCCAATGCAATGGTAGCCGAAATGTGTAAGAAAAACTGTTTCCGCTAAATGAAAAAGTTCCCTTCCTGACTGACCAATTTCCACCAATCTTGCACAGTTTGTAGTGCGTTTGTACGGAATGCCACGTGTCACGGTTGAGTCGCGCCTGTGCAATAGCAGTCCAGATAGGGACGAAAGGCAGTGTGGGCCGCAAAAGCAAAGTGCATTTCGTTAGTGATCGATTTCGACCAAACTTGCGTTGCTTGTAGAGCCTATTTAGGGAATGCTATGTCTAAGGGCCGAGTCCGTCCTATGCCAATGTAGTCGAGACAGTGAGGTAAAACTCTTTCGGCCACAAAAGTAAAGTGCCCTTCGTTTATTACCGTTTTCGACCAGAATTTTGGCAGTTGCAGCATGTTTGTTGGGAGTGACAAGTGTGACGTTTGAGTCGCCCCAGTACAATGGTAGCCGAGATAAGTAAGAAAAACTGTTTCGGCCACAAGGATAAAGTGCCTATCGTGACTGACCGATTTCCACCAATCCTGCGGTGTTTGTAGTGTGTGTGTACGGAGTGCCACATGTGACGCTTGAGTCGCCCCGATGGAATGGCAGTCGAGATAGGGACGAAAAACTGTGTCGGCCGCAAGACTTAAGTGCCCTTCGTTACTGATCGATTTCGACCAAAGTTGCAGTACTTGTAGAGCATATGTAGGGAGTGCCAAGTGTGTGAACTCAGTCGCTCATATGCCGAGGTATTTCAAGTATTGACGAAAAACTCTTTCCGCCACAAGGGTAAAGTGCCCTTCGTTACCGACCGTTTTGCAGCAAACTTCCGATAATTGTGCGCGTGTAGGGAGTGCCACCTATGATCTTTGAGTCGCCCCGATGGAATGGTCGTCGAGATAGCTACGAAAACGTGTTTGAGCCACTAGGGTAAAGTGTCCTTTGTTACTGACTGATTTCCACAAATCTTTCGCTGGTTGTAGAGTCTGTGTAGGGAGTGCCGCATATGAAGTTAGAGCCGCCCCGATGCAATGGTAGTTGATATCGGGACGAAGAACTCCTTCGGCCACAAGAGTAAACTGCCCTTTGTTACTGACCGATTTCGACCAGATATGCAACAGTTGTAGGGTGTTTGTACGGAGTGTCACGTGTAACGTTTGAGGTGCGCCAATGCACTGGTAGCCGAAATAAGTAAGAAAACTGTTTCGGCCATAAGAGTTAAGTGCCCTTCATGACTGACCGATTTGCACCAATCTTGCTATATTTGTAGTGCGTGTGAAGAGAGTGCCACGTGTGACGCTTCAGTCTACACCAGTGGAATGGCAGTCGAGATAGGGACAAAAAATTGGGTCGGCCGCAAGACTAAAATGCCTTTCCTTACTGACCGATTGCGACCAAACTTGCTGTAGTTGTAGAGCGTGATTTTCATGTGTGAGGACTGATTCGCTCCAATGCCAATGTAGGCGAGATATTGACGAGAAGCTCTTTCGGCCACAAGAGTAAAGTGCCCTTCGTTACTAACCGTTTCCCAGCAAACTTCCGCTAGTTGTAGTGCGTGTGTAGGGAGTGCCACATATGACTCTGAGTCGCCCCGATGGAATGGTAGTTGAGATGGGAACGAAAAACTGTTTGGGCAACCAGAAGGAAGTATCCTCATTTACTGACCGATTTCCACCAAACTTGCGCTGGTTGTAGTGCCAGTGTAGCGAGTGAACTGCTCTGCCTGCCCGCCCGCCCTGCCCTGCCCTGTCGTGCCCAGCCTTACCGGCCCTGCCCTGGTCTGCCTTACTCGTCCTGCTCTGCCCTGCCTTGCTCGCCCTGCCCTGCCATGCTTTTCCTGCACGCACTGCCCTGCCTACATGCTTATCCGCCCGCCCAGTCCTGTGTGCCTGCCCTGAACGCACTGTCCTTACCTGCCTGCCTGCCCTGCCCTCTGTGCCTGCACTGCCCGTCCTGCGCTGCCTGCACTGGTCGCCCTGTCCTGCCTGCCTGCCCTGCCCGTCTTGCCCTGCTCTGCATGCCTGCCCTGAGCTGCCTGCCCTCCCCTCCGTGCGTGCCGTTCCGTGACCTGCCTTTCCTGCCTGCCCTGCCCTGCCCTGCCTTGCCTGCCTGCCCTGCCTTGTCCTGCCCTGCATTGCCTGCACTGCCCTGATCTGCCTTGCCTGCCCTGCCCTGCCTGCTGTGACTGCCCTGCCCTGCCTACCTGCTAAGCCTACCCTATCCTGCACTGCACTGCCTACCTGCCCTGCTCTGTTCTGCCTGCCCTGCCTGCCAGCCAGCTCTTCCTTGTCCTGCCTTACCTGCCCGGCCCGGCCCTGCCTTCTTTTTCCTGCCCTGCCTTGCCTGTCCTATCCAGCCCTGCATTGCCTGTCCTGTCTTGCCTGCCCTGGTCTGCCATCCATGCCCTGCCTTGCTTTGCCTCCCCTTCCCTGCCCTGCCATGCTTGCCCCGCCCCGCCCCGCCCTGCCCTGCATTGCCTGCCCGATCCACCCTGCACTGCCCCGCCCTGACCTGTCTGCCGCGCCCCGCCCACGTGTGCCTGCCTTGTCTGCCTGCCCTGTGTACCTTCTCTGCCTCCCCTTATCTGCCCAGCCCCGCCTGCTTTGCCTGCCTGCCATGCCCTACCCTCCCTGCCTGTCTTCAGTGCCAGCCTACCCTGACTGCCTTGGGTGCCTGCCTTGCCTGTCTCCCCTGCGTGCCTTGCCTGTCTACCTTACCCTGCCAGCACTTCGTGCCTTGCCTGCATGCCCTGACCTTCCCGCCCTGCCCTGGCCGCCCTGCCTGCCTGCCCTGCTCGCCGTACATGCCTTCCCTGCATGCTCTGCCCTGCCTGCCTGCTCTGCCCTGCCTCCCTTGCCTGTCCTGCCAGCCTGCCCACGCCTGCTCAGCCCTACCCCCCTTGCCTGTCCTGCCAGCCTGCCCACCCCTGCTCAGCCCTGCCTGACTTGCCTGCCATATCCTGCCCTGCCCGGCCCGCCCTGCCTGCCTGCCCAGCCCTACCGGCCCTGCCTGCCTTCCCTGCCTGCTTTGCCTGATCTGCCTGCCTTGTCACGCCCTACCTGTCTTGCATGCCTTACCTCCTCTGCCTGCCTGGCTTGCCTGCCCTGTCATGCTTTGTCGTCCCTGCCTGCCTGCGCTGCCCGTCCTGCCCCACCCTGCCTGACTCCTAAGTGCCTGCCAGCTGTTCCCTACCTGCCTGCCCTGCGTTGCCTGCACATCTTTGCCTCCCTTCCCTGCCGTACCTTGCCTACCTCGCCTCCCCTGCCGTGCCTGCCCTGTCCTGCCCTGCCCTGCCTGTCTGCCCTGCTCGTCTTGCCTGCCAACCCTGTCCTGCCTTCGATGCCTTGCCTGCCCCGCTCTACCTCCCTTGTCTGCCCACCCTGCTTTCCTTGCCTTGCCTGCCTGCCTTGCATGCCTGACCAGCACGCCCTGCCTTTCCTTCCTGCCCTGCTTTACCTGCCCTGCCGTGCCTTGCCTGCCTTGCCCTACCCTCCCCTGCCTACCTGGCACAGCCGGCCTGTCCTATCCTGCCCTGCCTACCTGGCCTCTCCTGCACTGCGTACCTTGCCTGCCTGCGCTGCCTGCCTTGCCCTGCCTCCTGCACTGCCCTGGCTTGGCTGCTTTGTAAGTCTTTCTGCATTACCTGTGTGCCCTACCCACCCCTGCCTGCCTTGCTGTGCCGTGTCTGCCCTGCCTACCCTGCGCCACGCTGCTCTGCCTACTTTCCCTGCCCTGTTCTGTTCTGCCCTTCCTGCCTACCCTGCCTGCCATGCGTTGCCCTTGCTGCCTTACTTGTCTCCCCGCCTTGCCTTTTTCTCCTACCCTGCCTGCCTTGCCTTCCTGCCCTTCCTTCTTCCCTGCCTGCCTGCCTACCCTGCGTTCCGTGACCTGCGTGCACTGCCATCCTTGACTGCTTGCCCTGCCTTGCCTGCCTGCCCTTCTTGCCTTGCCTACTTGCTCTGTGTGCCTTTTCTGCCTGCCGTCACTGACATGCTTACCACTCTGTCCTACCTGCCTCACCTGCTTTGCCTTGCCTGCTCTGCATGTCTTGCCTACCTGCCTTGCCCTGTTTCCGCTGCGTTGTCTGCCTGCCCTCTTTTGCCTACCTTACCTGCCTGCCCTGCTTGTCTTGCCTGCTATGTCCTGTCCTGCCTGCCTGTCCTGCTTGTCTTCCCTGCCTAACATGCCCTGTCTTGGCTGCTGCCCTATCTTACCTCCCTGCCTTGCCTTGCCTGCCCTGCGTTCCCAGCCCTGCCATGCCTCCCCTGCCGGCCGTGCTCTGCCATGCCCAGCCTACCCTGCCCTGATTAACATGCCCCACCGTGCCTACCTTTTCCTCCCCTGCCTTTCATTGCCCTGCCTGCCCTGCCCTGTTTGTCTACCCTAACCTGTCTTGCCCACGTGCCCTTTCCTGCCCTGCCTGCCTTGACTGCCTGTCTTGGCTGCCTTGTCTGCTTGCCTTGCCAGGCTTTGGTTGCTTGCCTCTTTGCCCGCCTTACCTGCCTGCCTTGCTTGCTTGCTTTGCCAGGCTTGTTTGCCTACCTTCCTGCCTACTCTGGCTTGGTTGCCTTCCCAGCCTAAACTGCCTTGTGTGCCTTATCTGCCTGACTTGCCTGCCTGCCCTGCCTTGCGTGCATACCCAGCCCGGCCTACCTTGCCTTCTTGCCCTGCCTGCCTTGCCTGCCTGCCCAGTCTTGCCTTACCTACCTGCCGTGCCCCGCCTGCCTCCCATGCCCTGCCTGCTTGCCCGCCTGCCCTGTCCTGCCTTTCCTTGCCTCTCTGTCTTGCCTCACTGTCCTGCCGTGCCCTGGCTACCTTGCGCACCTGCCCTGTTTCCTTGCCTGCCTGCACGCCCTGTTCTGCCTGCCGGCATGCCGTTCCTGCCACCAGGCACACCCTACACCGCCTGCCTCCCTACCTGCCTGCGTGCCCGCCCTGTCCTGCCTGCCTGCCCACGTGCACTGTTCTGCCTGCCTGCCCACCCTGATTTGCCTGCTTGCCCGCCCTGCCCAGTCTTACCTACCTGCCCTGAAGGCCCTGCCCTGCTTTGCCTGCCCTGTCTGCCGTGGCCTGCCCTGCTGTGCATGTCCTGCCCTGTGTGCACTGCTCTGCCGTGCCTCCCCTGCCTACCCTTCTCTTCCTATTTGTCCTGCCCTGTCCTGCTCTACGCTGCCTGCCCTGTCTGTCTTTCCTGCCTGCCCTGTCTGCCTTATATGCCTGCCTTGCCGTGTTTTGTGTCGCATGACTGCCTGCCCTGTCCTGCCCTGTTTCGTTGTTTGCTTGTCCTGACTTGCCTGCCTGCCGTGGCATGCCTGCACTGCATATGTTGCCTGACTCCCTTATCTGCCCTGCCTTCCTTGCCTGCCTGCCATGCGTTGCGCTACCCGCCTTGCCTGTCTGGTCCGCCTTGCCTGCTTCCCTTCCTTGCCCTGCATGCCTGCTCTGTTCCGCCTGCATCCCGTGCCCTGCCTGCTTGCCTGCCCTGCTGTGCCTTGACTGCCTTGTCTGCCTCTCCTGCCTTACCTACCTGCCTTGTCCTGTCTGCATTTTCTGCCTGCACGGCCTATTTTGCGTGCTTTGCCTGCCTGAATGCCCTGCCTGCAAGCCTGCCCACCCTACCCAGCATTCGTCCCTTACTGCATGCCTGCCTACCCGCCCTGCCTCCCTGCCCGCCCAGGGCTGCCTGTCTGCCCGCCCGCCCTACTTTCATGCCCTGCCCTGCCCTGCCTGCATGCCCGCCCTGCCCAGTCCTGCCTGCCTGCCCTACTCTGTCCTCCCTGCCTTCCCTTCCTGCACGCACTACCTCCCCGGCTCTGCTTATTCTGCCTGCCGTGCACTGCTTACTTGCATCTCCTGCCTCTACTGTCTGCCTTGCCAGCCTGCTTGCCTGCCCTGCTCTCCCTACCTTGCCTGAACTGCCCTGGCTTGCCTACCTCCTCTGCCCTTTCCTGCTGCTTTCTTTGCCAGCCCTTCCTGCCTGCCTGCTCTGCCCTCCCAACTTTGCCTGTCTCAACTGCCCTGTTCTTCCTTGACTGTCTGCCCTGCCCTGCTCTGCCTGCCCGCATTGCACTGCCTGCCCCCTCCTGCGTTACCTTGCCCTCCAGCGTTGCCCTGCTGGCCTGCCCCGCCCTGCCTGCCTGTTCTGCCGTGCTTTACCTGCCCTGCCTTGCCCACCCTGCTATGCACTTCCCCGCCTGCCTCCCTTGCCCTCTCTGCGTGCCTGCCTGCCGTCCCTGCCCTGCCTGCCTTGGCTGCATGCCCTGTCCTGTCTTGCTTTGCCTGCCTGCCCTGTCTCGGCTGCCTAGACTGCCCACCTAATCATGCCTAACTGCCCTGTTTTCTTGCCTGCCTGATCTGCTCTGTCTGCATGCATGCATGCCCAGTCCTGCCTGCCTGACCGCGCTGCCTTGCCTACCTGCCCGCCTTGCGTGCCAGCTTGCCCACACTGCCCTGTCTGCCGCCTCTCTGCTTGCCTGTATGCCCGCCTGCTCTGCACTGCTTGCGTGTTCTCCCTGCCCTGCCAGCTTTCCTGCCCTACCTGCCCGCCCGCCCTGCCTGCCCCGCTCTGCCTGCCCTGCCATGCTCCGCCTGCCTGCCCTGCTCCGCCTGACTCCCGGACCCTGCCTGCTTACCTACCCTCCTTGCGTTGCGTGCCTTGGCTGCCATCTGTGTACTAACCTGCCTTGCCTGCCCTGCTTGTCTTGTTTGCCTGCCCGCCGTTTCCTTGTCTGCCTGCCCACCCTGATCTGCCTGCCTGCATGCCAGCCTGCCCACCCTGCCCAGCTTTACTCCCTGCCTGCATGCCTGTGTGCCTGCCTGCCCGCCCTGCCCTGCCTGCGAGCTTGCCCACCCTGTCTCCCTGCAGGCCTGACTGCCCTCCCTGCCCTGTTTGCCTGTTCTCCCTGCGCCCTTCATGTCCTGCCCTCTCTGCCTGTCTCCTCTGTCCTACCTGCCTTCCCTGCGTGCCCGCAATGCCTCCCCTGCTTTGCTTACCCTGCCTGCCGTTCCCTGCCTTACCTACATTTCCTGCCTGTACTGCCTGCCTTGCTTGTCTGCCCTGCCCTGCCTGTCTGCCTGCTCTGCACAGGCTGCTTTGCCTGTCTCAACTGCCCTCCCGCCCTGCCTGCCTAGCCTCCAGTGTCCTGCCTGTCCGTTCTGCCCTGCTTTGCCTGCCTTGCCCGCCCTGCTTTGCTTTGCCCACCCAGCTATACCCCGCGCTGCCTGTCTCCCCTGCCCTCCCTCCTTGCTTGCCCAGACTGCCTTTGCTCCCTGCAATATCCTGCTCTGCGTTACCTGCCTGCCCTGTCTTGGCTGCCTTTGTTGCCTATACCGCCATGCCTAACTGCCCTGTTTTTTTGCCTATCTGCCCTGCCTTGCCTGCCTGCCGTGCTTTTCCTGCCTTACTGTCTGCCCTGCCTGCCTTTCCTGCTTCCCTGCCAGGCTTTGGTTCCTTGCCTGCCTGCCTTGCCTGCTTGCTCTGCCTGCGTTGCCTGCCTACACTGGCTTGATTGCATTGCCAGCCTGACCGGCCTTGCCTGTCTCCCCAGCCCTGCCTTGCCTGCCTGCAATGCGCCGCGTGCCTCCCGTGCCCTGTCCTGCCCTTCCTTGCATGCCTGTTCTGCCTGCCCTGCCGTGCCTTGCCTGTCTGCCCCCCTCTTTGCCTGCCTGCGTGCCCCTCCTGCCACAATTGCCACCCTGCCCTGCCTCCCTATCTGCCTGCGTGCCCGCTCTGCTCGCCTGCATCCCCACCCAGCCCTGCTAGCTTGTCTATCGTGCCGTGTCTGCCTTCCTGCCTTGCTTGCCTGTTCGCCCTTCCCTGCCTGCCTGCTTGCCGTGCCCTGCCTGCCTGCCCGCGCGCCCTGTCCTGCCTGCCTGCCCACCCTGCCCAGTCCTACCTGCCTGCCCTGAACACCCTGCGCTGCTCTGCCTGCCCTGCCATGCGTGCCCCCCTTGCTCTGCCTTCCTGCCTGCCCTGCCGTGCCTACTCTTTTCTTCCTACCTGACCTTCCCTGTTCTGCGCTTCCTGCCTGCCTGCCCTGTCCTGCCTTCGCTGCATCGCCTGCCGTGGCTTGCCTTGCCTGCCTCCTCTGTCTGCCTTATATGCCTGCACTCGCCTTCTTTGCGTGGCATGCGTGCCTGCATTCTCCTTGCTTCTCTTCTTTGTTTGCCTGCCCTGTGTAACTCGCCTGCCTACCGTGATTTGCCCTACCCTGCCTTACTGGCCTGCCTGCCATGCCCTGCGCTACCTGTCTTGCCTGCTTGTCCTGCCTCCCGTGCCCTGCTTGCTTGCCTGCCCTCCTTGCCCTGCCTGCCTTGGGTGCCTGCTCTGTACTTCCCTGCCTTGCGTATCCTGCTTCTCTTGCCTGCCTGCCCTGCCTTACCTACCTGCCTTGTCCTGCCTGCATATCCTATTTTGCGTGCCTTCCCGGCCTGCTATGCCTGACACCCTGCCCTTTCTGCCTGCCTACCCGCCCGCCCTGCCCTGCCTGCCCGCCCTGCCATACTTGCCTGCCCGCCCTGCGTCCCAGTTTGCCCACCCTGCCCTGTCCGCCTCTCTGCATACCTGCCCGCCCTGCACTGCTTTCCTGTTCGTCCTGCCCTCCCACCTTGCCTGCCCGCCCTGTGTTCCCGCGCGCCTGCCTGAACGCCCTGCCGTGCCTGCCCGGCCCTGTCTGCCTGCCTTCCGTGCCTGCCCTCCTTGCCTTGCCTGTCCTGTCCTGCTTTGCCTGCCATTTGCTGCCGTGCCTGCCTACCCTGCTCTTCTTACCTGTTCTGCCCTGTCCTGCTCTGCGCTGCCTGCCCTGCCCTGCCCTGCTTTGCGTGCCTGTCCTGCCATGTGCCCTGCATACCTTGCCTGCCTGCCCTGATCTTCCTTGCCCTGTCTTGTCTGCCTGCCATGCCCTGCGCTACATCCCTTGCCTGTCTGCCCCGCCCTGCCTGCTTGCCCTGCCAGCCTCATATGCCCTGTCCTGTCTGCCTTCCTGCCCTACTCTTACTGCATTGCCTGACTGCCCTCCCCTACCCGCCCTGCCTGCCTTACCAGTCCTGCGTGTCTGCCCTGCCTTGCATACCCTGCCTGCACTACCATCCTTGAATTCCTGCCCTGCCTGCCTTGTCTGCCAGCCCTGCTTGCATTGCCTGCCCCGCCTGCCTTGTCTTCCCACGCTGCCTTTTTTGCCTGCCTACACTGCCCGCCTGCCCTACTCTGACTGCATTGCCTGCTTCCCCTACCCTGCCGGCCTTGCCTGCCTGCCCTGTCCGCTAAGCCTGCCATGCCTGCCTGCCTAGTCCTGCTCTGCGTGCCTGCTCTGCCATCCTTGCTTGCCTGCCCTACTCTGCCCTATCTATCTTTCTTGTCCTGCCATACCCTGCAGTGCATGCCCTGCCTTGCATGCCCTTCCCTGCCTGCCGGCGTCTCCTGTCGTGCCTGCCTGCCGTACCCTGTTCTTCTTACCTGCCCTGCTTTGCCTGCCTGCCCTGCATTGCCTGCATTCCCTGCCTTTTCTTCCCTACGTACCTTGCCTGCTTGCCCTGATCTGCTCTGCCCTACCTCCCTTGCCTGTTTGCCATGCCCTGCCTGCCTTGACTGTCTGCCCCGCCTTGCCTGCTTGCCCTGCTTTGCCCTGCCAGACTGACTTGCCCTGCGTGCCTTGCCTGCCTGCCCTACCGTGACTGCGTTGGCTGCCTAGCCTGCCGTGCGTTGCTTGCATGTATTGCATTTCCTGCCTGTCCTGCGTTGCCTTCCTGCCTTGCGATTCATGTTTGCCTGCCATGCCTGCACTGTTTGCCTTACTTGCCTTTTCTGCCTGCCTTGCATGCCTGATCTGCCCTGCCTGATTCTCCTTCCCTGCCTGCCTGACCTCTCTGCCCTGGTTTTTTTGCTTACATACCCTGTCTGCTTTGCCTGCTTACACTGCCGTGCCTGCCCTACCTGCCCAACCCTTATCTGTTCGCCTTGCCTGCCTACCCTGCCATGCCTGCCTGCCTGCCCTGCCCTGCGTGATTGCCCTCCCCGCCCTGCACTGCCCTGCGTGCTTGCCTGCCTGCCCGCCCGCCCTGCCCAGCTTGCCTTGGCTGCCTGCCCTGCGTGCTCTGTCCTATCTGCATAGCCTTCCTCTTTTGCAGCCCTGTCCTGCGTCCCGTTCATGCTGTGCCCTGCCGTGCCTGCCCTTCCTTGCCTTGCCGTTCCCTGCCTTACCTTTCCTTGCTCTGCCTGCCTTGCCCTACCCTTTCCTGTCCTGTCCTTCCTAGCTTTTACCTGCCCTGCTCTACCCTGCTGTGCCCTGCTTTTCCTGCGCTGCCTGCCGTGCCCTCTCCTGCCATGCATGCCGTGCCTTGCCCTCTACACTGCGCTTCCTTGCCTGCCGTGCTCTTCCTGCCCTCCTGTCCTGACTTGCCTACCCGGCTTTGCCTTGCCTGCACTCCCTGCCATGCTTGCCCGCCCTGCCCTGTCTTCCTTGCCCGTCCTGCCTGTCTTGCCTCCCCTGCCTTGCCTTCCCCGTTCTGCAGTGACTACCCGCCCGGCCGTCTGCCGCGCCGCGCCCTGGCAAGCCTGCTCGCCTCACCCAGGCGTGACCTGGCTGCCTGCTCTGCCCTGCTTTGACACCCTGCCCTGACTGCCCTGCCTGTCTGCCCTTCTCTGGCCGACCTACCTGCCTGCCCTGCGCGCTGTGCCCTGCCCTTCTTGCCTCCCCTGCCTGCGTGCCCTGCCATGCTTGCCAAACCTGCCTTCCTATCTGCCATGCCTGCACTGTATGCCTTACCTGGCTGTTCTGCCTGCCTGCTTTGTATGCCTACCCTGCCCTGCATGCCTTGCCTTCCTGCCCTCCTCTGCCGGCGTTGCCTGCCTCCCCTTCGCTGCCTGCCCTGCCCTTTTTGCCTGCCTATCATTCCTGCCTTAGCTGCTTGCTCTGACTGCGTTTCCTGCCTGCGCCACCCTGCTTGCCGTTGCCTGCCTGCCCTGTCTGCGTCCCCTCCTATGTTTCCTGCTTTCCTGCCTCCCTGCTTTTCTTCCCTGTCTGCCCCGCGTTGCCAGCCCTGCCCTGCCCTGCCGGCCGTGCCCTGCCATGCCGTGCCTACCCTGCTGCGTTCTGTTCATCCCTGCTTTGCCCTGCTTAACATGCCCTGCCGTGCCTACCCTTTCCTCCCGCGCCTTTCACTGCCCTGCCCTGTTTGTCTACCCTAACCTGTCTTGCCTACGTGCCCTTTCCTGCCCTGCCTGCCTTGACTGCCTTGTCTGCCTGCCCTGCCTTGGCTGCCTTGGTTGGCTACCGTGCCTTGCCTGCCTTATCTATCTACCCTGTCCTGCCTGCCCAGCCTGCCTTGTCTGCTTGCCTTGCCAGGCTTTGGTTCCTTGCATCTTTGCTCTGCTTTGCCCGCCTTACCTGCCTGCCCTGCTTGCTTGCTTTGCCAGGTTTGTTTGACTACCTTCCTGCCTACCCTGGCTTGGTTGCCTTCCCAGCCTAAACTGCCTTGTCTGCCTTATCTGCCTGACTTGCCTTGCCTTGCGTGCATACCCAACCCGGCCTACCTTGCCTTCTTGCCCTGCCTGCCTTGCCTGCCTGCCCAGTCTTGCCTTGCCTACCTGCCGTGCCCGCCTGCCTCCCATGCCCTGCCTGCTTGCCCGCCTGCCTTGTTCTGCCTTTCCTTGCCTCCCTGTCCTGCCGTGCCCTGGCTACCTTGCGCACCTGCCCTGTTTCCTTGCCTGCCTGCACGCCCTGTTCTGCCTGCCGGCATGCCGTTCCTGCCACCACGCCCACCCTACAGTGCCTGCCTCCCTACCTGCCTGCGTGCCCGCCCTGTCCTGCCTGCCTGCCCACGTGCACTGTTCTGCCTGCCTGCCCACCCTGACTTGCCTGCGTGCCCGCCCTGTTTGCCTGTCTCCCCGCCCAGCCCTGACTCCCTGTTCGCCCTTCCCTGCCTGCCTGCTTGCCTACCCGCCCTGTCCTGCCTGCCTGCCCGCGCACCCTGTCCTGCTTGCCTGCCCACCCTGACTTGCCTGCTTGCTTGCCCTGTGTGCCCTGCTCTACCGTGCCTGCCCTGCCTACCCTTCCTTTCCTACTTGTCTTGCCCTGTCCTGCTCTACGCTGCCTGCCCTGCTCTGCCTTGTCATGCCTGCCTCCTTTGCCGTGCTTTGCGTCGGATGACTGCCTGCTCTGTCCTGCCCTGTTTCGCTCTTTGCTTGTCCTGACTTGTCTGCCTGCCCTGGCATACCTACCCTGCAGACGTTGACTCCCTTATCTGTTCTGTCCTGCCTTCCTTGCCTGCCTGCCGTGCGCTGCGCTACCTGCCTTGCCCGTCCGGCCCTCATTGCCTGCTTCCCTTCCTTGCCCTGCCTCCCCGCCCTGCTACGCCTGCATCCTGTGCCCTGCCTGCTTGCCTACGCTGCTTGTCTTGTCTGCCTGCCTGCTGTGCCTTCGCTGACTTACTTGCCTGTCCTGCCTTACCTACCTGCATCGTCCTGTCTGCATTGTGTACCTGCACGGCCTATTTTGCGTCTTTTGCCTGCCTGCCCTGTTTCCTTCTCTGCCTGCCCACCCTGATCTGCCTAGCTGCATGCCAGCCTGCCCACCCTGTCCAGCTTTACTCCCTGCCTGCATGCCTGCGTGCCTGTCTGCCCGCCCTGCCCTGCCTCCCAGCTTGCCCACCCTGTCCTGTCTGCCTCCCTGCAGGCCTGTCCACCCGGCGCTGCCTGCTTGCCTGCCCGCCCTACTTTCCTGTTCGCCCGCCCTGTCTTGCCTGCCTGCCCGCCCTGCCCTGCCTGCATGCCCGCCCTGCCAAGTCCTGCCTCCTTGCCCTGCCCTGCGTGCCTAACCTACCCGTCCTGCCCTGTCTGCTTATCTGCTTGGCCCTGCCTGCCCGCAGTGCCTCTCTTGCTTTGCTTACGCTGCCTGCCGTGCCCTGCCTGTACTGCCTGCCTGTCTGCCATGCCCTGCCTTGCCTGCACTGCGCTGGCGTGCCTGCCTCCTCTGCCCTGTCCTGCTGCTTTCTTTGCCTGCTCTGCCCAGCCTACTTTGCCCGTCTCAACTACCCCGCCCGGCCTGCCCCCTCCCCTGCGTTGCCCTGACCTGCCTGCCCGACCTGCTCTGCCTGCGCACCCGCCCTGCCCGGCCTGCCTAGCCTCCCCTGTCCGTTCTGCCCTGCCTTACCCGCCCTACTTTGCCTTGCCCACCCTATGCCCAGCTCCCCCTGTCTCCCCTGCCCTCCCTCCTTGCCTGCCCAGACTGTCTTGGCTCCCTGCCATGTCCTGCTCTGCGTTGCCTGCCTGCCCTGTCTTGGCTGCCTACATTGCCATGCCTAAGTGCCTGTTTCCTTGCCTGCTGCCCTCCCTGCTCTGACTACCAGCCTGCCCTGCCTGCCCGCCTAGCCTACCAGCTTGCCCATCCTGCCCTGTGTGCCTCTCTGCCTGCATGCTTGCCCGCCCTGCACTGCTTGCGTGTTCGCCCTGCCCTGCCAGCTTGCCTGCCCGCGCGCCCTGTCCTCCCTGCCTGTCCACCCTGCCTGCCTGCCCTGAACGCCCTGCCTTGCGTGCCTGCCCTACTCGTCCTGCCCGCCGTGCCTGCCCTTCCTACCCTGCCCTTCCTAACTGCCCTGCCCTGGCTGCATTGCTTGCCCTGTTTTCCGTTGCCTGTCTGCGCTGCATGGCTTCTATGCCCCCCCTGCCCTCCTTTGCGTGCTATGCCTGACTGCCTTTCCTGCCCTGTCTTGCCTGATTTCCGTGACTTGCCTGCCTGCCCTGCGTAAATTCCCTGCCTGCCCTCATCTGCTTTTGCCTGCCTTCCTTGTCTGCTTGCCATGCCCTGCCATACCTGCCTTGCCTGTCTCCCCCGCCTTGGCTGCTTGCCCTCCCTCTCCCGCCTTGCCTGCCTGCCCTGCCCAGCCAGCCTGACATGCCCTGCCCTGCCTACCTTCCCTGCCTCCCCTAGCCAAACTGCATTGCCTGCCTACCCTGCCTGTCGTGTCTGCTTGCTCTACCATCCTTGACTGCCTGCCCTGCCTGTTCTGCCTGCCTGCCTTGTCCTGCCTTTCTTGCCTGCATGCCCTGCTCGGCCTGTGTTGTCTGCCTGCCCTGATTGCAGTGCCTGCCTGCCTTGCCTTCGTACCCTGCCTTTTTTGCCTGCTTACAATGCCTTCCTCCCTACCCTCACTGCATTGCCTGCTTCCCCTGCCCTGCCGGCCTTGCCTTCCTGCTCTGCCTTGCTCACGCAGCCTGCCTGCCCTGCCAACCTTGCCTGCCCTGCCTTGCCTTGCGATCTTTACTTGCCTGCCTGCGTTCCAGCATTGCCTTTCCTGCCTGTTCTGCCTGCCTTGCCTCCCTTGCTTGCAAGCTTTGCCTGCTTTCCCTGCGTTGCCTGCCTGCCTCTACCTGCGTGCGTTGCCTGCCTACCCTGCCGTGCCTCTCATGCCCTGCTCTGCTTTGCATACCCAGCCCTCATCTGCTTGCTTTGCCTGCCTACCTTGCCTCCTCTGACCGTAGTGCCCTGCCCTGCCTTGCATGCTTCCTGTGATTCTCCCTACCTGCATTGCCTGCCCTGCATGGCCCTGCCTTGCCTCTCCTTGCCTGCCTGCCTTGTCCTGCCGTGCCTGCCTGTCCTACCTACCTCCCTGCTTTGCCTGCCTGCTCTGCACTACCTTCCTTGTTTGCCTCCCATGCCTTGCCTGCCCTGATTTGCTCTACCCTACCTCCCTTCCCTGTTTGCCATGCCCAACCCTGCCGTGCCTGTCTGCCCCGCCTTCCCTGCTTGCCCTGTTTGCCCTCCTTACCTGCCTCCCTTGCTCTGCCAGCCTGACCTGCCCTGCATTGCATGCCTTGCCTCCCTGCCGTATCCTGACTGCACTGGCTGCCTACCCTGCCCTGCCTTGCCTGCCAGCCCTCCCTGTCCTACGTTTCCTGCCTGTCCAGCCCTTATTTGCTTCCCTTGCTTGCCTACCCTGCCCTGCGCGTCCTGCCTGTCGTGCACTAACCTGCCTGCCCTGCTCTTCCCCCCTTGATCTGCATTGCCTCCTCTGCCCTGCCTTGGCTGCCTACCCTGCCTTGCCTCTTACCTGCCTGCCTTGCCTCCCTGTCGTGCCCTTCCCTGCCTCCCTTGCGTGCCTGCCCTGACTTGCGTGCTCCGCCATCTTTGACTGCCTGCCCTGGCATCCTTGTCTATCCCCCTTGCCTGCAGTGCCTGCCTTTCTTCCCTGTTCTGCCTGCCTTGTCTGCCTGCCCTGCATGGCTGCCCTACCCTGCCTGCCTTCCCTGCGTGCTTTCCCTCCTTGCCCTGCCCTGTTGCCTTGCCTGTCTGAAGTGCCTTGCCTGCCTGCCCTGCCGCGCCTGTGACGCCCTACTCAGCCTTCCTTGCCCGCCCTGCACTGTCATGCCTGCCAGCCCTGCCCTTCCTGACCTGCTCTGCCCTACCCTACCTGCCTTTCCTGCCCTACCTCGCCGTGCACTCCCTGCCCTGCCTGCGTCGGTCTCCCTATCTGCCCAATCCTGTCCTGCTTCCCTGCCCTGTTCTACATTGTCCTGCCTGCCCTGCACTGCCTTGGCTGCCTGCAGTGTCCTGCCCTCGATTGGTTTGCCTGCCCTGCCTTGTCTGCCTACCTTGCCTCGCCTGCCTGCCCTGGTCTGCCCCGCACTACTTCCCTTGCCTGTTTGCCCTACCCTGCCTTGCCTTCTGTCCCGCCTTGCGTGCTTGCCCTGCCTGCATTGGCTGCGTACCTTGCCTTGCCTGCCTTGCTTTTCAGTCTTGCCCGCCTGCCGTGCCTTGCTTGCCTGCCTGCCCCGCCATCCTTGACGACCCTGACTGTCTGCCTTACCTGCCTCTCTGCCTTTTTGCCTACCCTGCCCTGCCGGCCTTGCCTGCCTGCCCTGTCCGCTAAGCCTGCCTTGCCTGCCCTGACCGTCTTGTCCTGCCTGCCTGCCCTACTGTGCCCTATCTGTCTTGCTTGGCCCGCCGTACCCTGCAATGCATGCCCTGCCTTGCCTTCCCTGCCTGCCGGCGTCTCCTGTTGTGCCTGCCTGCCGTACCCTGTCCTTCCTACCTGCCCTGCTTTGCCTGCCTGCCCTGCCTTCCTTGTCTGCCTGCCCTGCATTGCCTGCATTCCCTGCCTTTCCTTCCCTACGTACCTTGCCAGCTTGCCCTGATCTGCTCTGCCCTACCTCCCTTGCCTGTTTGCCATGCCCTGCCTGCCTTGACTGTCTGCCCCGCCTTGCCTGCTTGCCCTGCTTTGCCCTGCCAGACTGACTTGCCCTGCGTGCCTTGCCTGCCTGCCCTACCCTGACTGCATTGGCTGCCTAGCCTGCCGTGCGTTGCCTGCATGTCTTGCGTTGCCTTCCTCCCTCCCATGCCCGCACTGTTTGCCTTACTTGCCTCTTCTGCCTGCCCTGAATGCCTGATCTGCCCTGCCTGATTCTCCTTCCCTGCCTGCCTTGCCTCTCTGCCCTACCTTTTTTGCTTGCTTACCCTGCCTGCTTGCACTGCCGTGTCTGTCGTGCCTTGCCTGCCCAGCCCTTATCTGTTTGCCTTGCCTGCCTACCCTGCCCCGTGTGCCTGCCCTGTCCTGTGTACCTGCCCTGCTCTGCCTTCTCTGATCTGCATTGCCGGCCCTCCCCTGTCCTGCCTTGCGTCCCTGCCTTGCTAGGTTTGCCCTGCACTGCCCTGTCTTCTCTGCTCTGCATTGTTCTGCCCTGCCTTGCCTGCCCTACTCTGCCCTGCTCGAATTGGCTGTCTTGCCAGCCTTACCTGACTGCCCTGCCTGCCCTCTCTGCCTCCCCTGCCCTGCGTGCTTGCCTGCCTGCCCGCCCTGCCCAGCTTGCCTTGGCTGCCTGCCCTGTCCTGCTTTTCCAGCCCTGTCCTGCCTGCCATTCACGCTCTGCCCTGTCTTTCTTAGCCTTGGCCTGGCTTGCCTGACCTGCCCTGCCTTTCCTGCCTTGCCATGCATGCCGTGACCTGCCCTCTACCCTGCCCTGCCTGCCGTGCCCTTTCCTGCACTCTTGTCCTTCCTAGCCTTGCCCTGCTGTGCCTTGCGTGCCCTATGCAACCGTGTCTTGCCTGCCCGCCCTACCTTGCTTGCCCGCCCTGCCGTCTTCCCTGCCCTGCTCTGCATTCCCTGCTCGCCCCGCCCTGCTCTGTCTGCCGCGCTCTCGCAAGCCTGCTCGCCTCGGCCAGGCCTGCCCTGGCTCCTGCTCTGCCCTGCCTTGACACCCTGCCTTCCCGGTTCTGCCCTGACCGCCTTACGTGCCTGCCCTGCCCGGTCCCGCTCTCCCTGCCCTACCCTCCCTTGCCTCCTTGCCTGTCTGCATGCCCTGCCTTGCCTGGCCTGCCCTGCCCTGCGTGCCCTGCCTACCTGCCCTGCTCTGACTTGCCTGCCCTACCTTGCCTTGTCTTGCCTGACCGCACTGCCCTACTTTGCATGCCTGCCCTGCCCTCTTCCCTGATTTGTTTAACTTGCCTTCCTGTCCTGCCCTGACCTACCTTGCCCGCATTCCCTTGCTGTGCCTTGTCCGCCCTGTTTTAACTACCTGCCTGCCTGCCTTGCCAAATCTTGGTCTGCCTTGCCTGCCTAACCCCTCTGCCTTACGCCGGGTCCACACTATGCCGCTGTATGCCAGTTGGCAAGGCCAGATAGCATTGCCAGAATGGTGTAGACGTGTTCATTGGCCCGTACCAGTTGGCAAAATCGTGCCAAGTGGCTTGCCAACTCGAACCCGACTAGTGTATTTCCGCTTCAAAGGCCTCCGCGCCATTTCTGAAGAGAGTAGGTAGTGGGGACGTGCCGATTGGCCTCAGGCGGCTTTAATTGAGATTCAAGGCTCGAACAAGATGGAGCGGACTGCTGTTCCTAAAAGACAGAAATCGAGCAAGAGGAATGACAGACACACAGGTATGATATTCAAATTTGTATTGTCTGAATTTTTCTTTTGTATTTTATCATAATTTTTACAAATCTTTACAAAAAATTTTGATCTTTTATTTAGATCCTTTAGATATACAGTGCGATCATTATGTCAGGAACCCCCTGCTAACTTTTGAATGAAAAAAGATAGAAAATTGGAACAAAGTGCATTGGATCAGTCCTCACTGGCGCTATTAAGAGGGTGTAATAAAATAATTTTTCATCGACAGGGTGCTCCACAAAATAACAAAACGTAATTTTTCTCTAACATTTTTAATGGAACGGTATATTTTTTATTTGACCATGTAAAAGTGTCGAGTAGAGCGGTTCAGATGAATTTTTCAGAACAGTTTTATCCTTATCAGTGGCGAAGATAATGAATTTCAAAAACTTAACATAGAACACCCTGTATCTTTGTGCTTGATAAATCTGACATAATGAACGCACTATACATCTCAAACATTTATAACTAATTCATAAAACATCCATAAATCAATTCAACATTTAAGTTTGGTTTTTATTATCTGTCTTGTTGAAAAAGTAGCATCCCCTCTGGGGAACTAAGAAACTCGGCAGATTCATTTCTAACCGTCTGCGCATCCATTTTACTTCTTCTTGGTATCCTGGGAATGTTGATGAAAGTTGAAGGTGCTTGTCTCCATATTCCTGGACGAGTCTCACCTGTGATCGGGCAGTCAAATGCTCCATTGGGATTGTAAATTGCTCTAGATATGCTTTTTCTTAAGATTATTATCCCGAAAGTATTTTCAGACACTCTACATGCTCTGCTTAAGCGGTAATTGAAAATCCTTTTCATTGAACCCTTTTCTTGTGCTCCGGGATACGGTTTCGTAATATTATTTGAGAGAGGGACTGCATCATATGCAAGAAAAACAAACGGTGTACTAACACTTCTTCCAGGAAGTGCGCACGGGCTGGGAAGACGCATTGTGTTATCTTCCAGACATTTCTTGAATTTTGTTTCACTAAATACGCCGCCGCCCGATATTCTTCCTTGGCAACCTACATTCGCGTAAGTGCAATTGTACTTTGCGTCAGCAACTGCAAATAGGACGATACTAAAGAAGCCCTTATAATTGAAATACTCAGTCCCACTGTCAATTGGTGCTTGCAAAGCTATATGCTTCCCGTCAAAGGCACCGACACAGTTTGGGAAATTCCATTTATCGTTGAACTCCTTTGCTACCATTTTCCATTCAGATTCATTGTGGGGCATCTGAAACAAAACAATGATATTTTATTTCATTTTATTTTTATTTCTGTTCTCTCTTTCACTTCATTTTGTTTAACCTTTTAAAGCCTAGCGGTAACTTTACGTACCACCAGGTTTAACATTAAAAAATTCTACGTGGTGCCCACATTGCGTTTATGTGTTGTGTACGGATCTCAGAGCAAACAGCAACTTCTGCCTTATAAAACATTAAGAGATTGGGTTTTATAACCTAAGTGGAGTGTTCACTGCGCGGTACGCGCTGAGTCCTTACATAAAACATACACTTCGTATTTAAAGGGTTAATCTACATAGTTCTTTATTTTTGTTTTTCAAGGACCAATAAGTTCTGAGGCAGACGAAACCCATCCAGATGTTCCTAAAAATGAGGACCAGATGCCAGAGCCATTGGAAGCATCACCCAAGGCTGGAGGAAATAAACGAGTGTTCAAGTCGCCAAATAAAGCTTCAGGCTCAAGATCTAAAAAACCCAAGTTTTCAGCAACAGACGAAGCTCTTACTATCATGAAAGATACAAGCAGGGAAAGAAGTGAGAGACCAATATACTGTGTTTGGGGAGCAAGTAGGTATGCAAATACGGGAACTCCCGTCACCATATGCTAGGAAAGTTGTGAAAGAAGTAATCAACACAGTTTTGACGCGGAAATGGGAAAATATGACAATCCGTCAACCACCCCTTATTGACAGCCGTCCCCTTACCAAGAACCCCTGTATTCACAGCCGCCTACGTTTGGTTTCCCTACCATGCATGGACCTATTCCTGATACCTCCTCACTTCCTTCTCAACTGCCTAATTTACACCGAGTGCCTACGCCCACTCATCTGCCCCAACACTCAATGACGAGCCCTGCTTCACTCGCAGATTCCTCTGATCCAGGAAACACTGACAGCGATTCTATTTATACCATTCTGATGAACCTTTAATTCTGCTTTGAAAGAATTTGGAATAGTACTTCATACTTCGTGTATACGGATTATATAAATGAATGAATTTTTACTAATGAATAGTTTTAATTCTTACCTCAACGTAATCTTGCAGAACGTTGACTAAAGCATCACAAACATTTGGAATGATTTTTGGAATTGCTTGCTTCGAAATCTTAAACATGTACATTAAGGAATGGTAGGAATCTCCTGTTGCTAGGAACCGCAGCGTAACAGCTAGACGTTCATGGGCTGGAATGGCTCTTCTGAATGAAGTGTCACCCTTGCTGATTAGCGACCCTGTCAAATTGAGAAGAGTCTCAAAATCACTACTCGACATTCGGAAAAAGTTCCGGAAACCACCTGCACATCTGTACTAGAGATTCAACTCGTCCGCATCGTCCAATATTACTCACTTCATATCGAGCTCCACCTCGGAGGCTGGGACGTACCCAAAACCGTCGTTTGCGTGGTTCACGACGCATTTCGCTTTCAACTATTATTACGGCTGCTGCGGCAACAAGCAAATCCTCGTTGGTCTACATTTTGCAACTGAATGCCATTTCCTATGTGGACGCTGTGAATTTTCAACGGAGCCAACTAGCTTTGTGTCTGGTTGGCCTTGCCAACTGGCATACAGCGGCACAGTGTGGACGCGGCGTTAAATACCTGCCCTGTCCTGCCGTCCTACCCGCCCGGCCTGCCTGCTCTGCCCTGCCGGTCCTGCGAACCCTGCCTGTGTGCCTCGCCTTGCCAGCCTGCGTACCCTGCCTTCTTGTTTGCCGTGCCTGGCTACCCTGTCTGCCCTGCTCTTCCCTGTATCCCTTGCCTGCCTGCCCTGCCTCGCTAGCCTTGCTTCTCTGCCCTGTCCTGCCTGCGTTATTTTCCCTGCACAGCCTGCCCCGCCTGCTCTGTCCTGCCCAGCCTGCCGTGCTCTGCCCTGCCTTACCTGTCTGCTCTGTCCGACTATCCTGCCTGCTCTGCCTGCCTAATCTGCCAATTGCTGCCTGCGTTGCGTGGCTTCACTGTCCTGCCTGCCATGTTCTGCGTGCCTTGCCCTACCCTGCCCTTCCCGCCTACCTGCCCTGTCTGCCCGCCAGCTCTGCCCTGCCTTGCAGGCAGGCAAAGCAGGCAGGGCGGGCAGTGCAGGACAGGCAGGGAGGGCGCGTAGGGCAGGCAAGGCAGGCAGGCATAAAAGGCAGGGGAAACACGCAAGTCAGGGTTGTAATGTAAGCAGAGCACGACAGGGCAGGCAGGCAAGCAAGGCAGGTAGGGCAGTACATGGCAGGCAAGGAACGCAGAGCAGGGCGGATATTCAAGGCAGGCAGGGAAGTCAGGGCAGGTCATGGCAGACAAGGCAGGCAGGCAGGCAAGGATGGCAGGGCAGGGGACGGCAGACAGGCAAGGCAAGGCAGGTGGGGAAAGCAGACAAGGAGGCAGTAAACCTGGCAAGGCAGGAAAGACGACGCAGTTGGGCAGGCTGGCAGGGCGAAGCAGTTAGCGAGGCAGGCTGGCAGAGAAAAGCAAGCGGGCCGGGACAATCAGGGCAGGGCGTCGCAGGTAGGGTGACAAGGAGACACGGCGAGGAAAGTAGACAGGGCGAGGAAGGCAGGCAGTGCAAGGCAGACAGGTAACCAGGGAGGCAGAGACGGAGAACGTGGCAGATAGGATAAGACAGGCAGAAAGAGGTATACAGGGAATCAGAGAGACGAAAGCAGGCAGGACGAGAAACGGCACGGCGAGACAGGCAGCAGGTAGGCGTCTAGGCAGAACGAGGCAGGTCTAAACAGGCAGGAAGGGCGAGACAAAAAGGCAGGGCAATGCAGGCACTGTGGGCGAGGTAGGCATGCAGGCAGTTAGTGCGAGACAGGACAAGGCGACGCAGGCAGAGTGACGCAGGGCGAGGCAGGAAGGTCACTACGAAATAGGCATGCAGGAAGGGACCTGGCAGGCACTCAGGTAGGGCACAGCAGGTAAAATGGCAAAACAGAGAAAGGCAGGCAAGCAGGACAGGGCGAAGCGGGCACGCCACGTCGAGGCAGGCAGGGATGGTGGGCGAGCGGCCAGGCAAACGAATCTAGGCAGGCTCGCAGTGCGATGCATGTACCCTGATATCAGGCAAGACAAGGAATGCAGGGAGACAAGCAGGTAGCTCGAGACAGGCGGACTGGGAGAGGCAGTAATTCAGGACGAGCCAGGCAGGGAACCAGAGCGTGTCAGGCAGGCAGGGCGAGGTAGGCAGGGGAAGTAGGCATAGAAAGGCAAGGCGAGACAGGCACAGCAAGGAAAGGCAGAGCAGAGTGAGGCAGACGGGAAAGCAGAGCAGGACGTCAGGCAGCCAGGTTGGCAAACGGCGATGCACGGGGGCAAGCAAGTCTAGACAGGCAGGGTGAGGCAGACCAAGGCGAAACAGGACAAGGCGAGACAGGCAGGCACGGCAACGCAAGCAGCCGTGTAGGAAGGCAGGCTGGCAACGCAAGGCAGGATGAGGCACGAAGGCATCGGAGAACGTGTGAAAACTCACACCCTTGCTCCCATCAAGGGATCGCAGCGCAGTTACCGTGGCTTGTAAGCCATCGGCCGTCTTTGGTACGAGCATCAGTCTCTCCCCCTTCACCTGGGCCGAGAGACTTCTGGGACATGACCCCCTCAACCATGGCAAGAAGCCACGGGTATCCTTGACGCCTGAAACAGATCGGGGTCTTATTTTGCCGCTCGCCTGCGGGAAAGCCCGTGCTAGTGTCCGTGGGAGCGGCAGGTGCGGTGCCAGTTGGCCTGCCGCTCAGAGGTCCGGACGTCTCCAAGAGACTTGGGCCTGCGATCTGCCTCAGTTGAGGCAGCTGGTTCGGGTACTCCCGAACCAGTGGCTTTGGGCTTGGGCGGCCCACTTTCCTGACGTGGGACGGCGCGCCCGGCTACCACCGCGGCATACACCGACCCACCCTCCTTCGGACGGCGCTGCCGGCTGGTCCCGGCAGTCGGTTCATCCGCGGCAGACATTGCCGCGGATCCCTCCACGGGCAGCGCACTGGGCGCTGGGCGCCAAGCGGCGGGCTCAGACACACCGTCTGAATTGGAAAGCTCGACGGCTTTCCTCTTTCCCGCAGGCTGCTGCAGTGGCTTGTAGGAGGGTCGAACCTCAGCCACAGCCACGCCGGATGGCTTCGCCTTGCTAGACGCAGTGGCCTTCCTCTTCTTACTCGCCGCCAAGGCTTCCCTTAGCTCCGGGAGAAGAGCTGGGGAAAGGTGGAGTGTAGAGATAGCCTTGCTAAAGGCCAATTCCTCCTGCTTCAGCATAACGCTTAAAGTAGGGGGCTCTCCCTCCTCTAACACTGCTCCCTCTTATCCATTGAAGGATTAGAAAGGCAACAGTAACAAGGATATCACATCGCAAGAGTGCGAACTCCAGCAGTGTCCAGCGAGTCCAGCAGTGCGAACTCTACTCCTAAGCAGTCAGCTAGCGCTTGGCTCAGAAACTTCTGCATCTTACTCCAGCAAAGCACCTGAGCAGACTTGTGCCCTTCGTTACTGTCCGATTTCGATCAAACTTGCGAAGCTGGTGGAGTATGGGGAGGGTGTGAGACATGTTTGAGTCACCCTATTGGAATGCAAGGCGAGATATGTACGAAAAACTCCTGACCTGAAGTGCCCGATTTCGACCAAACTTACACAGGTTCTGGAGCATGGGGAGTGCAACGCGTGATGTTCAAGTCACCCCGATGCAATACAAGGCGAGAGAGGAACGAAAAACTGTGTCGGCATCAACAGCAAAGTGCCCTTCGTTACTGCCCAATTTTGACCAAACTAGCACTGGTTGTGGCGCATGGGGAGGTAGTGCCACGTGCGATGTTTGAGTCACCCCGCTGCAATGCGAGGCGAGATAGGGGCGAGAAACTGTTTCCGTTTCAAGAATAAAGTGCCGTTCTTTATGGCCCAATTTCGACCAAACTTGCAGTGGTTGTGGCGCAAGGGGATGGAGCCCCAATTGTGTTGAGTCACCCTGCTGCAATGCGAGGTGACATAAGGATGGGAAACTGTTTCGACCTCATGAATAAAGTGCCCTTCATTACTAACCTATTTCGACCCAAATTTTAGTGGCTGTCGTGCATGTGGAAGTAGTGCCTCCCGTGCACTGCTTAGCTGTGCCTGACCTCGGCGTACCTGCATATGTGCCTGGCCTCAAATCGCTGTGCCTGCCTGGCATCTTTCCACCTTGCTGTGCTTAGCTGCCGGCGTGGCCTCTCCTCAGCTCAACTTACACCTCAAATCACACAATTCTGAACATTGAGAGTAATACTTTGACTAGAATATCAATGAGAGAATAATATGAACACATATATCACAGAAATATGTGATGGCATGGGCTGTATTCATGTGGCTCACAAAGGGACCAATACACATTAATGTGATTCACATTCCATACAATGTAGGAAATTCCTTAACTAGCTGAAAAGCTACTGGCTTCTCAAGGAGGATTCTGCTTCATGAAGTGGGCCACTTACTATACTGTCATGTGATGTTCTTAGAAGAAATTAAAGTGTATAGTATACAGTTTAAT
The DNA here is from genome assembly GCA_013340265.1 of Coptotermes formosanus. NCBI lineage: Eukaryota > Metazoa > Arthropoda > Insecta > Blattodea > Rhinotermitidae > Coptotermes > Coptotermes formosanus. The sequence continues at coordinate 507,790 of BLKM01000498.1, read as the reverse complement.
ATGTTCACACAAGCACAGCTGTACATAAACTGAATATCTGTATGCAGTATATTATACTACCTACATAAATGCCTACATGCATGCAGCATATGTACAGCTCTCATTTTTGTATGAATGCTGTACACTTTAACCTGTTTACAATCAAAACCCACCATTCACACAAAGGCCCTAATAATTTGCACGTCATGTTTAGTTTAACACCTGACATCACCACCGCTCCTCCGATGAAGGCAATAAAACAATGCAAATATAGTGTTACATAACCTTCGAGTATAATTAAAATAGGTTCATGCATCTCCGGTCTGTACCAACAAGCTCAACACAACTTTCTGTTTCCCAGCTCTTTATTACTAATACTGCTACATGTTTCAGGTGCACAGGGCATCCATTGTCTAGCATAATACAACTTCCAGGAAAAAGTGTAAAAGTATAAAAATCATAAAATATATTGGTTTATTATTTCCAATTGAAATAATAAAATAAACTTTATGTACACTCTGGACAATTTTGGTGTGTATGTGATCGGATGTCACAATGTTTCAGTAAGTTTCAATGGAGAATTATGAGTAGTGGACATGTAGGTTTGCTAGCCTTGTTTCTCATGCTAGCCCTCATGCTTTGGTTGGCCATTCCTAAGTGTTCATGCTCTTGGAATGCCATGTGGGAGTTGGGTAATTCCAATGTACTTTTGTTGCCCTCTTTTTTATTAGTCCCCCTACTGACAAATTTCTGTAAGGAATGTACACAGTATATAGTGTCCACATAACACTACCACTTCATTATTATCTTAATGACTCTGATTGTTTGTGTTTTGCTTTATGTTGTACTCACATTGACATGGGTGTGTGGGTTGCTCAGTTTTGTGTTCTGAGCTGATGCCAGCAATTGTCTGAATGTACATAAAGTTTATTTTATTATTTCAATTGGAAATAATAAGCCAATATATTTTATGATTTTTATACTTTTACACATTTTAAAGAGAAATTTTATTGCAACATGATCGTAATGTAATGTAAGAAGGGGAGGCCTCCACTCTTACACTTTTTCCTGGAAACTGTATTGTGCCTGATGATGGATGCCCTGTGCGCCTGAAACATGTAGCAGCATTAATAATAAAGAGCTGGGAAACAAAAAGTTTGGTTGACCTTGTCAGTACAGACTGGAGATAGTTATAAACGCACACAACAGGATGGGAAACCCAAGGATAAAACGGGTTCACCGTACATGTTTTGTGATTTCCATCTTCAGGGGAGTTTCTTATTAGCAAGAAAGCCATTAAAGGTTAATCAAACCATTATACAGTTAAAATAAAATTAATCGCTTTAATCCAAGATTCCACCACCCCCTTCCCATATTGTTTGTCTCAAAGTGTTACAAATCTTGCTTTACTAATATCCATACTTGTTAAGTATTTCTTATCCAGAAAAATGTATTTCAATGCAAATGGTAATATAAGTATAATATATACTTTCCATACTGTATTCAATACTCCTTGTGTCTCCACACAATGCTGTTTACTAACTTCAGACTCGCAGAAAGTCAAGTCAGGATACCGAAAGGATACGGTGGGTTTGAAAGTAACCTGTAATCTGCAGATGTCAGGGTTTGAGGAAACCAACTTGTAATCCACAAATGTAAGTACAGTAACCTGCCAGGCTTTTGGATTTCATTTCGCTCAGAGATACAGATGATTGTTACCTACTTAGGTTGGGAGTCAGTCACAGAAGAGAAGTTACGCTCCACGTTTTCATTTAGTGACAAATTGTACGCTTTCTGGTAGCAATTCATTACACCACATTTTACATCCTCAGTTTCGTTGATAACTTTCATTACTGATCTTCATAACCACCATGGCCATCATCAACACTGACAACACATAGCTAGGCGACATAGTCACATAGCGACATAAAGTCACATTCCGTGCTTTTAACTAGGGGTTGTATAATGTGACTACTCTAACATGTTCAGCTGCAAATCTTGATTCTGTTACAATGACAAGTCTTTTGAGGCACTGGTGCATACACAAAGTAGTTTCCTGTAACAATAAAATAACTCGGAATGTAGTTCTGGACTGGATTCCAAGCATGAAAATGTGAACCCTTTGCATCCGAACGGGAAAACACTGTCCTGCAACTCCATGTTGCTTTTAAAATTTTCTGCATCTATAATCACGTGTTTCTTTTTCACAGCACTTGTCTAAAAGGCTTGTATAGGCATAAAAGATTGTGTCAAATTTTCATTCTGGTTAAAATTGCAATTAATGAGGTTTAATTTTTCATACTAACAACCTTACAATTTCTCTAGCAGTCACGAATTATTTACAGACGTCTCCAGCCAGTAGTTATTTTCTCTTCATATGGGCGACATAAAGCAAATAAACACACATAAAGGACCTTCCGACAAGTCTCTGTTCCTTCATGCAGCCCCTTCTGTAAAATCCACACCCTTTCACCCCCATTATTTCATGAATAAAATGCTACTGGACAATATTAGCCTAATAATTACAGTAGTCATATGTACGTACATTTGCGTGTTCCACCTTTCCATTTTAGTGTCAATTGGACCTCAGAAACCCAGTCTGGCGTGATATACCTCGAAACATGAGGTAGCACACAATCCTATGTTGCATTGTCCCCACTTGAATGTCGTTCTTTTTTCTTTGTTTTTGGCCGAACAAACACGTCACCAAATTCCCTTACACTGCGTAAGCCAGTGTCCAATTTCTCTTATCGGTGATTCGAGGGCATGCACTGCCTGGCTTGTTGCATGTTATGGCTAGGACAGGAAATGGACCGAACTCTTCAGTTCAAGACAGACGTAGGTACGAACCTAAAATTCAAAATAGTCGCGAAGAAATCCTTACAGCAGAAGGAAGGACATTTTCCTCTGGTCCCATATTGCACTAACCACAGCAATGAATGCCTGTATTCATTCTTTCTTCTCCCACTCATTGCATATGAATTCAGCACCCTGATAACCCACCTTTAAGTTACTATTAATTTTCATTATACCGAAAGCTGTAGTTTGATGCATTTATTACCTTCATTCAGTGCCCTGTATGTTATTTATTTTTTTCTCTCTCATATTCAGTAAGTAATGCAAATGAATGTAACCCACTGCTCAATCACTGACCTGAAAATGTCCAACCAGTAGACTCTCCGTCCCTGAAGTTCCCCGAAAGTATAAAGCTTGGGAGGCTAATACTTAGTTACTAGCATTTTTCGTCAGAAACCATAGCGCTGTCATAACAAACTGATATAAGTCAAAGAGCAATAAATCTTCGATCACCAAATAAAATCCATTCATCCTTATGACAAGTTGAATGACAACAGAAAATGGCCACAAACTACTGGCACGTTAAACAAACTGAACCCTTGTAACACCCAATTATTGGCCCAAAACCATTAACTATCTGAGAATCCACTCTAAAACTAATTTGCAATGTCAAAGCCATGGAAACTGATCACAGCAATCCCAACATCTAGCACGAATCATGCCTTATGCACACAGCGATCATGGCAATCCACCTGCCTGGATCGTGTACCTCGTTGGTACTGCTTGGTACAGCTGATACATGGGTCAGCGTACCTGTGACAACAGATAAAACAAATGACATTCCATCCTCACATAGCACTGCCATCTCCTCTCCAATTGCAAATCTGACATCCTGGGTTGCGCCCTCTCTGTCCCGAACTGGCAATGAGACTAACAAAACATGACCAAAGACAACAACATATTACTCGGTAACAAAATCACCTATCCGAGATGACTGTTGCATCCCTTCTGCCCCCTAGCTGGCATGGACACTATGAACATGATAGGACTAATATGACAACCCATCAGTCTGTAAGAAAACCACCTGCCTGAACGGTTGTGTGCCCTATGCCCCGAGTCTAGTTCTTTTTGGACAACAGAAAAATGTCTTGCCTTTGCCCCTTCTGGGTACTAAATTCCACACCATTCAGCCTGTTGCCTAGCCACTGTATTGAATATGCTGTAGGCACTCATGGGAGGACATCAAAATGGATCGTCAAGAAATAGGGCCTGCCCATGGGTACTACAATGAACTGACTCTGGAGTATTCAAGTTAGTATTCAAAATAAAACTAAATTCTGAACACAAAATCACCTCTAGGGTCACTATCAATCTTCTTTCAGGTTACTGTTATCATTCCTTTTTAGGCTGTGTCCACTGTTCTTGAGCACCTCCACTAGAAAGGTCTGGTTAAATTATCGTGTAAGGACACCAAGACAAAGGCTTCTGAAACATTTACTCCATTACTTAACATTCCACCCTAAAACACACATAATACTGTCATGGTTTTCAAACAACGTTTACTAATAAGATGTTACCTACTTTCATTCACAGGTAGCTAAACACTTGTCCCAATTTAGTGCCAAAGTTCAATAATAAGGACTGGACCTATACTTCTAATGTCATACATGGCATTCCCGGCATGGCACTCACTCACTCACTCACTCATTCAATCAATCAATCAGTCACACAGTACTTTTACCTGCTCCTTTCATTTTAAGATATGTAAATGTGGGCTGTGTTAAGTTACATATTTTTTCACTAGTGCTAGTGATATTTCCCTTTCCACTTTCCTTGACTTCTGACACAATATCCTGTCTGCTGAATTTCATGTTGCTTCCTTTCAGTGTTACGTACTTACCACTTTACTACAGAAACAGGTAGGGCACTGCGCACATAGCGTAACATTTCTGGCGTGATCACTCTCTTTCCGCTTGTCACAAGAACCATAAAACATTTGGAAAAAGTGTGTTTGACACAAAGTATTTCTCCTTCTTTACATTTGTTTGTGACAATTTTACTCCACTTCTTCACTGTTATGGCACTAAAACCTCTGACTGTCCACTACAATTCATTTGACTATGCAGCTTATTTAGTGTAACTCATAATAAAAGGTCTGTGTAGCCAAAACACAGCAGGCATCACAAAATAATGGGACTGCATTTAATCACCACAACATAATGTACAAGAGGACAAAGATATGCATTAAACATGATTTACAGATAATACGGCTATCATGTGTGTCAACTGGTGTACAGTGTCAGGAACTGGTGTTGCAAATAAATCCATAAATTAACAGTCATATTAGTTGCGTGACAGATTCATATCCTGAAAGTGCTGTAGCTAGAGTTTTTCCAACCATGTAAATAAACCTTTTACACTTTGCATACTTAAGGAAACCCCCCAAATGTATCCCTACTTTGATGTGGTGGGGCTTGCGTGGTCAAATAATACTGAGAGCTATGCTGGTGGCAGCTTAGCTACTGGGAGGGATAACAAAGCTTGCAAACAGAGAGCATCTCAAGTCTAATATGGGCTCTAAGGCATAGTGGGAGCCTGCCATTCTCAAAATTCACCAATATTTGACTTTTCCAAGACCTTCAATAGGCGAGTCCTGTACTAAATGAAGAAAATACCTCATGAACAAAGTCTTCTGGGATTAGGATGATGCCACACAGTCTTGCAGAACTTCAGTGGCGTTTCAAAGGAAATTGCTACCTCCATCTTCAGGGTAGAACACAGAGTCAGCACACATCACAAGGAACATCAGCATCTAGCCTCCATGAAGAGTGGAAATAAACATAATATTGTCCTTTTCCTTCAGCTGATAATTCAAGTTTCCCTGCAAATGAAAACATAAAGCAAGTGCATGATTTGGTGTTTTCACAGGCAGGTTAGTAATGGTCTCATCACCTGCAATATGGCAACATGCAGACTGGTATACAGCTGCCAAATGACACGGCATCATATGCAAGAAGAGAGGTGTCTACCAACACAATCTATGTTACAACTAAAAACCACCTGATAAGTCCTACAAATTGGAAATTATATGTTCATTGAAGCTACTGTCACTGAGAGAACACATTTTCAAACTACATTAAACATCTGACACATATATAAGGCCCAAAGTCTGGGTAACACTTGCATCTTGTTAGTCTATACACAAACACAAGTTTTAAGGATACACACCAATTGCCACAATCATATTGTGTTGAAACAGAAACAATTCTTACATTACAACTGTTCAGCCACTGTAGCCAGGAATGCAAAATTTTGAAACAGTGGGCCATGAACTCCTCAGTGCTGTATGAAGTACACATTATGTGATGCCTGTAACAGTGTCTCACGCACTCACTGTGCCCAAAATGTACTATATTCCACAGCTGTTTATTTTCTACATTCCATGAGCATTTGTACTTCTCTAAAACATGAAAATTTGAATGTTTTATTCCATTGTTTATAATTTCTAATAGGTAATTACTGATTCTCACATGCTGATAATTGAAGATTATACACACTGAACAAGTGTGTCCTGTCACAGTGATCCTAGACTTCCTGTTTCTCATCAACAGATTTGTCTATACGAAAGGCCAATCTCACTTGGACTCGTGTCACTTAAATTCATTTATACCCTCTGATAATGATGAGTTAAACATGTCACTACAGTCTTTACTGTTTGCCTCCAGCTGTGCTAGATGGTGAGGTATTTAAGATATGTAATGTTTTTGTGCCTCCACAACAATATTTTTATTATACTGTCATGAATGTTGTGTTGTTCATCTTCAAATCAAACGCTGTGATTAGTAAACACAGCAATGCTGTGGTAGCATCACCCACAGCCATTGAGATGAATGGAGATGACATCATGATTGCATCTCTTCATTGTGTGATCTCTGCTGTGAGGGCAGCGTGGTGTGAGTAGTGAGTGAGTAAGTGGCTGCATGTGTAATGCGTGGAGATGGCTTCTGTGTTTTCATGGTATGGAGTAGCTGTGGTGACTGCATGTAATCAACAGAACCCACAGTGTGTCACAATATTATATTATGATACATAATTATAAGAATTATAATAATAAATGATCTATTAGTATGCGATGTTCTGAACTGTATAGGTCATCTTCAGGTTCCTACAAAATATACTGCAGTTTTGGTTGTTTTACTGTACTTACATGTCAGCTGTTAGTGATGTTAGTGTGCACACACACGCATCACATCACTAACACCACCTATACAGGTCAAAACAATGGCAATAGCATAAAACATCATGACTGTCTTGAAAGAAAAACCAAACTGTGTTAGAACCCTCCTCATTTGCCTTTTAAGACACAATGACCATTTCAGGAATACAACTTAGAGATTCACAATTATTAGAAAACTGAGTACTTACAAGAAGTTCCCAATCTGCATCATTAACCAACACCAAGATGCCAGGCCTTCTGCAAACAGAAACATTTGTCTGCAGCTCCATAATCATACTGGTGGTGCTTAGGAAGACCAAAAGAATGTTAACAACGGCAAAAAACAGGGGAAATTCCTCATCTTTACAGATCACAATGTTCTAAATCCAAGAGGAAGAGTCATTTTGGAGCTAGCAAGCCACTCTAATCAAGAAAGGTGGAACGTAAAGTTTCATTACCATGTTCACAAGAGCTTACAAAGTCTGAAGCATGATGTATCATTTTGAAACACACAGATTTCTTACATTGAGTAGCTGTGGCCTGCCCATTTCCCAACCCCCAAAGTGAAGTACTACTGCATGATGCCTGCATACAACTGTTCATTCAACAGATTCACAGCTGTTCACAGCAGGTATATGTTAAGGGAACACAGGCTCCACATTTCCAACAAATGCAATCTTCCCATGCATTAATATCCCTGTTACGTCCACTGTGCTCAGGGCTACTACAAAAAATACTCCCTGTACTTCCTCTAGTATTTTGTATTAATATACATGGTTGGCATCACATACCACCAACCCCCTACTAGCATCAAGGTCAGGTATTGGTAGAGCTATACCTCTACCTCCCCTCTGTGCCTGCTTAGCACATAATGAGACCTTTACCTTTACCCCTACAATTCTTGCAGTCTTCCACATTTTTATGAAAAACTGAAGAAGTGAACTTCCTTGGGGATCATTATCTTTGATGTGTGGGGTTAGAGGTATCTGCAGCATACATACCACAGAGTATAAATTCAATCGGCTCAAAGAAAAATAATTTCGGATCACATCCCGCACCAAAGTAGTGCTACAAATGGACCAGTTCTGTCTCTCATTCACTACACTCAACACAAACGTTCTTCTTTTGGAGGGGTTGCCAGATGAAAAGTACCATGGCTATCCTTGCTGAGAAATGCCATTCAGCCCAAGTACAAGGCACATTTTATTCATAAAGTTACATCATGCATGGGAAGAGATTGAATATTAATGTGATTTGTGCTTTAGCACAGTCAGAAACCATGTTGTAGCCATAGAAGGGCAATGTCCGTCATTAAATGATTATGTGTGCTGAAGCTTCTATAGCTACTTTGCACTCACCTGTACTTGTTATTTATGTAAAAAAACTAAATACTCATGTTTTGGAAAACAGACAAAATGAAAAAATTTCTGGTATTTCACACCCCAATTTTGAAAAATGTAAAGACAGTAAAATATTTGAGGACTACTGTCTCCTGGAATGGGACACTATAGAGTCTGATATGAATATACCACTGTTTCAAGTGAACCTACAGCCTCCATATTCACGTGGGAGTAATAAATACAGCCAGAACTCGTGGATTGATATGACTTGCCCTACAGTCAAATGACTGTGCATTTATTATTCAAAACAAAAAGGTATTCTGCCAATCCTTGTCAAATGGTGTACTTAAGTACACAATGGCCTTCAAATCCTTTAGTGTACTCACTATTCCTATTTACTTCAGTCCATATAGCATATGATGAGACCTTCGGACAGCACGTTCAAACCATTATTCACAATCACTTCAAGTACGAAGTGCTAACCCGTAGATTAAAAAATAAATGCACAGTGGTCTCACCCTAGGGGAAGTCACGTTAGCCCCGAAAATAAAAGCTGCATTACATCACATCCCAGAAGACAGTAATGTTCACAGCAACCGTCATTAAGAACCTCAAATCTCAATACAGACTGAGATATTTCAAATCCAAGGGTTACAAGACAAACTACAGTATTCCAGTAGAGAAATTACTCACACAGTATCACCTTGGAGGAAGAGTTCTGGCCGTTCCTTCAGTAGATTAGCTTTAATCCACAAAAGCAATGTCTTTATTGTCCCTGAAAAAAAAAGGAACAAAAATAACTCCACATATTCAATTTCATAATAACTGCTCAAACACAATTCCTCAGAGGCATTTTTTAAACTAACGCACATATCAGTCTACAATCAGACTACTTCACCTGATGGCAGACAGGGCAGCAATCAATGTTATTCTAATTTGCCATAAGTTGGGGTCAAGGTGTTTTTTGTTTAAAGCACTGCGGTTAATGTTTTGTATTCGCCATATCTGGGGGCATGCGGTGGCACAATTAATGCACTGCATTACCAGCCAGAAGGTTGCAGGTTCAATTCCTGATGATGTCATTGCAATTTTTCATTGACATAATCCTTCTGGCCTCACTATGGCCCTCAGGTCGACTCAGCCTCTTACAGAAATGAGTACCAGACATACTTGCTTGGGGCCGGGGGGGGGGGGGGGGGGAAAGCGTACAGCTGATGACCTTACCACTTTCATGTGCCGAATGTCTTGAAAACTGACAGCCTCAACCTCCTGGAATCCTCAGGGCCTGTCCAGGCCCATACACGGATTGCTTTACCTTACTCACCTTATTTAAAGAAGGTGGTGGCAAGTGTTTGCAGCAACAGCTGCTACACTGTCTCTTACAGTCAGAGAGGTGTTCACAAAATGGTGTCATGTGTGTTACATATAGATATGAACTGACTGTCTCGGAGGAAGAAATCAACACAATAATCATAGCTGCACTCACAGCGCACCACAAATGAACCTTCACATCATGATTTAACATGCAGACCAATGTCTGTTATTCTGAGACGTCATGTAGTCATTCAGATGACACAAAACTTCACTGCCAGAACAGAATGAGTGTCAGGATAGTCTGCTGAGCATGCACCCTTGTAGGTACCGATTCACATACTTCAACTTCACTGTCTCTGTTGCAGAATATACAAACTACAGGTGTCTTATACACACGCAAATGTAGCATTTTTTGGGAGTAACCCCAACAGACCTGTCCACTACACAAGTCATGCCACTCTAGCACCAATTTGATCCAGTATTTCCTCACTTAGCATTTGCGTGCTGCATGTTCTCTTAACACCTAAAACAGAACCTAACGCTCCACACCTTCTCACTTATTTGCAAATTGCTTTCCACACAAAGATCATACAACATGACACTTTCAACTGAACTTATGATGACACCTCTTGCAGAATTGTATTTTGTATGTGTATCACACAGAAATTCATGCAGTGACTATAGATGACTCACAGTAACCTTGCAAACTCTCCAATAAGCAGTATGGGAACAGGCCAGTGAATGGTCCTGGTGTATAGCAGAAGACACCCCACGGGACATGACTAGTGATCAAGGGACAGTTAAAATAACAGCACAGTATAACTAGAATCAGTTAAAATCACTATCTGGTTACTGGCCATGCATTAGATAACCTAATGGTACAGTTTCTACCTACTGTTCTAGCTTTGGAAAGAGATAGGTATTCAATAAAATAAGATTACTTCACTGACATTAGCCTCTTCTGATATTAAACCACCTGCAAGCAGAACTGTAATTTATTCCATGATCAATCCATTATTACAGTTACTCATGTATTTGGCTTGCACAGCACAGTACTAGTCTCCTGTCATTGTGCCATCTGCCTGTGAAAACATACTGCAACAAGAGGCCAACAAAACAGCACAGACCATAATGCAGTATAACTACTGCTACTTCATATATAGGTTTGGTAACCATGTCTGCATCACTTGTGTTTCAACTATAGTCAAATTGCAAAAATGAGGACACTGATGGGGTCTCAAGTGCGACGGATAGAGCCTCACAAAAGGTGGGTACTTTAATTTCTCAACATTTGTGGTCTACTATAAACATGCTGCTTCCAAAAAAAACTGGTATCTTCCAATAATAAGCACGCTGTAATCATTAGACCTCATTCATGACTCAACAACATACGCACCTTTTGCAAGGCAGTTGTTAAAAGAAACAAATTTGAAGTTGACCCTAACCTAAAGTTCACCGTTTCAACTCTTTTGTAGGATTTACAACTTACATGGTTCCTGCGAATCTGGAAGTGTGACATCATGCTTCTTCACTTTATTAAACAGTAATTCAGCCCCTCCGCTACAAAAGAATATATAAGTATGTAAGACATTCACAACATAAACCCTGCCAATATATATTATGCGGAAATGGGTGCTACGAACACTACTCTCTTCTGCGGTAGAACGCCATGTGGCCTGATGGAAAGTTTCACGCTTTTTGCCGGAAGTACTGTCTCCATCTCCAGGGTTTCTGGTATTGTGGCAGCATGGTCATCCGCAACACAAGTAGTCACCAAATTATATTGTATTGTATTGCATTGTATTTTAACATCCAATACTGATGCATCCAATCTTTGGACAATTCAATAAATAATATACACAACACAAAGCAACATGACATCAATGCCGCACGGCGCCTCACACCAGAAAATATAGCTACGGCCGTCAGAACTTCACATTTTGTATTACGTTATGTACAGCACACCCGTGGATTTCATTACAACATCCAAACAATTAAACATAAACAACTTACCCAAACTCTACAGACACTTGCATCGAATTGGTATTCATCGCAACATCAAACCAATTCCACACATACCTCCACACCACACCACACACGACACCACGCGCAGGCAGCACCACAGATTAATAAAAGTAGGCAGGACATTACTGTAACAACCACAGACGGAGCACAGACATGCATCGCGGCGAGGTAAGCACAGTTCAGCCATCTATCCGCCTGGAATTTACAATATTTGCTTGAGTGTGTGGCAATCGTATGTCTACGCCTGTATGTTCTGTGGGCAATCAAACCTTGGCATTAGAAAACTTTAAAACCATTAATTCGAGCCGTATCCAATGCAAGTCACCTGTGACACCATCTCATATTACCGCCAGTTTAAAGACTCAAAATCCATGCATACTTGCATCTTCAGCAACACCGCTGTCGGAACCACAAATCTCGAAACTATGCGATTGTTTATTGATTTATGGGGTGCGCTATGGATGACAATTTATTCTTCATTCCCAGCTTTGTTTCTGTAGGGTCCAAACACTTCCGCGAGGATCTACTTTCAGACACCGGATATATGTTTCCTTGTCTCGAAGAGATCAGTTTGTAAAGGATTAACAACGCAGGCAGTATACGTGTAACGTAACGTTGAGGCGCATTCGCGCAACCATTGTCACTGCGGAAAAGCAGTACGTATTAAGTATTATGAGTGTCTGTATTCTTACTTGTTATCTGGCCTGCAGATCACATCTTTTATGCGCCGTATTATAGTGTCATCTGCTGCCTGTATGGCTGTACGGTATTTTTCGGCATTATCTCACAAACGGCATGATTTTCGAAAAAAAAAAAAGCCTTGAATAAAATGAGTTTTTATTTTCTCTACAAATGTTGTCTCACAATTTCTCATTCTAAAAAGAATTCTGCGAGATATACTCACACTGTACATAGGTCTTCACCCAAAGTACCCCTTATTCTCGCCAGATTTTTAATTATCCTTACATTTTCTCTACACATTTTCGAAAAATCCTCAAATATCAAATTCCATGAAAATCCGTCGCATGAGAGCCGAACTGTTCCATTGTGCCAGACGCACAGACATGACTAAGCTAATAGTAGAGTTTTGCAATTCTGCGAACGTGGTAACAAGATCTTGATCATTACCCTTTTGTAAAGTAGACTAAAAGATGACAGCTTCAAAACAATAACAGTAATTTTCAAAATCACTTCCTGTTACTTTCACACTAATCTAATTTTTGTTTCTTAGTGCTTCCAGATCTCGCTAGACAACAATTACATATCTAAAATAACACAACACATAATCTAGTCTCTTTCTATTTTCTGTCCCCTACTGGATCCAATTTTGAGCTGTTCACACTGACACAATCTATTCTGAGATCTGTGCTATACTGGGATATCACGCATTGCTGATGGGTAGTTCTGTACTGACTTTCCGGGACAACATATCGGTCCCATGAAGATGGGACTGGTATGTTCTCCCAAAATGTTGGTAAAGTATTACCACTCGATGCTGTGTAATATCCCAGAAGAGTGCAGATCTCATCAACATTGCGGTGGACATCTGAAATCACAATCTATTTTGTTAACCTTTTAAAGCCTAGTGGTAACTTTACATACGACCAGCCTTAACATTAAAAAATTCTACATGATGCCCACATTGCGTTTATGTGTTTTGTATGGATCTCAGAACAAACAGAAACTTTTGCCTTATAAAACATTAAGAGACTGGTTTTCATAACCGAAGTGGAGAGTGTTTACAGCACGGTACGCACTGAGTCCCTATATAAAACAGATATGCTTCATCTTTAAAGGGTTAAAATTCACCCTTATATTACCCTCCCATTCAGGATGCCAATTTGTTTTTCTGGGAGGTTTTCTCAAGAAAATTTTGACAGAACTATTGCTCTAGCCACAGATTACAAGACAATGGACATTAGCATTGTTCTGTCTCTTGGACTCACTGTAAGAATACTGGGTTCACTCATCGCAGAGTCTGACTTGTGACAGATCTGTGGCCTCTTCCAAACCGAGTTCTGCAGAAAGTGCACATTTACACCTCACACCCCTATCCCATATAATGCCAATCCCAACACATCAAGAATGCTCACGCATATCTTATTAATAATTTCTAATGCAAACCCTTTTATTTACTTCTCAAAAGTCACAACTAGTTGGCAGTGCAAATGTATGTACTTTACAGGCAACAGATAATGAATATGTTTGCATTAAAAACAGGAACAAAAGTAAGTTCCAAAACTAATAATACTAACTCTTCAATTAAGGCTGCCTAAAGGCACTTGGAGGGCCTTTAAGTTTCTGCGCATGGACATGGTCAAGTCTTCTTATACCATAATATATATGACCACTACTGTATGGCTACATCCGTATCTTCTGGCAGCTATGCTATCAGACTATGGAAGAAAACAAGCAGAAATGGCAGTCGGCATTCCACAAAGTAAAATTAACTGATCTAGGTGGCATGTGCACGTGGACATGCACCCACCCACATGCCCCCCCCCCCCCCACACACACACACACAAAGTCCTGCTACCACTGATGTGAAGAAGCATCCAGCACCTCCTGTCACAAGATACTGTCAATGTAACAATTAATACCGGTGGTACTGGCCCTGTGTTACAATTCTTCAAGAATAATAACAAGAAGGTATCCCTTATTCAGTAAAGTCAACTGCTTGCAACAATCCTTGCAATTGCACTACCCTTAATACTGAACTCAAACTCAAGACTGTACCAGGCATCAACCTTGCTAACAGTTGCTATCACCACCATCATTCTCGGTATGTTATTGAGACACCCCTGCGAGTAAGGGTAGGCAGCATGATAACTAAGGCAAATGGAAATTTCATCACTGCTCACCAAAGTCTCTTGCACATTGACACCAGTTAGAGAAAGTACACTTTCATGGGCACTACACACCTTCTAACCATGTAGTAATGTTGGGATGCAACTTACAGTTCTTCCAATTTACAATGTGAAAAACATACACAGTTACAACAGCTCAACAGACTGAATTCCAGTATTCACTGCATACTACCATTGAATAATTCAAGTGTCTACCTGAAAGAGCTCACGACACTCAATGTGGTTTGAGATCAGATAATAAAGATGACTGCCATCAGCTGGATCATTCTCACACCCAGCCTCCTGGGGATCTAGTACAGGGCTCTACTGATCATGTTTTGATGCCTGGACTGGTCATTTGGCCAAATCATCTTTCTCTCAGCACTGTGATACCCACCTGCTGCCAGCAACATCAAAGAGCAAAAATCCCTCTCAAGTCTCCAAATCCCTCATTCCCACATGAGTGCTGAGTCTACAGTATTAGTCTCATGTTATGTTGGGCACAGGACCTGTAAAACTCAGGCAATTTAAGCATTCTAGAGATTAGTAACATGCAAAAGTGGCTTTACAAAAATCCTGAACTTACATAGTACATTTTTTTGTGTGTCACAAGGGTTTGTCCACATTACTCAACTCCTGGACATCCTTCAAACCAACTTCCATCAAACTCGGTATTAATACAAGACCACGATTTCTACAGCACACAACTATTGGAGCAACATTCTTGCAGTGTCGCATTTCTTGAATTTATCATTATATCTGTTACACTTTTCATTTAAATTGGGCACAAAGGTTATAAACCACCCAAATTTCCTCTTGTTTGTAAGAATTATTTTCAAACATTTCAAAATACTGCTGTAATAATTCTGGCTAGTTTTACTGTGTTGATGAATACAAACATGGGAGGACTGAAAAGACAAATAGTAATAGACGTGTTCAAAGCTACAGGCCCTTATTACAGCTACCTTCCTGGTAAAAAAAATTAATGAATAATGTGGATGTAGGGTCATTTACCATGTGACCATTTGTGAACTACAGCAATTTTATATATGCATATATATATGTTTTATTGTTTTGTATACTTAATATTTTCTAACTACTGCCTTTAAAATAAAATCCTTGTACAATTAATCACTTTTTAACCAGCTAGTAGCTTTCTTCACCTGTATGGACAGGTGACAACGCAAAAGTGATACCACCTTGCCATGAAGTGCAAGAATAGCACTAAGATCAGCAGAGATACTTAAAGTCGTTGAGACATGTAAAAGAAACAGTACATCATACACTTCCTGGGAGGGAGGGAGGGAGGGAGGGAGGGAGGGAGGGAGGGAGGGAGGAAGGAAGGAAGGAAGGAAGGAAGGAAGGAAGGAAGGAAGGAAGGAAGGAAGGAAGGAAGAAAGAAAGAAAGAAAAAGAAAAACGGAATGAGGAACTGCGGAAACACAGTTGGCATGACGAAGATCCAAAGGAAGACCAACAAGTTTGTGGTTAGACCTGATGAGGGAAGACGTTCGATGAACATGTCATGCAATATGGTTGGACACAGCTCAATAAAGATGCTGTAATCAACACAGATGATTTACAAACCTCGACTTAGAAGTAATTCAACAAGTCAATGTTGGAGGAAGAAGAAGAATAACATACATTCTAATTCTACAAAAAGAAGGTGGGAAAAGACTTTTCAGCTTGCAAGGACACAACACACAAACAAATCATCTCACAGCATGTCATGTGCAAAACATCTGTCTTAAAAAAGAACTGTTGTACCACACTGTTCTAGCATACAGAAGATGACAACAGAAAGGAGAGAAGTGTTGCTTCATCAAGAAAACCTGATAATACATCCTTACAATTTATTTAGTTTTAAATTTGGTCAGTGTAAAATATTTACATGACAGACTAAATGCAGTTCCATGTACACCAACACACATTCATAAACTGTCCTCTAACAGACAACAAAGAAACACAAATTGCACATTTATATGTAACATACTGACTTGTTACTGTAACTACTTTCTGTACTTCAAAACCATTAACATCAATACAACAATATGTATAATAAAAACTTGCCTAGTTGTGCCCCATGGATGAAGGATAAATTTTTCCTTCATGCTGGTACTTTAGTTCATTGAAAATTTTAGAGTGGTACAGCTTCCAGCACATATGATGATCCACACCATTCTACAGATGCACCCTTTGGCAACAAATATAAAAACAAAGACAGCAATTAGTGCAAGGCACTGCACTTCCAGTTTCTAGCACCAACATACACAGTAACACCCAAACAATTGTACATTTTATGAAGTCACTTTCTACAGTGTAGGCCTCATATAATGTCGCTCGTCTGATGGTAGGTATGGGATATGGTGTAGCCAGTGGCATATACTCCATGAGTGAAAGGCATGCATTGCATGCCCTTAGACTTCCCTGAAACTTTTTCGTTCATTGAAAATATGATGTGATTGCTCAAGTCTGATTTAAATTCCTATGCAAAGCGCATGCTTCAAGCATATTTCAACGTAGTGCAAACGTGTGGCATTGCTGTATTCTCAGCATTGCAACTCCGATGTCTCTCTCTTTGATGGTACAACGTGCATGCACAGGAAATATCAACTGTATGCATGCAGATTTTAAGTTGCATTCAGGTGACCTAGCTAGCAATTTCACCACTGTCCTCTTGGTGGCACTACTTGTCACTGTATTAGGTGAGAATACTGTTACCTGTCACAGACAAGAGTAACACCACAGGCGGCACTTTGTTGAATTACAATCACAGTCTCGCCATATTGCTTTACCTGTGAATTGATTTACTCCACAGGACTCATTGTCTATGAGCACTGTTACAGAAATAAAGTGACCATGAATGTTAGAATGTTAATAGGCCTATATGATAAACTTGTGCATTTATCAAATGTATATTTTTTGTTTATTTGTTTTGACTTTCTAAAATATAGGACATTTAAATATCCTTGAATTAATACAATATTAAAGCTGTCTGTAAGTAAATTATTTTGAAAACAATAATTTATGTAATTTCTTAAGCAAATGTTAATTGCATGTGGCATGCCTTTGCTCAAAATTCACAATACACCAGTGGGTGTAGCTGTCACATTTATTGCTCATCTCACATTAAGTACTTACACATTAAGTTTATTCTGTTTCATTTATGGATGTTGCTGTTCTGACACGCCTAGCTTAAGATCCTGGCAAGTTGCTTATATGAGGACAGTTTGTTAAGGGCAAATCTTTGGACATGAAAACAAATATCAGAGTGGTGAGTGTTCAGAGCTCACCCCAAGAGGGGCCACAAGGTCATGTGCTTTTTGAGAAAGGTGTAAAAACTACATTCCTGCCAGCTTACAGGAATATTAGAGACACCCAAGAACACTGTGTAACTGCAGTGCTGGTGACTGATGCATGTCATTACTGTGGCTACAGTTCCTAACCATAAGCACGCATACATCTCAGGATTGGGCATTATTACCACTAGGGTAAAAGATGAGAGGACGGGATATAGGTGGCTTGGCTAGGTCCTGGTTATGGTCAGTGGGGTCATGGCATCTTCTCCAAGGATCCAGGCATACAATCACTACTAGTAATGACAAATGAAGCAAAAAGTATAGAAAATACAGAATGGAATGCCTGCTGTTTAAACTTTGGGTGAGAATTACTCAGTCTGCAAGGCCACAAGTTGGAACATGCAAATATGTACACAGAATTCATGACAAAACACTGGCTAGCAGCAGATTATAGGTATATTTACATCCACATTATCCAACTTCACTTCCATTTCTAAATTGCTTTGTAGAATCACTTTACTGAATTTAGTTGTGGAGCTTTCTGAGTCAAAAATAAGGAGCACAGCAATGCAGATTTACATCTGTCCAGTTGAAAACTTAAGTTACAGGTGTCAAGATATCACCACACCAAGTTTAAGCACTGTTTCAGGGTGACAACACTTAATGAATTTGTTTGGTTTTTGGCTGGTCAGCAAGAGCATTATATATTCTACTTATTGCCTAAACGACCAGAATGACAGAAATGCTATAGCTGACTAACAAGCCAGACTGTTTGGCACTTTTAATACAAATACCCAGAGTTGATCTAGATGGTACCTGGCATGCTTCACAACTTACCACAAATACCAATGTTCACAAAGATAAGAGGGACACAATTTCCTAACCATGCCTTCATCTTATGGGCTTTAAGCAACAGATAAATGACAACAGACACTGGCACTTACGTAGTTCTTATGCCATAAATGTGACACTGAAATTATGGTTATTAACAAAGACATTGGCTGAGCAGAATAAACCAAGTCAAACAGATTAAGCAAATGTTGAAAACTGCACTTAGGAATCTACAGCTGTGCACATCACTTCATATCAGTCTTGCCAACAAAACAAAGCAACATAAATGCTTTCTGTACATACACTGACTTATCCTCGGGAGTTTCCCTGCATCACCTGGGAATTCAACTGGCGTAGGACATAGACAACCAGCTGGTGAAGTGCCTGAATGAAAGAAGCACAGGGTTCATGACAGAAAACTGCTGTTAGACTAGCCTGCAGATCCATTCCAGTCAAGGCATGTCAGATGATATACATCTTGTACTTTTTAAGTACAAACATGCTTCCCATTAGTATACAGTGAGCTATCAATAGTGACAGTTTTCATATAATAACTTTGAATTAACCCTACAATTGCCAGGTTTAATTCCTAGTGTCAAGAAAAGAAAACCCTGCAAAATCCAGGTACAATAAAAAGTAGACCACTGCTATAATATTCAACTTAGACTTATAATACACAATTTTCAGCAGAATAAGTTGTAAAGTGTGCATGTCATTAAGACACACACAAGGTGGATGTACAGCACCACTCTTTCTTTAACTTTGGCAGTACATGGGGATGCATGGTCAGCATTGTGCCCCAGCTGGTTTACCTCTGAAGGAAAGTCACAGAATACACTGTACTGCACTTTAATATATAAACCTTCCTTAAGGAAACCATCCAAGTGAAACAAATTGTACGCAGTACAAATAATTACTGGTATGATTGTGGACGGCATTTACTAACACGACAGGCAATGTACGTACAATGTAACATCACTCCGCTTTTTTGGAATTTATTTCCACTTTTATTCTTTGCATTCAGTAGAGATTGGAGGGAGTTTTTGGTTTTACCAACTGACTTGTAGGAGCTGTGGTAAAAAAAAAATACACCAGACAGACTGGTCATAATTTTGGAAAAAGTTTAAAGAGCACTTTCATGCCTTTAAATACAACAGTTATAACTCAAAATATGCACAACACATTTTAGAAACAGGTCACATTTTCGGAAAAATGGACGACATTATGTCAATAAAATATTATGATAAAAAAGCAAACACTTAGACATATGGGAGAGATTTTACATATATCAAGAAACTAAAAACAATAGCCAGCTCAATGACAAACATACCATTATATACAACAAGATCTTTGAAACCATTATAGAAAATGAAACGAACACTGACTAACGTAGTAACCCCTACAAAACATCCATCTGAACACAGTACCAGTTTAGTCGACCATACATCACGGAGGCAATCACAACACAGTGTTTACTTGAGAACCCGTTTACTTAACAAGGAAGTCCAACACTATCTACTCGAGGATCCGCATTCATAACAAGGAAATTCAACACCACCTACTACATAGACACACAAGAATAACAATATCCAGTAAGTAGCTTATTACCATATTATCAGCTTTAGTCTAATGAACACAACTCCTTATTTTCTAACCCCCTATATCACTTTACAGAACTGGAATATAAAGCTCAACCCAGATCCAGATTAAATACCGGTACCAGAAGATAATAAGACTGGAAAAATCTGGAATGTACCAAGCTCAAAGCCGCGAGACGTATCAGCCAATGAAAGTTCACGCACAGTATAGGTGGAAGCAATCAACACATAGCTATAAGCCTTCCTATCGTCAACTACAATAATTTTTATCCTTCTCTACTTATCTACATATTTAACATACCAACTTTTATTTCAATTTATCTATGCAATTTTATATATACATTTATGTATATTTTAACTTGCTGTAAAAGTAAAGGCCCTCTCTTCTCTGATAAGTAGAGTTCTGATGTCAATGATCGAAGTAGAACCTGATGATGGTCTGACATAGACCGAAACCAGTCGTTCTAACCTCATAAGATGATAAAGTGAGGCACAAAATATTTGTTGGCTGTTGACTGTTTTTATACTATAATATGATTCACATTTGGTTAACTTTGCAATACTGTACTTAGTGTAACTGTCTGCTCAGCAGTCCTGTTAATTTGCTCAGTGTCTGAAAGTTAGGATAAATGTTCATGTTAGCACAGGGTATGTTATGAACTGTTCAATGAGCTTAAGCATTCAAGTGCTACAACACACAACAAACATGCCAACTCTTAATGTCTTACGAAAACCAATACCTCAATGCCATCATAAAAACTCAGGCTGTGATTATAAAGAAGCAATCAATAAACTCCTACCTGTGGTTTGCAGTGTTCCTCCAGCCAGCTGATGACACAACCTGACAACTCTGCAAAGTTTGCAACTGAGATGTTGCTGAATGTGATAAACAGCTGATCCATCACTGCTTGAAACTGAAAACAGACAACAACGATCTGACAACACAGTTACCACAGGTTTTATCAGTTTATTACAGCAAAATCTATGCCTGACTCTGCCATCACACAGTTCAGTCTACTCAACATGACCAACAGCAGTGTACTTTAACACTGTACAGACCTGCCAAGTGGTTTCTGTGAGGTTCCTAAAAGAATCAGTTTCCCATAGAACACTTTATGTTACCATATCCTCTCTACAGCCCTTAAAAAACTATGGTTAAAACCACAATATTAACAGCTATTCTATAGGAGCATAAAACTTTGTCTGCTATAAATATAGATTCAGGACAAGTGGAAACAAATGCTGAGAAAATATATTTTGACCCACGAGATGAAGTAACAACAGGCCAGAGAAAAACATAAAATGATGAAGTTTATAAATTGTACTCCTCACCTAACATTAGTGTACTTAAGTGTACAAAGATAAGGTACGTGGAACACAGAGCAGACATAGGCCAATGAGAAATCTGTGTAACATGTTGGGCAGAAACCACAACTGAAGATTCCGTTTGACAGGCATGGCCATAGAAGAATAACAATATTAAAATATATCTTACAGAAACAGGGTGTAAAAGTATAAATTAGGTTCCATTAACTTTTGATAAGATCAAATAAAAGGTCGCTGTGAACACAGCAACAAACCTTTCGGTTTCATACATGCAAAAATTTCTTGACATGACAAACACAAATGGTCGGCTATTGTGAGCACAGTGACAAAGACTTTGGTTTAAAAAATGTTAAGAATTTCTTAAAATGGTGACAAACAGAACTAGTCCTTTCTTTCCCATTTACATTTTTTGGTCCTGAGTACACAAAATACATCCAGGGCTTATTGTTTTTGGACTGAACAAAACAACATGCAGAAACCAAAGTTACTCTTTAGAGCAAATCATGGAAAGTACACATATGCCTTATGATCACTAAATATGTTTCAGTTTTTCATCATAATCTCAGCCAGTTATTCAAGAAGGAGTCAGTTTAAACACTTATTAGAACAAACAAAACAGCATACATGTAAAATCAAAGTATTATTACTATCTAATTCCATGCAGCACAATCCTTCTTCAGGAGCTACCACTTCCTTAGCAAGTCACAAAATTCTACAGATTTGATATAATTTGAAGGTTCATTACTATGTTGTCAATGGCACATCACCTGTCCCTATCCTCAGCCACATGAATTCAGCTCCAGCCCTCTCATCCTGTTTGTTTAAGATACATTTTAATATTACCCTCCCATTTATGACTCTTCAAAATGATCTCTTTCCTTCAGGTTTCCCCACCAAACTTGTATTTTCGCCAATATTCCCTGTTTCTCAACAAACCATATGTCCACCATTTTATGAGACAAGATAAAAAAGCATTTATATGAATTTACTGAAGTGGAAAGTATACCTGTTAAGTAAAAAGTATATAGTATGACTGTAGTATTGAAATTTAAGCACAAAGTTCTTTATTTCTGCTACAGCTTGATCTGATGTGCTGTGACACATTTCTTTCTTTTATACACAAACTGTTTCCTGCAGTAACCCCCACCATTCATCTCTGGTCACATGGCACACCCAAACAGCTGCCTCTCACATGTTCAAGATCTTTCACTTCAGGAACCAGTCAATATATCTTCTACCAGCAAAGCAACTTCAGGTCATTCTGCCTTTCAAATTATTTTCAGTTTTTTGCTATCCATAAAAGCCAGCAAACACATGCCTTTAGTACTCATTCTAGGCGCAATATATGCACATTACATATTAGGTTAACATCAACTTCCATATTCTAACATGTGCATGGACAGGGGAGCACACATCAGATTGCCCACAGACTAAATTCTGTACCATCACACCTAATATTTGTGAGTCCTCAGTGTAGAACATGCTTCACATCACCCTTCTGACACATACAATTTTGAGGCAGTTCCCAGATGCTTTGAAAATCTGCTTACTACTGTGCACGGGTATGCAAAAAGATGAAGTTGTGAAATCTTACAATGGTGCTTGCAATAAGTGGCACTGCCAACCTTATGGCAGAAGTGGGTCCTATAGCTCAGGACCAAGGCACAGTCAAGCATAAGCACAAAGCAGTACGTACACGCCTGACTTGTAACACAAATCTGTCACACAAGTGCCTTCATATGGTCGGAGGTGTTACTTACCACTTGGAACTTGGTCTCATCAGACACCCTCATCTCAGCCTGACCAGGCTGGTTCTGATGTGCCTTCACTATCTGCTCATAGTTGGCCTGCATGATGCGCAATGCCACCACCTCCTTTCGCAGCGCATTGCGTTCCTCCTCCTGCTTCTTTTTCTGTTGCAGCAGATACTGAACCACAAAACTTCCATTGAAGACAACAAAAATTCCAATGTAACACTGTTACTGCCCATACAATGGTCATATCTGTTACTGGATGGATTTATGCTACTCAAGCACATGAACTTTATATGCCATAAGTATACAAACAAGCTGAAGGTTTTGTGCTACAGGAAGGAAGAGATCATACAGCTAGTCCAAAAAGTCAGTCACACCCCTTCATGTGAATGCGATAACTTTTCCACTCTTTTCCTTATAGCTCATGCAGTCAGCAGTGCTCTTTACCTCCAACACTGAATTAAAAAATTAATGTAGCTAGGCAACAGTCATCTCAACAGCACTACTGTCAAAAAGTAAAACATCAAATCAAAAGTAAATTGTGACTGACCTTCTTAAATACAACTGAAGTAAATGAATTTAATTTCTGCTACACTTTCCACCATGTGGGACCCAATCGTTATGCTGCCATGCCTCTAGGTCTTGAGTGTCACACAAAACTAGCTACACGTATGGAAATAACTGGCATTCTGGTGGGAGGGACACAAAATGTGACTACTGAATAACTAGAATGTGTGCACAGAACCTGTCATTGACAGTTAATCACAAAAGTAAATAAGTATTAGTTACTGCTAAACCTTCCTCCATTCACATACCCAACCATGCTCCGTTACACTGATGCAGTACTCAGTAGTAATTTCTTATAAATGGGTTTTTAATTTGTCACACCATGCTTGACAAAAAGAAGTTTGCCATGTGTAAATATCATATTTCTTGTGAAACTGAAGCAAACTGCCACTGAAGCCTTCAATTTTTTATGTTGGACGTATAGAAAAGACTGCAGAGCTACTTAACGCAATCTCAAAAAATTACTTCAGGAGATGTTTCAAGGCCTGGAAGGCTCATGTGGAGTGGTGTGCAACTTCCAATGGAAATTACTTTAAAGGGGAAAACATTTACACACAACAGCTTAATTAAAAAGCACTTCTTGAAACTAATCTTGTTATTTAACAGCCATGCCTAATATTATGGGAACGTACATTTTCACGCTGCAAAATAAAAATAAAGAATACGATAACTCATAAGCTTGTCTTCTGGGTTGTGACAACCTGTAGCCTTACTAGTCAGTACCAAAGTTTTGGAGCTGCCAGTTTGTGCTAATGGAAAGAGTGCACATGAAATATGACACAAAATGGCCTTCTAAAGGCTCTAATATGTTCATCATAGAAGGTAAAATGAAGGGCAAGGAAAATAAAGAGCACGAACATCAGAGTATGGAGATCACAGGCATTACAGCTTTTCTATATTGCTTCAGCAGCACCATCCAAGCTAGGCAGCAATGCTAATAAGGCTTGCAGTTTGCAATAGCTGATGCTCAAGAGCAACTTCCTCACCGAAAAAGTTGAGGTTTCACGACAATGTTGTTGAGGATGCGGGTTTTCTAGGATGTAACACTCTGATTAGGCAAGTAGTTCCTGATGTTTTGAAGGGTCACTGCACATTCATCTTCAGTGTCAAATTCCCAAAAACTTGCATCTTCAACTTCCTGGCCGTAAGTCAAGCTGAGGTGGTGAATATGATAATCACATGCCTTAAGATCAGTATGTACCTGTATGTACTCAATTGATTTCAGCAACACAGTGGCTTTGCTGAGCTTGTAGCCTGAGCTGTCTGTCTGCTGACAGGTAGGGACAAGATCTTGCAAGGAGTCGTATCCCTTCTTTATGGCATCCCGACGCTTCTGCTCAGCCTGTGTGTGAGCCTCACGTCTCCGCTCCTTGTAGCTGATTGTTGAGTTCTTGTTGTCACTATCCTCATCATCTGCAAGAATAACACAATGATTACTGTCAGACAGGTCCAGAATAAATACATATCAAACTTTAATTTTCTTGTAAAGTACATAAGAACTTTCCCTTTCAGCATTCACTTTTATAAAAGTCATAAATCAAAATAAACGCAACAAATAAAATAATATTAATGAATTTTAATCACCTTCCCAGAAAGATAATTGGTTTAATGCACAAAATTTCAATCTACAAAAATTTATCACTCAGTGCATATTACACAGAATTTCCAGTCACTGGAAGTCAGGTTCAGAAACAGAAATACTACACCTCATAGACTGTAATGGTGTTCATATTACTACTTAAGCTATAACATATCAGCATTCAATTTCACAGTAATTTGCCATGTTATGTTAATAAATGTTCAATACTTTTCAGAGATTTATCATTATGCAAAACTTACAATCCTTGATTGAATGGAGTTACTGTGATCCCACGTCCCAAGTTCATACACTCAAGTGTGCTGATACAGACAACAGATATTACCTAGACTGTATCAATGGCATGACACTCTCATAAAATTTCATAAAAATTGGCAAATTAATGCCTATAACATTAATGTCTGCAATTTAACTGACAAAATCACTACTCTTCAGAGCTACAACTGTAACAGCACTCATCCATTTTATAACAATCATGAGGTTTATGGCAAAAACTTTATGGAGATTATGTTTTATTTCTCAAATTGATCACTTGCTGTCTCATGGTGTAGAATGGTACACTCCTGTAATACATGAGGAGGTTCACTAGCCTCACCACACCTCACCTCACATATATGAATTCAATATGACATTTCAATAAATCCCACTCAACCAGTTACACGAATATTTACCAGTTCTATTCCCTAATGGCAGACACAGATCCAACCAATTATCCTCCTCATCCTCCAGTATGTCAAACTTCAACATGCTGATCAGTTAATTTTAAAAGTTAATATGCACTCCCATGTCACCATCTTAACCTATCATGAGTCAGATATGACAGCAAGAACTGATAGCTGGTCTAATTGATGGATTGGACTACACACCATTTGGCACCTGCCTATTCTTCTCACAGGAAGTTAATTAAAATAATCTACATTTATTATCAAATTATTATCATTAATTCCAGGAAGCAGTTACTGCACGTGGATTGATCATGCAGTAATGTGTACTTCCTTACATGAGAAAATCCACTTATCATGCAAGGGTCTCCCTCTACAAACCAGCAACAATAATACCCAAAACTGTCAGATGAGAGACTCTGTACTGCACAAACTTACCACTACTTTCAGTGAAGTACTGATATGATAAGTTGTCAGATGACTCTGATTTCTGACTCTACCAGTTTTGCATGCCTGTTACCTACAGTTTCTCATACTGAAGCTCTGGCAGAACACTCTTCAATTTCCCTTATTTTCCGCTTCCAATCACCAACAATAACACGGCCAACACCATAACCTCTGCCACTTTTTGGAGTTTTATCTTTATATTGTCTTTGAAAAGGCTTTAATTTTTTGTTCCACAGAAAGAAGCACTTTCTTTCTCTTTTCATTTGAAAAGTTAATGGACAGAATCACTACTTCATAAGAAACTGGTAACATCCAGCAACAAACTAAAGTACATCTGCACTCATATAATTGAAGCCAGTAGGAAATGCATGGTAAAGTAACAATGACCACATAAACAAAATGTACACAATAAATAGTGTACGTACATAAGCACAGAAAACTGAAATGCAGACATATGAATGTAGTGTGGAGCACAGTTCACTCAGCCACATGCTGATAAATGCAATACATCATGCTGATGACATGGAATGTCAGATACCTGATAGTTGGATAATCAGGACTCTATGTGTGTACTTATGAAATCGACCATGATCATGCACCATGCCACAAGAGAGATGACAGCTGAATTACCATGACCACTGCTGCTACTCATGTTCCTGGTGGCCACAACTCCCTGGCCCTCACCTGTGCTGTGGGCTGATGAGGACAAAGTATGAAGAGATCCTGTACTACTGCTACGTGAAAACGGATAGCGATCGCGATCTGTTGGGCTTGACGGCTCCATCTTCATACTGCCGACACTGTCTATCATGCCAGGCAGCTGAGACACTGAATAAGAATGCACGGTTTAATACCTTTTCAAACACCATCATACATTACCAGCGAAATAAAACACGAAACATATTCCTCACATAAGGTTATGCGACAACGCAAGTGGATGTTACTTAACAAGACTCCAATACCCGTAACACAATCTGTTGTTACTGCTGCGATCACGATGAAAAATATATTGCTGTTACATAATGAAACAGTTCGACATTCCTTCTGGATTTCATCCGATTTTGAAGTAAACACTAAAGCATTTGCAAGGAAAGAAAAAACTGCAGCAACATCTTACAATTATGTGTAATATACAAAGTACTACTGGACTCTCTATATACTAAATGTTAATGCGTAACTGTTTAATGTAAAAATATTTAGCTACCTAGAACCACAGCACGACCACCACCTCGCCTCCAACAACCACGTCCTAAACACGGATAACAGCACCGATCGAACAGAGGCACTTTCTAATCACTGGTTCCAACCTTCCCATACAGACAGCATTTGTCATTGTTGACTGATTACTGGTTTTCTAAGAATTAGCATTAACATACGTGCCAGCTCCAAACCACAGATTACTACCGCTGCTCTACACCAACCGTATGCAACATCTATGCACACTTGACAGCGTGAGTAGAGACATCTTTGAATGAGATTGGAGAACAAGCGCCTAGACGATAGCTACTGTCCATTTCAGTCATCGCGTATCTTCAAGCGATGTGTGATCGCCACCACAGAATCTCAGACTTTCTTTTTTATTCACGATTTGACGTTCTTCAACCACACTGGCCTTGCGACCCAAATAGTACCAATACCTATGGGTCACTCCCTTTATGCCATCAAGTTCGACATTTAATGTTCTCACAGCATGTTCTGAACACCAATATTTCATTAAGAGCACCATCACCTTTAACATCATGCATTTTGCCCACTCCGCATATTCACAAATTTCAAAAGACTTTCATAATAAACAGCTTATAAATTCCTAACAACATGAACTGGTGTGTACTATACATGCACCACATTTTCTGTGAGATAAGAACTGCATTCTCAAACCTTGTAGATTAACTTCATGCTTCAAGGGATTAACCATGTCAGTGGTCTACAAAATTTAACAGGTAGCAGAGGTACATCTGTTGTACAGTTGAATCAGTTCCTCATTCTATGCCATTACTGGTGTTGTAGTCATTCCATGCTTTAACTGAGATAAGAACATTGTTCTTTCAAATAACTAATTACAGTTTAAATTTCATTAGTTTAGCTCTACCTGGCATCAGGTCACTATAGTACAAAATACCTAGTTAAAGTGTCCACTTTTTTCTTACTACTTTCATCAACTGTAATTTGGTCATTATTGTAAGAAATAAGTTACTATGTTATGCAATAGATCCTCATTCTATACCCTCACACGACCTGCGTTGTTATTGTGTAAAATAACTGGTTACAGTGTCGAATGAGCCCTCATTCAAAGCTTTACTGTGGGCCAATTCATTACTTTACACAATACCTAGGCAGTTCATGAAATAATAGATTTCATTCTTTAGCAGCAACATACATAGGTATGTAGTTGATCATATGTATACTCATTCCTACTTGAGCTGTATCTTCTGGAGCATCATGCTGCATAAGTCAGGAAATGTGCATACAGAAGGAAATTCTGTCAGGGAGTTGGACAACAGGGACCTCCCATATAACACTGAGGCAATGAAGAAAGTCCAAAGGAATAACTCTGAACATCTGTGTCACCATCAAGAAACTTTAAACTTAGATGAAATTATATTATATTCAATTTATTAGAGAGATGATATATATATATATGTATATATATATGTATGTACACACACTCACATACACACAGTCAGATACACACCTTCATATGCTTGCACACTGTCTGTTACTCAAGCAACATGAACACACCTGTGGACATATGTATCTCTGTCTAACAATAAGAGTTCAAAATATAAGGAATTATTATCCAGTCTGGTGTTCTCTTACACGCATGCACACGCGCACAAACACACACACACACACGCATAACCAGAAAAATGCATTAGCAAGCTCTCACATTGCACTATCTGTTTTGAAACAGGCAATACAGCGACACAGGGTTTTCAAAACATGCCAACATGAATAAAAATCACATGAATACATCATACTTCAAGGTCACTTATAGACATCATTGCCTGTTCACACAAACACACACACATTAGGCAAGTTCTCTCAATATACTAGTGTGTGTAGCAGACTTTATAGTTAATTGTAAAATTCTCTTATTTGAAATTTAAGGATTTCATGGTGCTCAGAATTTAGAATGTGACCTGGGTAGAGACACTGTGTAGTACTGGGTGTTTAACAACATTTTGAAAGAACCTGTTGTCTCTATCATCAGGGTAAAAGTACAGTAAAACTTGTTTAAGAAGTCCCCGGTCAACAAAATTTCCCACCTAAGAAGTCAGGATAAAAAAGCACCAAAATTCTCCCATTTGATTATCATTACACGTTGCCCTTTTAATACACCCCGCATAAAGAAATTTCCTGCCTAAGAAGTAACAAATTTGATGATGATTTTTTTTTACCCATGTAATACATTTTCTGTTTCAAAATCTTAAAGAATTTCCCCAAGTTTCCACTCGTTCCGTTGAAAACGCAGAATTCAAATGGTGCAGTCACTTCATAGACGTTAATCCCCAAAATGTGTTGTGGTGTAGCGTGACTGTGAAACATTTGTGTTGACTGTGTGCAGATAAGTTACATTAGCAATTCCAGCAAATAAATTCAAGACACTGCAGAGTTAGTGAAAGTAACTGGACCTACTGACCACCCCTTATGGTCTACCTAAAAGTGAACCTATGGAATCTGAAGATGTATACTGCTACTGTTTTTGAAAAAAGACCAACAACCCATGCTTGAAAAATATTTCAAGGAAAAGTAAACATCTGGAATGAAATGTGAACTTGTGAATGAAAAGTCAGTAACAGTACAGGTAAAGGTGTAAATAGAACTGTGAATGAAAGGTTACAGACAAAGTGGTTAAATGGTCAAATACAAGTGAGAATGTGTTAAGATATCTGCCAATTATACAAATTCAGCATACATATGTAATATGTTCACAAAAAAATTAAAAAATGGAACTTTTCGGTCCTACCCTTTTAAGAAATTTCCCGCTTAAGAAGTCAGATTTTCTTGGAATTTTCAAAAATGTCTTAACAGGGTTTTACTGTGCCTGTACCCTGAAGATGGAGCTAGTAATTTCCTCAACTACAAAGTGTCATTGTTGAGATGACCACAATTTAAAATACTCTTCTTCACCCCCTCTGTTCCTTTTTATCATCACATAACTCATTATTCAAGTTACAATCTTCACTCTTCCTCTGTCAACACCAGTTATGTAAAATATGTATCCACTGAATAATTTAAAGATTTACAAATAAAACTGGACTGAATATAGGTCTGTACAGTTTTGACCATACACTGCTTGCTGTGTTATGACAACAGCTATACAGTGATTCCATGCTGCTGCACCTTCAAGTATACAGGCTACATACAGTAGGTTTTGCTACAGGAAAGTGCAGGCATATAAATGTCAGTCCAGCTCTTACAACTGAAATAAAAGTAACCATGTTATGAATACGCAGCATTACGTAACACTATTATTTCTTAGGTAACTTAATAACACTTTCTGAACTGCAGAGTTACATATAACAGAATGACTGTGAATGATGAAGATGAGGAAAGAAGAGGCCATCAGTTATTTTAAGGTACTACTGCTGCATCTGCAAAGCTGGAATAGCTCCACCAGAATAGCCCCTACACTACAGGCTAAAATACCTTTAGGAATCATAGATCAATTCCTGGCAGGGGCAAAAGATTTTGCTTGTCACCTATGCATTGAGACTGACAATTAAGCAAATCTAGCCTCTGAATATCAGGGTACTAGACGCACCTCCCAAGTGGTAAACCAGCCAGTTCATAAAGCTTACCACTCCTCTCTACTGCAGACATTACGTATGAGTGGAGCTACAGTCTTAATCCCCAGTATACCTCCATGGCATGCAAAAGGACAACCTTTACTGCCACTCTTGCCTGGAGGGACTATGAGAAACATCAGTCAAGACAGCCAGCCTCTAGGCAGACAGCTGAACCAGGGACACCTCAACTATGAGTTCACACTGCTACCCACTCAATGGTGAGATCTGGTTATGCATCATGTCTGCACTTAACTGAGGAACAAACCAAGGCCTTGACAAGTACAGCAACATCAGAAGGGATAATACACAAATAAATCTTAGGGAAATAGGCTGTGGATTGGATATACTGGCTCAGGACACTATCCAACATGATGGTAATGGCAACAAACATTTTCGGTTTACAGAATGACACAAACCTTCTTGAACATTTTCTCTGGGTACCAGGCAGTACAGATGGAATAATCCATGCACATGACACTTTCCCATAATTGCTGGATACATAACAACTTTACTGTTACAAATAATCAGAACGTACCCAAAAACAAAGTTTTAAAATATGATTACCACAGAATCTGCCTTCAAATAATGTTTTTATATTAGGACAACATGCAGGCTATCACATTTCTTAGCATATTATTAAACTTTTTCTTAATTTTCTTTTCCAGTGACCAACCTGAAATGTTTCAAAAGCCAAATTCAGGTGTAATATTCAATTTGCAGCAATTCCCACATCCTGTCCTGTTCAACATTCAACAGAATGTGGAAATTCTTCACTGAATACATGAAACTCAGCAATCTTGGAACTGTTTTCTTTTTGCAGCATGTTCTGAATAAACTCTGCACCTAAATGCTTTTATTACACCCAGTTTTAAGCCCCTGGCACAGTTTGGAACACTGAACATACAAATGCCATTTCATGATCACAGTAGCCTTGACAGGGGTATTTTTTCTCCATGACTGCAACCACAACTTTGAATGTCTTATCATCATATACTGTCCTGCTCACGGCACAACCAATCACGAGTATATGATAAGAACCATAATTGGACAGGACTGGTCTCAAGGATAACAAGTCGGACTAGCTTTCATGTACGTGTGTGCAAACAGTACTTTTACACCGAAATTTAGATGAAGTTTAAGTGGCAAATCCAGTGTAATGCCTCAAGTCACAAGAGTTATCACAGGTGCTACATGTCCAAATGACAATAAGAATTTTTGTCAAATTAAAAATACACTTGAAAGACATTCTTCCGAAATGACACAAGACAAAGACTTTCTTTTTCTGGCACTTCATAATAACCCACTACATCTGCCAAGACACATCTATAAATGTATTAAGTAAGAATCATTATAGTTTACAAGGCAGTAAAATCTTGATACATGCTTTCCGAATGCCACGTGCCAAATAAATGCATCCCCCTATAAATGATGCTGTAAGTTACCTTGGAATCATACAGGCTCTGGCACTAACAGTATGAAAATAAATGATTCACGATAAAAGTTTTGTTTCAAAACAAACAGGATTTTGTACTTTATGCTCATGGGCTTCTATTCACTGTTTTCCAACCATGAATAATGGACTATGATATAACAAATCAGAATTTTTACCTAACATATACTGCCCGGTCGTCCTGTGTTTGAAACAAATCGTAAGTCATTTCTGACAACATAAAATGCTCCATATATATTGTAAGGCATAATATTCATTATTTACAGACATCAACGCATGGATATGCATGTCTAAGTTACTCATAAAAAGAGGAAAACAAGCTTTCTGGTACACGTCTATGCCATTTACCAAATTATAATACATGCTTCAAAATGCAATACGAGAAATCTTCCACTACATAAATTTCAGACAAATTTCTCTGCATGCTACACCCTTTAATTAAAAACTTCTGAACTACATAAAATGAAACAACCTTTCCTATTATTATTCAGTAACAACTACAGAGTTGCAAACTCTCCCTCTCTAAATTAAACATCACCGCATGACTGTGGTACACATCAAGCAAGTCAGAAACCTGTAAAACTTGTGCACAGCAGTATATTCACCATCATAAGATATTCTGTGCCTCATAATAGTTATAAAAATCATGATAAAATCATGTGATACTCATCTGACCTCTTAATACGTACGTCACAGACAACTGACGCCCAACCCTCATAGAATCTGAGGATTGGCAGTGATCAGGTGGCATGGAGAATGTGGTGTCCACACCATGTTGTGGCAGTACAAACTGATATAAGGCCTTGCCTTGTAGCTGTACATATAAAACCATATATAATATCCTAACAGAATTCTATAATTAGCCACATCTAATACAGCATATATTAATCAGTAATAAGGTATTGCAACACGCTATGAAGGGATTTGTGTGTGACAAGTACAACAAAATAATAATAATAATAGTAATAATAATAATAATAATAATAATAATAATAATAATAATAATAAATGACACATTTTTTACTTCTCAGTTTATTCACTTCTTTCTTGGTATCGACATATAAGTGTTACCTTCTCAAGTTGGATAAACTTTAGATTTTGAATCGCTTACTGCGACTTTTGTTATTGCGTCTTGGTTTCTTGGCTTCCTGCAAAGGGCCACCTCCTGAGGAAGTGGCCCCCTTAAAGCTACAAAATATCTCATCAACAGTTTTCCTCTTTGAAGCTACACCACTTGCCTTGGCAGGTAACTGAGTGGGCACAACTGCTACAGGTGGCTGCTGCGACTCATCCTTCTTCGCCGATGTCAATGTCGCTGAAGCAATGACTTGCTCTTCCTTCTTAATCGATGAATCCCATATCTGTTGCTGAATGGCCCATGCCACATCACTGTTACTGGTTCCTGCAACTGGCACAGAATCATTACACTCATCTGCTTCGGCTACAAATTCAAGCCCTAAACCTTCTGGCATGACACCTTGGTTGGCAAGGGCCAACAGATCTTCTGATGCAACAGGAGCCATTACTTTACCACAAGACACACACAATGGAGGATTCGCAGGTGACTTTGAGCGCCAGTACTGCAGCTCTGTTTTGCATTTGTTCAGCTCCTAGAGAAGAGAAAAATCAAAGCGTAAATAACTATGTCCTTCTGGTTATACTGTATAAAAGTGTCTAAAAATTCCTGGTACTAGAACCTAAATTTCAACAGCTGTCAGTCAACCCAACTGCAGACCAGTGCACTCACATTCATTAAACACTCAAAACCAAGGAATGAGGTCTTTCTTGAGCAGTAAGCAGACATTTATGATCAAGAAATTTTATGTCCACAGAAAATATTCATGACCATGCCCACAAAAGGTTACCTTCTGACCTGATCCTGAAGCAGTTCATACTGTTACAAGCTAGACCTCGAAGATATGAGCTGCCCTTGTTTGATGCCTTTCTGCTTTAATACCCCTTGCCAATATACATCACATCTTAATTTATGCCCTCTCATGTTCGATTTAATGCCCTTTGCCTGGCTGCAATCTATTATACTAACCCCTAGCTAGTCCATCATTTCTTACAGGAATATCATTTTTTATTTATATCCACTTTTTCAGGAACACAACCAGGGTGTCAAACAGAGGCTTGATGTACATTTTAGGTATTATTCTCCCACCTACATCAACATGGGAAGTCTCACATAACACCCAACCTGACAAAGAAATTCACCATAGCCACGCTTAGGCTAGCCACAGGCCTCAGTCTCCTCCAAGCACACATTCACAGGACTGATGCTTACACAGATCAGTGCTCTAAAATGTAACAGCAAGCAGGACACAATGTATCTTATATATGTGCAGCTCTCATGCACACCAGAGTGTGTACCTCAGGAGCTAGTGTCCACATACAAAACAGCACAGCACATAAAGGCAAAAGTGGTACACATCTGTTCCTCACTGGAGTTGATGTGGACATACATACATACATACATACATACATACATACATACATACATACACACATATATATATATATTTTAATGCAGTTAAAATAAAACTTTCTTACTCTTTATTGCCACAGTTATCAAATGGGATGTCTTCCAAGGTGAAAAGAAACTGAAAGAATGATTAATGGCACTGCTGCTGCAGATGGGAAGTCTACTGTTCATTTTTGTGCGCCTACTATTACTTCAAACAGGTAAAAGCTTTTTATTACAACAATCAACACTTCAACCAATAAATGAGGTGTACTGCTGACAGACAAGTCTGCACCATGAGTGGTTTAGTCAGGAATATTTGTGACACTGTGAATTCTTACTTACTGCACACCACTGAAATATACTCTCTATTAGCTGTCTATACTCACCTGCAGCAGCGTGCTGAACTTGCGAGATGTCTCCTCATTCTTTTTGTCAGCCTCATCAAACCGACTTGCATACTCCAAGATCTGTTTCTGCTGTTCAGCAATCTTCCCCTTGCAATTTCGTAAGTCACGGCGCATCAGGGCTAGTTGATTGTTATATCTGGGAAGCACATTAATCTCACCATTAAAATAATAAAAGCATCTATTATATGTGTCAAACACAACTTCAATTTTAATGGCGTAAAATCCAGCTACATGTACACATTTCAGCTTTCAATAAGCCATCATCAGGCTGTGTGTATGAAAGCAGAAAAATAAAACTTGTACAGATATAATATGCGTAATGAGATTGAGAGCTCAACCTTTAGCGACTATCCATTGCTGCTGCAAAGTTTTATCTTTCTGCTTGCTTATACACAGCCTTCAAATTGCTTACTGAAAGCTGAAATGTGTACACGTAGCTGGATTTTATTGTTTTACTCTTTGTAACAAGTGATGAATTATCTTAAAATAATTTTTGTTCAACGAGCATGTGTATATTTATTCTGCATTACTCTCTCACCCCTTCTTTAATTCATTTACTGCAAAAGGCCCAGTGCATAGACTACAGACTGTCAGCCTATTTCATAACAAGAAACTTCTGCTGAAGATAAAGAGGAGAAAGTACTAACAGCCAAATATAATATTTGCTCAAATATAAGTTGAGAACATTTTTCCTACTGCAGCATCTGAAAAATGGGAGGAGGGTGGGTTGCCTTATAATCCAGCACAGAGTTAAACATATTCTATACAGGTACCTTCCTGAAAATTAAAGCTTATGAAAGCGGGGACACCGTATATGCAGGGGCACCTTAATTTAAGGCAAATATAATCAGTATAAGGAGGGTAAAAAAGTTAATTCTCTGCCAGTGAATTCTTCTTATGATATTTACCTGGACAAACAACAACATTACTTCTGATACAAATTTTCAGTTGTGCAAGGGGGTCGTCCTATATATTTGAAATGGTCTTATAAGCAGACACAAATTACATGCATGCTTTGTGTTTGCCAACCCCTGGTCATATAGAAGTATGTCAATTAACAAGCACGTCAAAAACAGAAACTGAAAGCTATGGCACACCTTTTCATCCCTTGCTTAATCTTGCGAATGCGCTTACGTAACACCATGTTTGACTGGGGCAAAGGTTCTGGTACTTGCTCCTCAATGCCACTGACATGAGCTGGTGACTCCTCTCCTTTGGTCACACCGGTATGAGGTGAGGAATCCAAGCACATATAAGGTTTGGCAGTAGAGGATGCTGAAAACACACACAAAGAAGATAGATCCAAATCTGTGTAATGGAGAAATTACAGAGACATGTGCAGCAAGCAGTAAACCATGTTTTGTTTATGCTGCAGCAACATCTTCTACAATGAACATATTTGTATATACTAAATACCGTAACTGTGTCATATTCTCCATCTGCCTTTCACAAACAAAATGCAAGCAGAAACTACCCTTGATGCAAAATTTTTGGGACTTCAGAAAAAGTGACATATTGAGATACACGGACTTCTTTCTATTGAGTACATTTTTGGATGCATGACTTCATTTCATGTCAAATCGTCACAGCTTACGAACCACACCTACCTCTGACATCGAAATCTGGGGTAGGCCTACATACTACACAGCATCCTAGTAACTGCTACCCAGAGCACAAACAATACAAGTCTGC
This sequence comes from Coptotermes formosanus, assembly GCA_013340265.1. NCBI lineage: Eukaryota > Metazoa > Arthropoda > Insecta > Blattodea > Rhinotermitidae > Coptotermes > Coptotermes formosanus. The sequence goes on along the minus strand of BLKM01000498.1, from coordinate 470,388 downwards.
TTAGGCAAGGAAAGTCTGCTGAGAGTTGCATATTTTTCTCAGTGCTGGAACATGAAGCCGTTGACCAGTCAAATATTGTGTCTTAACAGTGCAGGCTGTCACCAGCACTTGAGAATTACTCTCTGTTGAATAAACACTGTTCATTTAGAATACTCTTGTAGAGGACACACCACGGAAAATATGCTGCAGAAATTTTTTATGAAAAATATCCCATGTCAGCAGTGCCATGTAAAAGAACAGTACACAGATGAATGGAAAAATTTCAAATCACAGGTACAGTACTGGCCAAAAATAAAATTTGAAAACCTGTATTTTTTTGTTTTTGAACTGTAGCATTATTCACCATGCATTTGGTGGTTAGAAAAAGCATGAACAGGAATTCAGATATTTGTCAGGATCAGCCAGAAGCATTCTCTACATACCTGCTACCAATGCATACAGCAAAATAAATGTTAGCACATCCAGGTCAACAGTAAAAAAGCAGTGAAGGTGATGATGCCCTTCTATCTTAGCAGAACACGCAATTAATGGCACTGTTAAGAGATTCAACTTGGAAGAACATAGCGGCGATGAGTTGAGAGTTTATTTAAAAAATGATTTTCCTGCATGAGATTGAGAAACTGAGTTAACATGAGCTCTGGAAATGAAACCTACCAATCTGATTATCTTGGGAATTTTTGTAGCCACCCTCCCAAACACAGCTCCCAAATTAACAGCTTACAAACTGGTGTTTGATATATTTGTTCCACCATTCAAATACCAAAATAACTTGAAGTGTTCTTATGAGAATCTTAAAAGTAATTTAAGAATTCTTGACATTTATGCAATGAAACAAAAACACACTAATGACATAACAGCCAGGGCTGACCAAAATAGACTGGGCTTATTCAAGCTACAATAAATGAAGAAGGCACTCAGCTGGGTATATGTAACAAATCTGAAGGCATACTTATATGTTTAAATTGGGATGGGTTAGGCCAAATGACCCTTGGGCTTGGCCATAAGAAATTCTACAAATTCTGACCTGTGCAGACCTGCAAACTGCCTGCCAGTTCAGTATCCAGCATGTCTGGTCTGACCTCTTCCACTCTCCCAAAACACAGCTTATATTGTATTTTGCTAATTCTCTTGCTCCTGTTTTCAAGGATCTGAACCTGCAAATCTTCCAACATTCCATGTTCCAAAACTCATGTCCATTTTCCACTGCACAGACCTTCCAGGGTGTGTCAAATCAAAGGCAATGTGCAAACTTTCATAACAACCTGTTCATGGCCAGCTGTTTGCCCTCTGCCTAACCCCCCCAAGCTGTAAGACCACCCTCTGTTGGCTGCCAGCAACTAGCTGTTCACAATATTTGCAGCTACCCTCAAAATCTGCGGGCTCTCTCACTCCATCTGCAAATTCCAGATGTGCCTACTTAATATGCTATGGAATTTCACTCATACTAAAAATCTAATATGAAATCCTTTCATTTTATTACAAAATACACACTACTATATTCCATTTTCTTGTACTGGGGTATTCAATTTCTTATTTATCAAGCACGATAAGATGGCTAAATGAAAATATTGAATATGTATCCCATTTTTCACTATAAACCTCTTATAACTTAGTATAAATACAACACCAAAAAATAAGAAAAACTTGTGTAATTTCCTACATAATCTCACTGTAATCTCCCTGATCACAAGAGTGTAAAGACTGCAACATGTTGGAGAATTAGTAAGGACAGGCATCAATCTGAATTCCTGTGCATACTGTAACAATTCAGTCATAGTAACAAACTGTCAAATACTGCTCTGGGCTAGTGTCAGAGTTAAGTCTGTAGTTTCTTAATTTATAAAACTGAGGTTTTACAGTACTTTCTACTGACTATATGAATATAAGGTGAAATGAAAACCGAATGGAAGACAATAAAAAATATACAGCTTTACCAAGCCAATTTTGTTTAAAATAAAACTATCGCTGTGCCTAGTACACACTTCAGTTTCAATTTTATAACACTATAAATCAATCTTGTATGAGCACTGGCAGAGCAGCATACATACAATAAGAACAGGAATCTCCGATATCAAGTTTGCAAGGCATACAAACCAACCTTCACTCAGTCATGTCTCATATGACTTCACACTTTTCTAACCCTGCTATGTATGATCATATACACCACACAAGGAGAACTGTTTTGCAGTGACACCAGTATAACAAGAGAACCATGTTTCAAAAACAGTGACACAGTATGCACTTGATCTGTAGTTAAATCAAAGGCCCGGTCTTGAATCCAGTCTCTCACATAAATTACAATTATGTGTTCAAAAAGCGGGGCACATGGATCAGCAGGGACTACAGAACATTACATGTACAAACCTCAAAATCTCTAAATTTCATTCAAAATTTTATTGCATTAAACACGATAATTAGTTTTGGTATACTGGAGAAGAATATGATTCTGAACTGTTGCAGAGAGAAAATGAGTGAAAACGTAGCCCAGCACATTTTGCATTCCTCAATGTAGGTTTTCATCAGCACAACTGCCAATACTCACTTGCAAACGTTCCACTAAAATCCAGGAAGTCAACAGCAAAGTAAGTAATTTCTGGCAATGTTGGCTCAATATGATCTTTGAAGTACTCCATAGCCATGGTGGACAGATCAAAGAGCTCATCAGTTACTTTATATGGACGTGACAACTTTGGTGTCACCTTGATGTAGTGAAGAATTCGGTACACTTCGTCCAGAATCTGCAACATAAAACAAGAAGTAATTTTCATGTCTGTATTACTTGCAGAGGAAAATTCAATCGGTGCTCTATAAGCAGTTGCAGAGCTTAAGAGGACTGTGAAAATTAAGAAATTACACACACAATTTCACATAAATTATGATCATACATAGAAGTGGCAAGACATTATAACTTCCTTCCTTATTTAGGTTTCTTCCATTCCTTCTCTCATTTTTGCACCCCCTGTCCTTCACTGCTTTTTTCTACATAAATATCTGCTGTAGGAATTACAAAATAATTTTGTAGCCAAAGCAAAAAATATATAAAGCCCTTGTTAACTGCAGGCAAATGTACAAAGGTAACCTCTAATATGAAGATACACACTATGGAGAATACACATATATAAAATGGTACATGAATCCAAGATTATGTATGGAATAGAGGTACAGCAGTTGAGTGAGATATGGAAAGCATTAGATAAGGTTATTTGTTGATTCTGCAAGGAATTAATGGGGATACCAAGCACTGCAGCAAATGTATTTGCTGAAATGGAGCTTGGGAGACAGTAGGAGAAGCAAGTGTGTGGGATGGGTAGTAAAATACTGGTATCAGGTTATGTATATGGATATAAAAGAGCCGGTAAAACAATATTACGAATGGCAGAAGAGTGACACAAGTGTGAGAAGTTGGACTATGGAGTTGAAAGAAAAATTGTATAATAGTGGATCAGCGTTTGTGTGAAGGGAACAACAAGAGTATAATTTAAGAGAGATAACAAAGATATGGGAAGACATGTAATGATACAAGAAGTTGGAATATAAAAGCAAAAATGTCTGAAAAGAGCTCATTAATGCTGCATCAAGAAATGAATTTTAAATGGGGTAAAAGATCATACACAGAATGTTGTACTAGGAAGGCACAAAGAGAGACAAGGCGGTTACTAGATGGTGTGTGGATGTTGAAAGGAATCAAAAAGAAAGCAGATGCAGGAGATGCCCATTGTGTTTAGGTGAAGGGGATGTTACATATGACTGGTCTGTTCAGAAACTAGAAACTGGAGAACAAAATTTTTGAATGAAAAGCAGTTAAATATCAATGAGAAGATAGCCTGCTACAAACAAAACAAAACAAAACAAAACAAACAAACAAACAAACAAACAAACAAACAAACAAACAACATAATATTATACATGTTCCATGCAGTCTTCTTTCACAGTAGACACTTTTATTTTGCCAACTACTGCACGTAACTTTTCGTGCTCATACTGTTTCTCCTACATGTTTTGGCTGTTACTTCCAGCCAACCTCAGGGAGCTAACATCCAACAATCCACGCAGCATGCACTCTGTACTTGAATGGCAAGTCATACACTCACTGCCTTCATAGTCATTAACACCCAAGTATGCTGTTAGAGTTACAATACAATAAAACAGAGTAATGAATAAAATCCAGTATGTTGTACATAAAATATTTCTAAAATACATAAAAAATTATGTGTCTATAAAACATAGTACATGTCTGTATCCAAACATCAGTCTTGACCCACTTGCATTTATTTTTTGGGGTGAAACCCCTGGCTGCAGTATTTCAAGTGATTCACCACATAGCCCACTCAGTGAATCACTTGAAATACTGCAGCCAACAATTTTTTCATATTGTAATTCTAACCGCGTACTTGGGTGTTAATGACTACGAAGGCAATGGGTGTATGACTTGCCATTCAAGGACAGAGTGCACGCTGTATGGATTGTAGAATGTTAGCTCCCTGAGGACGGCTGGAAACAAGAGCTGAAACACGTAGGAGAAACAGTACGAGCATAAGAAGTTAGGTGCAGCAGTTGGCAAATAAAAGTGTATATTGTGAAACAAACATGCAATTTTAGATGCCTTCCTCTGGATTCATTTTTTATAATTTTGGAGGGGATTCTTTGCCAGCTCATCCTTTCACAGGATGTTAAGGTCATCTGCAGGCTAAAAAAATGTAAAGCTGATGAAGAACTTCAAACACACACGATCCTGTCCAACTCAGTCACTGACCACTTTACCCAGGTACATTAAAAGTTGCTTGACCTTACCGAATGGCCTCAAAATGTCAAAATTCAGCCTCAACACAGGGCTTGTATATCATAATTACTTTTTTATGTGTGACAAAAATTGTTCCCTTGATTATGTAAATTGTATGACTGTAGTTTTGTACCTGTAACAACTTGGTTTCAGCATGATGTAACAAGTTTACGGAGACACTGTTATCAAGCTCCTATGTCAAAGAATCTCTTTGGCCAGGTCAAGCAAGAAATGTTACTTTACGTGCCACTACAAAATCACATTATCTTTTGAAACATTTATAAAAATGTTATGCTACAAAAAACCAAGAGCTTAAAACCTTCTGAATCTGAAGATAAAAGTTAAAGTGACATACTCAAAAGAACTCTGACAATAATTCAAATCATTCATAATTTCATCACTTTGGCCCACATGTACATTCATTTATCTTCCATTAATCATAATTATTTGTGCCAGATACCTCTTCAGCAAAGACAGCATTCATGTTAGGCGACTTTTCTGAGACACATGACTAGGTTTCTCAAACCAGTTTTGAACAGAACTGAATTGTTTCTATGTATCATCTGCAAGGCTGCAAACTGATAATCCAAAGCAATTTTCAGCAATGGGAGCCACAAGTTGGTAAGCATTACAAAATACCACCCAGAGTCACCAACATATACATATGCACACAACCCACTACTGATCACACTTAGATCTGTCATCATATCTTCACTTATTTTATGGCTACAAAGGGACTTGCTACCTGCTGTACATTTTAAGAAATGCATTTCAGTCCTACTCACAATCCACACTTCACTGGTATTGTTGGTGTGAGCTGGTTTTACTTTTCAGATCCAGATTCTTTTGAAAACTTCATTTCATGACTAAACTTTACCTGGATATTCTGAATGTATTCACTGTGAACCATGTATAGGTAGTGTAATAACACTCAGTAACGGACCATCACTGAACACTGGACAGCAGTGGTCCATTATCAAGTGTTTCTGTTCTTGCATGCCTTTCCTTTCTGTGTCATAACCCTAGATTGTCCAATATGCATCCTAACAAAATTACTGTCCAGTAGATATCCCTGCTTGTAACTCTGCCTGCAGTACAGGCCAAACCTACCTCTCCAGCAAAGAAGCAGCAATGCTTGCGTTCAATGTGCTTGCCAAATGTCATCTGCAGTAATGTGAGTCTCATGTGGAGCGTCTCAATGATGTCAGACTCACATGCCAGTGGGTGGTTGCGTCTGGCAGATTCACGACGTGGCATCTTAGCTTTGGTACTCTGGAATCGCTGCAGCATTTGTGTCTGAAGGCGCTGGAACGTTGAGTTCAGGATGGTGCAACAAATCCCATCCATTTTGCGGCATACCTGTAACACACCACACAAATTAACTAATACTCTTTGAGTTACATGCCAAAAATGACTGCAAAAACTGAACATATACCCCTGTCATGGTTTCTTGGAATGTGTAAACTTTTGGAACAACTTCCTAATGCTTTGCTGATCTCCAGTAGATCAGAAGAACTGGCAGTCTAAACCTTACATTAGGAACACAAAGCCAGGTTACCATACCATGAGAAACTCCAGAAAAAATCTTGTGGCCTTGGAATATGTTACAATATTAACAGCCAAATGGATTGTACTATACAATGACAAAAGTACCCAGAAACACTTCCATTCTGACCTTTAAGTAGTGCTATTAATTTACATTAATCATAAAAATAAGAGCATCCAAGTAGGTTGTAAAGACATAAATTCACTATGAAGAAAATATTTATAAACTCTTCTTGGAGTAGCAAAATACCAACACATATGCCATTCCAAAAACCAAAAGCCATAAAGCTGTATCCTCCTTGAAAGTCTCACATTCAACTAGTCATGGCAGACACTATCTTTTAAGAAAACACAAAGGCTACCATGTTTACAAGGGCCTGCCACTGTACCCTTCCCTAAACTGCAGCATTAATCTGGTCCAACCCACCAAGCCCTGTTGCTTAATATGCATTTTAATTATTACTGTCTTGCCTCAGCCTAGTCCCCTTAAGTGCACAAATTATGATGCTCCTCATTGTGCAATTTTCTCCAGTCTTCTCTTGTTAGTACCTCTCACATCAGTCTAAACATTCTCCTCAGAATGCTGTTCTAGGCCATATCAATCCTCATTCCAACTAGGCAAAACAAAGCTTTGCACTCATACAGACTAACACAAAAAATTATAGTTTTGTATATTTTAATCTTTACATTTTTAAATAGCAATGGGAACACAAGAGATTCTGATCTGAACAACAGCACTATTACCCTATTAACTATCCCTTTGACATTATGTGAGCAGCGCAATTACCATATATAACTGAATGCAAGACAAACCTAATCTAACACAACCCTGTAATAAAATGTATTTTTTCCAAGGAAAAATATATTTACCCACACATCAGATGAACACCAAATACAACATGCCTGGTGATAAAAATCTGTACAGATGCTTGCAGCCCTTGTCTCCATGTGGTCTGCCACTTTACTAGTATAATAAATCACTAAATGCAGGTTACAGCATAACAATATGCTACATTCCCTCTTTCAGTTACACTTGTGTTGATTTGGCACACTTGGTTTGGCTAGGCAAGATCCAGTTTGGTGCTGCAGAGTGGAATTAAAGATAACCCCATACACTACATTCACGGAAAAAACTCACCTTGCATTCAGGTAAATACAGTAATTACTGAAGACTTAAGTATCAATTTATTTTTCATAGCAGATTTGATTTTTCACAAACCCCATGAAATGATCTGCCACTACCGGAGCTAGATGTGCAACAGCTCAAATAGATGAAAAAAGTACACATCACTGATATGAATGAACTCATACTATGTAATTAAAAATGCACATAAGTATGGAAATCATGTTTTCCTTGAGGCAATGACAATGGCCTATTAAGCAATGAAGAACACTTACACATACACCAGATTTCTATCACTATTCAACAACTCTTCCACTTCTTTTCCTTCCACATTATGTGAATTCCACCCTAAATACATAGCCTAAATATATTCTCTACACCTTTTGATTCTCCACTGCACTTCCTATTCATATACTGCACGTATAAACCTACTATTCAAATATCAATTATACAGGAACTACACAACAGAATCATAAATTCTACTGCTGACAAAGCTAATCACAACAATGACAGCCAAAGAGAATTTACTGTCTTCTTGCAGCATGTGATGGGATTAAACATAAACCATTCTGAAAAATGCATACTAAAAAATCAAAATTAATTACTTTAATTCAGGCACAGTTAAAGCAATACATGCATAACTATCATCATCATGTCGTTTAACATTCTACAGATAGAGGCAAAGCAATCCCATTACAGACCTGCAGAGGCCGTGATGGTTCCAGGAGGTTAAAGCTCCCAGATTTCCACACAACCAGCACATGAAGGTGGTAAGGTGGCTGCCTTTATCCCCCCCCCCAGGAAATATTCCTGGTACTCCTTTCCGTTAGAGGCTGAGTCCACCCCAGGGCCATAGTGTGGCCAGAAGGATTACGTCAATGAAGAATTCCACTGACACCATCAGGAATTGAACCCGCAACCTTCTGGCCTGTAGTGCAGTGCCTCAACCAACTGCGCTACCGCATGCCCCATCATTCTACAGCAGACTAATTAAAATTAAAGGCCTCTCAGTACACAAAATTCTACACTCCAACTCTGTCACACCCTAGCCTTTCACACATACATATCACTTCATCATGACCCATCCAACCGTTGCATGCACCAGTGAGGCAATTTTCAAATATAGTTGACTGCACCAGTCAAAAAAAAAAAACACAAGTTTTGTGGCTTCATAAGACTGAAAGACTAAACTAGAGCTGGTTCAGCACTTTCAAAAATATGTTACCAGTTTCATTGATGCAAGAAATGCGAGAAACTAACAGAAGTAACAGCTCTGAATGTCTTGTTCTTCACCATAAAATTACGAGCAGAAACAGTGTGTTTTATTTAATGGTCCTGTCACTGCTAAGGTTATATGGCATCAATGATACATGAAGAAAACATCAAATGATACTCATATGCAAAAATCAAAGTCCTCGGAGAAAATCATACCCCATTGCCACTGTGTCCCCAGCCAATCCTACAGACTGGTCTGGGAATGAACCTAGGCCTCAGCAATGACAGGTCAGTGAGCGACTGAGCCATAGCGTAACCAGGAGAAAGCAAGGAAGATCAGCAGCAAAAGCACCACTGACACATGTGATGGCTGTGCTTTCAGTCTGTTCTTACTTCACATTCCACATTAAGACTGCGATCATAAAGAACAGCTGCAACTTCTTATGGCACACTGTACACATCCAGGTTATCTCATGGGAGGCTACTTTATTTCTCATGACCCATACTGATACTGTTATTACTCTCTCACTGCCATTCTATTACGCCAAACATATGCACTCTGCTATAATATAATAGTGTAATACAACAAGATTTGACTCTGATGGTGCTAGGTTACGGTGTGTACAACAGAGTACATATCGTGAAGATCTGGCCATTAATATAATGTAATATTCACTGATGTCTGCTGCAAAACTGACAGTGGCACTGAATGTGTCAAACACATCGTTTGTGGGCAGTTAATTCGGTCTCTAAAACCTTGTTTCTTCTTCCATGTTTATCACACTAAGCAGTCTTGTCATACATAGAAGGTGACGCAAGCTTGAACTTACATTACTCAGCATCCAGTCAGCAATATTCAGTTTTGTTCAATAAAATACTAATGCACGTGTTGGTAACATTCCAGTTGGAAGAGTACATAGCTGGTGTCTTTGGATGGTGGTAGGACAGCAAGATGGTGATGAAAACACCAATAAGACCACAATATTTACACTCCTCTCCATTCTTCAGCATCCTCAAGCTTTGCATTAACTAGGCCAGGTGAAACAAAAACATACGGCAGTCATGTGCACAAAGTCTCTTTCAATGCGAAATAGGCTGTCTCAACTAAAATTTGTACCCTCCGAAGCAACACACATACCTTCAATATTTTCAGCAAACAATGCAACTTACCTTGCCACATCCATCCTTACAAAATGTAAATTCAGTGGCCACTGTCACCTTACACAAGTATAAAAGACAACTGAACAGCATACAGAAGAAAAATATATATATATAATGCAAATAAAAATCTCACCCCACGGAAATGAGCAACAGTTCTGTATGGCAGACATCCTAGTATCTTCAACAGAATTTCAGGTGGCAGATCCATCAAATTTATGCTTTGTGTAACTGTAACTTCTGCACTGTGTGCTGATGTGCTCGCTTCTGACAAGGGTTGTGGTTGAGCATTATTGTGCCGCACAGTTTTTGAGGGCCCTGCTTCAGAACCAACTCCTGCATTCTCCCCACCACCCCCAACATTGCTGGACTGGCGAGTGGAAACCATGATCCCGAAGTTCTTATATTTTGATTTTAACACAATCTGAAAACAATAAACATGATATAATTATTTTAATTACCGCGACTTACTGTTGTTACGGCCACGAAACTGCCACTAAATTCGGGCGTACTTTTATAAAATATGATGAATAATGACAACACTCAACCTTAGGTTATATCTTCCTATGCTAGTAACGCTAAGAAATCAATCAAAGTTATGAAAAATTAAGTTCTTTTTCAACCTACGCCACGGAACTAAAGCTTTGCTACATTAAAAAAAATGGATGATCATACCCAACAGCGTTGAGACTTCAACACATCTGCAACTCTAAACCAAAGAACATTTTGCTCAAGTTGGAATACTTCTAGGTAATTCGCCTAGATGATGAATTCTTCTTTTATCAGGATAACAATTTCACCTCTCCAGGTTTAGACGATTCACGAATAAAAATTGAAACCTAGAGCAGAAAGTTCACCTTCAGTCGGATTCCCTACAGCAAAGAACTCACACACTCGAAGAGCGCACACTCGTACTGCTTACATCTCATCTGAGAGCTAGCGACATGCCGTGGTGAAAGCTTCAGTTATGCAACCATAACAATGGATGATTTAAATGAAGTTTTATATCGTGGTCGGGACAGAAAAGTTTACACGATCACAACAAACACACATATTTAAATGAAGCACTGCGATTTGAGAGCCAATACTACGAAGTAAGCAGTGCTATCGTCAGACAGTTGTGTTAACTAAGCTTGCCTTAGTATTTAGTTTATGAAACACAGCGGGATGTCTTCGCTGAAGATTCTCTAAAATCACAAAAATATTTTAAAGTAATATGAAAAAACACTGAAAAATAAGGAAGAGTGCTCCATGCCCGAGATCGTCATATGAGCTTCTTTCACACAGTCACGGAGTCTTGTTACCACGGCAGTGTGGACTCGCTGGGCCGAGGTCCACGGTTCCCAGCTCAAAGTGGACGTAAACGGACTTCGTTATTTCGCGCAAATTTGCCAGTAGGCTACTCCCATCTTTGATATAAGTGAAGCAAAATGCGGTTGCCGTGTGTTTTTAATTTTCTGGCGCCTTTGCTGCGTCCATTTTTGACATTTCCCACTTTAACGACCTATCGTTTTGCAGTTGGAGATGTGACAGTTAGTTGCTCAAGTATCATTCCGCATTCTCGACTGTATAAGAGCGAATGCCGCAACGTACTGCAATGGGTTTTTGCCACTTCATAGCACATGAAATATTGACGAGCACATAGGCGTAACTTGGGGGGGGGGGGCGCAAGGGGGGCAAATGCCTTTCAATATTTTTCTTACCTAAACACAGGTCTTTGGCTACTGAGTTGAAGAAGGGCAAATAAAAAAATATAAATTTTTGCAAACGATTATTTGGGTAGTGTAAAGGCAGAAGAAAANTTCATTGGTCAACCCCCCCCCCCCCCCCCCCGGCCGGCAATGTTATTAGTCAAGTTACATGTATGGTCGAGTATTTGTCAGCAAATTTATGTTCTTGTCACACACAATTCTCCCCAAGCAAATCAAGAATGGAAATAGTTGGCAGTCATCACCAGAAGCGTGAAAGTTATAAACCTAAATAAAATTACAGCTTGCCAGAACTCCTGAGGGGTGAAGACATTCATACATATGGACCATCAAAACTGTACTCTTTGCATAACGTACAAAATGAAGCTCACATGACACACTGTAAGCCTGCTCGCACATCTCAACAGTCGATTTCTGTGTAGACTGTAACTATCAACAACCACTTGCACATGAAAAGTGCATATAATAACCTTATCCTAATCATGAAAATGTATTAGGTTTTAATATATTGAATAAGCAGCCACTGACAACTGACAATGAATGGTCCTCCAGCTTGCAGGTTATGCCAGGGGCTAACAACTGTCTACCATAAAGATCAGCAAGTTGTGAAATGTTACACAGGACTTCAGACTTGGATGGGGTCTTTGGCACGACCAAAGAAATGGAAAATGTACATAAGATTTTGAACTTCAATAGTGATGAGCTTAAAGGTCAGAGTCACTGAAGGAATTTGCAAAGTGTATGTTAGATTTATTGGGAGTACAGGAATTCAGATGGAAGAAGGGTGGCACTGAACCAGCAAAGGATTATACTTTGTTCTATGCAAAAGAGAATGGAAATCACTGCTAGGAACAGGACTTAAAAAAAATAATAATAATCATGTCAGCAGTTACAACACTAGACTGTGTTAGAAATAGCATGTCATACATAGTGCTGAGCAGATTCTGGTGTGATAACCTGTATTCGTCTGAATGTGCATGATACAACCAAGGATAAAAGTGATGGGCCTCTATGACATATTAGAGAAGGTACTCGATCAGATTCCTAAGTGTGACAAGAATATTCTGTTAAGAAATTTCAGTGGAAATCTAGAGTTAAAAGATCTTTTCAAACCAACAAGTGGAAACACGGGTCGACACGAACAAATTAATGACAATGGTGTTATGAGTCGTAAACTTTGCCACATCCAAAAATCTGTCAAGAGTACAATGTTGCCACATTGAAAGATTCAGGAATACAATTAGACCCCTCCTGATCGGAAGATTTGCAATGAGTGGATAACTTCTGGATAGACAGAAGAAGGCATTCAACTATTCTAGGTGTACAGTCTTCAAAAGGAGATGACTGTGGCTGCAAAATTTAGGGACAGACTCTCAGCGAGTGAAGTGCACAATACAGAGTTTGATATGTATTCAGATCCAATCTGATTACAGTCACAAAGAGATGTGCATCTTTGGAGAACTTGTATCGTGGGCACATCAGTAGGGTTGGGAAAGTATTACAGTATCAAAATCTCAGATAAAGAGAGTCTCAGTCACCACAAGCAAAAGGAGTAAAAACCACAGTTTGACAAAAGATATTCAAAGTTTTTACACTAAACGAAGCAGGCTAAATGCCAAAGGCTACACAGTCCAAGTCAAACTGATGCAAATATTGTAAACAACAGAAGTCATGAAAGTAGTAAACATTGCAGGACGAAAGAGCAAGGATATTCCAAAGGTATACTTAGCACTCTTGAAACCAATGTAAGGGATTTGTATAGAGGCATGTGTGAATTTAAGAAGCATTACCAGCCTAGAACTAATTTAGTAAAGGATGAAAAGGGTGATCTGTTTGCAGAATTCTACAATACTTTAAACAGGTGAAAGAATCACTTATGTCAGTTATTGAATATACAGGAAATGAAATTAAATGAATACATAATGGTTCAAGCCCTTAAAGACCCGATGCATGTAGGCCTTCTTATGAGAAGCCCTTTGTGCCCTATTATTCTCTAACCTCTTCTCTCTAGGAAAGAATCTTATCCAAGTCATACAGCCTTGCTAAAGGCCAGGATTGATTTTGGATGAGTTTTCCTAATCCTACATGTGAGATCATCACAAGTCCATCAAGTGTTGTGGCCAAACATAAGACCGCAAACCCTCTTAAGTTATACATAACAGAAGAATATATCAAGTACAGGTTCCGGTCCAGTAAACATATTGGCCGAGCCCTCCATTGATAAATGCCTTCACGTGCCCCTTACGGAGCCCCCGTAACAAGAACTGCTCTGTTTACAGCGCCTTCTTTTACATGTCTCTCGGAGTCCTCAGTATAGGAGCCCTACCTATAGGTTCCCTTCACGGAGCCTCTATAAAGACAGAGATGCTCCATTTCCAAAACATTCCTTGACATGTCTCTCAGAGTCCCCAGTAGCCTAAAGAAACCCCCCTCCAGGTTCCCCTTACGGAGCCCCTACCTAGAGAGAAATGTTCCATTTCCAGAGCCTTCTTTTACATACCTTCAGAATCCCCAGCAAAGGAGCCCTCCCTCCAGGTTCCCCTCTCGGAGCTCCAACACAGGAAGCTCAGTTTCCAGAGCCTTCTATTACCCGTCTCTCAAAGACATCAGAAAAGGAGCCCCCTCCCCTCCTCTTCCTCAACGTGGTCCCTATGGAGAGATATGCCCATTTCCAGAGCCTTAATTTACATACCTCTCGGAGTCCCTAATGAACAAGGCCTCCTGATAAAAATAAAAACTCACCTTTCTCTCTTAGTCCCAGGTAAAGGAGCCCCTCCCCCATGTTCCCCCGACGGGGCCTCCATCGAGAGATGCCCCTTTCCAGAACCTTCTTTTACATATCTCTTTGCCCAGAGAGAAGAAAAAGCCTCATTTTAGGCCCACAGATCCCAGCATCAGTCCCCTATTCTGTGTCAGAGCAGTTTGTAAACCAGACAAGCCGCTGGACGTCCGTAGGAGACCTTGGGACACGAATCCATTCCTCCCTGGATAGGAAAATAGCCGTATAAAACGGCTCCAAATTATATTTAGGCTTTATGGAGTCAGTTCTATCCTAAAAGCGGATTGAGACTCTTCGAGTCTACTCTAGGTTCCCCTTGCGGAGCTCCTGTAAAGGGCAATGCTCCGTTTCCAGAGCCACTGGTTTTTTCATTCATTCATATCTATCGGAGTCCCCATTTAAGGAGCTCTCCCACGGCATACGGGGAAAAGAATACGGTCACCGTCCGCGGAGCTCCACGAGGATTGAAGGCCTACATGCAATGGGGTGCGGCCCGGTTGCCCAAGGGGATCGTTTACGACCCTGCTATTACTACCCCCCTACCATACAGCCTTCAGCACGATACCTCCCCCCTTGGCTTGGGTAGACCAGAGTCCCGTTAGCCAGCGTGTGCGTAGTAACCCTCTACAGAGTATTCCCTCCACACCTGTTACCACCTCCCACGTGACCCAGGATACGGATTGCCAGCATGTGTCAGAGTAACCCCTTCAGGGCACCCCCTCCATACCTGGTGTCATCTCCACATAACCCTGAGGTACGGACGAGGGGTTGGATTAATGGGAGGCTATTGAATATATATGGTGTTAATGACGTCAGGCAGAATGAAATATATACAGCTGAGTGCCTGAGCCTAATGACTTGGGAGGTTGAGATGGCTACTGAAAGGTTTAAAAGATATAAATCACCAGTTACTGATCAAATTCCAGGAGCAATGATTCAAGCAGGATGTAGAACACTATGTTCTGTCATGCGTAAACTAATTACTGTAAGTCTATTTGGAATAAGGAAGAACTGCCTCAACATTAGAAGGAGTCAGATATTGCAACTATTGGTAAGAAAGATGATAAATCTTTCCATGATTACTGTCGAGGCACAGGACTGTTACCAACTACATAGGAAAGTTCACCCAACATTTTCTCTGAAAGTTAACACCACATGTAGATGAAACTACTGAGGATCACCAGTGTGACTTGCAACGTAAGAGACGAACTACAGATCAGATATTCTGCACTCCTCAAAGACTCAGCAAAATAGGAATAAACGGGGCAGCTCTTTAGCTATGTATAAACTTCAAAAAACCTTAGGATTCGCTTAGGACGGAGGTTGTGTATAATAATCTCATTGATTTTGGTGTATCCATTTAACTATTTAGTTTAACTAAAAAGACACTCAACTTAAACTTAGAGGAAAGCGTGGATAGGCAAATATTTGTCTGATACGTTTCCCATTCACACTGTTATGAAACAAGCAGATACTCTCCAGTGATGGTCTTTTTTGGGGCCTTCATACTGTGTAGTAAAGTTTTGCTCCTGACGTTCAGAGGAAGGTCAGTACAAACCAAAAAACAACCACAATTTGAGGGATAAGCGACATGAAAACCTATATGGAGATGATTTATCACAGCTGCTGTAGAATATGTCATTACAAACACCGAACAAACCCAGGGAAGACTGAAATTGAATGGGACATATCAGATCCTTGCCTGTGCTGATAACGTTAATTTAGTGAAGGAAAACCCAAATAGTGTGTGTAATAAAAAGCTAAAGTTTTATTCGTCACTATCAA
Organism: Coptotermes formosanus; assembly: GCA_013340265.1. Taxonomy (NCBI): domain Eukaryota; kingdom Metazoa; phylum Arthropoda; class Insecta; order Blattodea; family Rhinotermitidae; genus Coptotermes; species Coptotermes formosanus. The sequence goes on along the minus strand of BLKM01000498.1, from coordinate 454,294 downwards.
GGACGTTGGTCTGTAGTAAAAGTATTGAAAATTAAGTATATGATCAATTTTTCATCAAGAAGACGCAGGACAAAATACCATCACAAAGACAGCTAACAAGTCTTTAGAAAATGTGGCAAGGTTCAAATATTTGGGAACAACATTAACAAAACAAACGTGGATGAAGAAACTAAGAGCCGCTTAAATAAAGAGACGCCTGCCTGCTACCATTCGGGACAGAATCTTTTGTCTTCTTTGACCTAAAAACACAAAGATTAAACTGTAAAAAACTATAATTTGCCTCTTGATTTACATGGGTGCGAAATGTGGTAGCATAAGGTAAATAAGGTAGTTCAGACTTGCAACAACGCCGACTTACGACATGATCGTCGCAACGGAACACCGTCGTAAGTCGGGGGCTTCTATATACACATTTACTTCAGTTTGTGTAATAAGAATGAACACTGAAGCTTTAATATTGACCGTATGTTCATTTAACAGGAAAGAAAGCTTGGCCTTTTCGCCTATTGGACTACATACGCACTGACAGAAAACTGGAGTGTGTAACTCTGATATTCGTTTACTACGTATACGAAAGGAGATCAAATTAATCTTAATTAGGTCTATTTATTTCAATTTTAGATGATACTATCCGCGATCTGTTGGTCATGTAAAACGTGTAAAGACATTGAATAACTCGCACTATCGGTGTGTTACTTGAAAAACATTAATCTGTTGCTATTTATGCAACAATATCGCAGTTAGCTTTCATGACTGAAAATATTAGAGACAACAGTAGAGGGTACGCGTCGGAACTGCACGCCTATGCTTACATTTCTCGACTTTTTATTAGGATGTGAACGCTGAAGTTCTCAAGCTGGTAAGCACAGGCTGTCAGCATTAAAGTACTCTGGAATGTGACGGCGTGTTGTTGGGTAGACGGCTACTGGCGTCACATCCCAGCGTATCGTGAACTATATCAGGCCACATTGCAGGCATTCTTTTTGTGTGTTCGCTTAATTGGCGTCAAGGTGTTTTCATGTTTTCAGCCTTTAGGTACTCGTCCGGTCGAGCCGATACAAATGAATGTCGGCTGACCCTCGCTTTAGAGCACACAACAGCACTGTCTGTTTTGTCAGTCTGTCTATAGATGACGCCCTTTCAATATTTATGAGATGCGGGCAACTTTGACAAAATTTGGTCTGCATGCGGGCAAAATGAAATTCAATATACTGAATGAAGAAGTATATGTATAATTATATGTATAATTTTAGTTGTGTATTTGTCTATGATAATATGCAATAAAAATATAAAATACTGATAATAGGCAAAGTTTATTAAAAATGCAATTCACTACATGGGCTTTGGTGTCACTATTCTTAACACACTTGTTTATAATATGAATTAGCAACGTATTGTACGTCTCCCAAAAAAAATCTTACAAATTTTCAAAATTGCTTCTGCATCATATCTCGGCATCGCCCAGGGAAGAGTTAAAAGTGTTTTCTCATTTAAATTGTCTCCACGGGCAACACAATACTTTGTCACGGGCAACATAACATTTTGTCGCGGGCAATACGTTGCCCACGAGCTACCGGTTAAGCGGACCTGCTTTACACTGTTTTAAAAAGGCCCATGATCAGTGTTTCAAAATTTGGTGCGCTTTTTGTGGAATAAAATAAAAATAAATTAAAAAATGTATTAATGGACAGAGCAACAGCGTTTCTTTTCCGAAAAGCCACCTCTATAGACTACAGTTGATTATTATTTGTCCATTAGCCTGTTGAACAAACATGTAAATAAATAAATACTTAAATAAGGGATTTCAGGAAACTTTGTTGTTGTTGTTGTTGTTGTTGTTGGAGCCGGGGGTAGCGCAATCGGTATAGATACTAGGCTACGGACTGCACGGTCCGGAGTTCGAATCCAATTACGGGCAAGAGCTTTTCTCTCCTCCAAAAGGTTCAGATCGGCTCCCCGCCCCCCCCAAGCCTCCTATTCAGTAGATACGGAGGTCCTCCCTCAGGGCTAAAGCGGCCAGGGCGTGAAATATTAACCACTCACCTCTATCTAGTACCGAGGTTAATAATTAGTGGAACTATACCCCTACTTCCTTGCATGCCTTCAAGGTGTTGAGAGGGAAAACTGTACCCTTTTCAACTACTATTATTACACCACGCTGTCTTTTCACAACTAGAAAGTTAACACCGTGCATATTCAGCAAAATCGTGACTTCTATTTCCCCTCAAGGGTTGCAATTACAAGATTGCTTCAACAGAAGAGTTATTTGTGGAAACATTGGTTGCAGATGGGATCTGTCAAAAACTTCCCTTGAGTTCACAACGAACGTACCACTAGTCTAGTAAAGTCGAATGCAATTACATAGCGCACGAGTGACCATACTGACATAAGGGCAATATGTAGTCTTAGAGTCTGTTGCCGTTATTTCCCAGTTGTCTCGCAACATCCCACCGCCCATGAATCAGATATTTCCATCGCCAATAAAGAGATGACTGCCTTCGGTATGTTGCCTATTGATGACCTACGAACTGGCGGACTTCACCGAGTTTTTCTGTTCTTTCCCCTCTCTTTTATACAGAATCCAGCTTCCTTCTGAATCAACTTCGATGAAATTTTCGAAAATGTTATGTTTTATTCCCTTTTACGTAAGTAGAGTCACGAATTTCGAGAAAATAATAAGGCTAATATTCTCTCAGCTTGCAAAGATGTTTCCTGTCTTTTACTGAACTCGGAGGTTCATTACCGTTTCACAAAACCCGCCAACTGAACATATCCTGAGACACACACATCTAGTCTACACCTCCATACGATTTAATTAATTTAATCCAATCCTCCCATCTACCTTAGGTCTCATAAGTTATCGCTTCATTTCAAGTTTTCCGATCAAAACCTTATACACAATTTAATCTCTCAGGCCTACCACGTGCTCGTTTCATCTCATATTCCTTGTTTTGTTTATCTCATTAAGGAGACACTTAGCATCTCACAGCGGTATTAATGAAAATTCCAGTCTTCTTGGTAGGACACCGTACAGACTGATATCTAGTTACAGACGCAGTGGAAGAACTAGCTTGAATATGAAAGCAACAAGCTCTCCGAAACGTCGGTAGCTAGATATCTGTTCACACATGGTCACACCGCGGATACTGGAATATTCATCCCAGTCATGTATGGTGAAGTGTAGCAAGCATGAGTTAGTAAAATAATCTGCATACACGTCGAATATGTGGCTTCGTATAGCTGAAAAGAGGCAGTCTTCCAGTTTGAGAGCTGGCTCTATGGTTTAGGGTAAAACAGTATATTACGAACTTTTACAGAGTACCGCCGAAATTGTCACCTGAGTTAATTAATGGGAGAATATTAAAGAGAAACGTGTATGTGTAGCTAGACTGTGGAGATGTGACAAGTCTCCGGACGGGGTTTGTAAAAGTGGTGATACGATTTTAAGTCCCGTAAAGGCAAGAAGTTCTGTGAGAGTTGTTGTTAGTCAGCAGCAACAATTCATATTTCATGTGTTTACTTGTACACTTCAACTTAAAAGAGAATCTCACCGCACAAGAAAGATATGAAAGCATGGGTGTGTAATGACTTCTTTCTTTGTCGCAGAACTATAATGTCGACTAAAATGCAGCAAGCAGGAAAGGTTATTTTTCGCGTTTCGCTTCCGACTGGATGAGTCGAATCCCTGCCACGATCTGTTTAGACTTCACGCTAAACTGCAATGTTGGAGAAGTTGCCGCAGCACAACGGCAAACCAGTTCTATTACAGAAATACCCGCAAACAGTGATCCAAACAAAAGGAGAAAATATTGCCTGAAATGTCAGTGAAGGATAAGATGAAATCAAGGAGAAAGAGGCAAAGAACTGCGTCAAAAGGTAGGGACAGCCCCTTCACAAGTGCAAGATTTTCGCTTTAAATGAAAACTGTCTCCAGGAGTCAGATAAGCTTTCGATTATGTCCACATTTTGCAGCTGCCACATCTCTTCTGACAGCCTACCTTCCTTTCCTACTTCTAGCCCCACTATGGCCCTGGTATCGACTCAGCCTGTAACAGAAATGAGTACCAGGGATATTTCCCGCGGGACAAAGGTGGCTGGTAGGTAGGGCTGACAACCTTATCACCTTCATGTGCATACTGTCTAAAAATTCTGGGAACCTCAAACTCCTGGAGCCCTAATGGCCTGTCCAGGCCTGTAATGGGATAGCTTTACCATTTATCTTCCTTTCCTAACATGTAATAGTAAACTTACGCTGCTACTACTAGTACTACTACGACTAATATTAATACTAAAAGGTAAATGCCACCCCATGACATGCCTATGCAGGCATAGAAAGGAGGCGGAGGCGTAGCTCCTACCGATTCACCTCACACTAGAAGGAGGCGAGTTTTCAGCACCACGCTCTGGCCACTTAATCCCGGGACAGACCCGGTATCGAAGGTACATGAAATTGGGTGGGCCTCAGGGTCGATCTGGACGGCACGGAAAATCTCGCCTCCACCGGAATTCGATCCCCGGACCGTCCAGCCAGCAGCAAGCCGCTGTAACGACTATGCTATCGCGGCCGCCACTACTACTACTACTTCTACTTCTACTTCTACAAATTCTACTACTATTACTACTACTGCTGCTACTACTACTACTACTACTACTACTACTAATAATAATAATAATAATAATAATAGGAATATTAATTCAAAGTCTGCAACATATTTAAAACTGCAAGGAATAAAAGAAGTTATAACTGCAGCAGGAGACAACATTATGGCCATTCAAGCACGAGCTCCATATGCTAATTCATCAACTGAAATGTATTTTACTTATTGTTTGACTATAAACTTCAATCGCCTAAATATAAAACTAACAATACAGAATTTATAGGGCTGTTAGTTTAACAAATAGAAAGATAGGTTTGTCAGTTCTGCCCGGAAAATCTTGCTTTTAGGTTAGTTTCGTTCGATAGTTGTATCAACTAGGTAAAAAGGCTGGGACAGACTTTAGGAGAGGGAGTTGTTTCCTCTACAGTTAGAATTTATTTTTCTCCTCCCAGTATCGGGCCAGTGAGAATCTGTGGTCCAAATGATATTCAGTTCAACTGGTACATGAAGCTATTTTCCAGGAGGTAAAACAACTGTACCTGAAGTAGACCGCACATCTCCGATTTACTCGTGCACTTTAGCGACGTGATTTTTAGAGATATGGATAACATTACATTGCCGTATGCTGGGGTTGCGGTACAGAGTAAACTCTTACATGGATACCAAGTTATTGAAGGAACCCGCTCCCTCCACCCTCACTTCTGCCCTGAAGATGGAAGCAGTATGTGTCTCAAAAATGTTAGTAATCACAGACTACACGGTGTCATAACCCAAAAAGGTTAAAATCCAAAATGTCGCGTCGGTGAGAACCTAAAATCTCATAGATCTAGCTTCATGATTTTGTGAGAGGTCTAATAGCCTTTACTGATAAAAAAAAAAGGCAAAGCAGTCCCATTACAGGCCTGGACAGGCCCCTAGAATTCCAGGACGTTGAGGCTCCCAGACTTTTAGACAATCGGCACATGCAGGTGGTAAGGTTGTCAGCCCTACGCACCGGCTGCCTTTACCCGCCAGGAAATATTCCTGGTACTCATTTCTGTTAAAGGCTGAGTCGACCCCAGGGCCATAGTGCGGCCGAAAGGATTATGTCAATGAAAAATTGCAATGACACCATTGGGAATCGAACCCGCAACTTCCGGTTTGTAGCGCAGTGCTTCAACCAACTGCGCCACCGCGTGCCCCGCCTTTACTGATAATGCGTTCGGCATTTAAGCATTGTGTGAAATGCGGGGATTTCTAACGGTTGAGTATTTAATGTCCCTGTATCAACTACTGGAATCACTGAATACTGAAAAAGAAAGGGGGCCATTTTGACATTCAGAATATTTATCTGACTCACTGATTCTAATGGTGAATTGTGACCTTGGATACCTTGGATACCTAAGCCCCAACCTATGCCTCCAGCAGTGCTGAGTCCCCAGGTTCGTGAGTCCCAATTCATACCCAGATCCAAATTATGGCTCCAGCTTTATGAGTCCCATCCTACGAATACGGCAACGGCGTGTGAATTTTCAAGACAGGATTCAATCATGCGTCGACATTCCCATTTTACTCTAATTTAATCTAAAAATTACACCTATGTAATCGACCCAAAGGGACAGAGTCATTTACGAGAAGCCAGCACTCGCTCAGATTGTTACGAAACCCTTCGCTTGGAGCGCGAATGTTCCTGACCGTATTCACAAAACCCGGCCAGTGGACCCTACGCAAATTCACATGAATCCAGACCACATTATAGTATCTTATTTATTTTACACCCGTTTTAGTACGCTCCTCCCGTCTGCAGCTAGATCCCTCTCGAGTGGTCCCTTCTCTTCAGGAACCGCAATAAAACTTTTTACGCATTTCTTATTTCCCCCACACCTACACGTCGCGACCACCACACCCTCCTTCATCTGACCCCACTAATTACCATTTTCTGAAGTCATGAAGTTCATCATTATGCAGTTTTCTCCTGCCTTTTCGTACATAATTCTCTGTGACACAGAATATGTGCTCAAAATGACCGACAAACAACTGCAAGACAATATCAGATCTACGCTCTTTTGAGGCATAATGCAGCGTCGAGTGGTAATCCTTTTACCGACGTTTCGGGACAACATATCGGTCCCATCTTCAAGGGTCAAGAAGCCTACTCTTCTTGGACTTCTTGACCCTTGAAGATGGGACCGATACGTTGTCCCGAAACGTCGGTAAATGATTACTACTCGCCGCTGCGTTATACCCCAAAAGAACGCAGGCCTCATCAGCATCGCGGTGGAAGCCTGAAATCAACTGCAAGACAAATATTAAGTTTATAAAAAGGGTCTTGAGCTCCTGGTAGAAGTATAAATGCGACATAACATAAACCACGAGGAAGTACTGTAGAATATAAATACACGTTATGGTTTCTGAAATTCGAAATGACGAAAGAAGAAGTCGTTTATTAATAAATTCCTTGTCCACCATGAGGTGAACGTGGCGTATTTTGAGGGATACGCATATCCGGTTCTTCAGCCGATAGCGGCAGAGAGTACCACTCCTTCACAAATCTGACGTGGTACCGCTTCGCTAACCCACTCCATAATGACTCGGTGTAAATAAATGATTTCGTTCCCTAAGTCTGGCTTTCCTATTGATAGTAACAGTGCTAATGCAACCACTTGGCACCTCGCTGTACCTTAATTCAGCCAGATTAGAGCTATTAGTGACTGGGAGTGTGGGCGACTTGAACACAAAAGTGACACATCACAAATACTGTGACTGAATGTTGTGATAGAATGCGTAGGACTCATGCCTTGTATTCATGGGCTCTCGAGTTCAAATCTGAGCAGGGAGACCGATTATCATCACAGTGGTGCTGGCGGTTCCCTCAGTACCTCCAGGCAAATTCCTTAATAGTACCTTGAATCAGAGCACCTAGCTTCAATCGACACAATTTCCAAATCTTTATTCACTTGTTACCCTACCGTTCAGTATTATACGTACAATATTCAGCTCCTGAAATAGGCACCAAATGAGCCACGTGTTATAAACAGAATAAGTTATAGTGAAGGCATTTAAGTTAAAATATAGTAAGCATTTTTGAAAACAGAACCCCAAAATTAATTCTGTAGTGAAGTCTCGGAGAAAAAAGGCCCGCTGGGAAGCCGAGGAATAGGTAGGGAGACGAAGTGCGGAAGGATAGCGTCAAATTTCACAACATGAATAAATGCCGCATAACGTCAGGATACGGGAGTGCCTGGAGGAAGAAATGTGGGAGGCCATGACTAGGAAATGAGCCGAAGAGATGTAGGAAGAAGAATTTAAGTTAGCACTGTGGATTCTGTCTACACTGTTTCTTTGGAGCTAAGCTGAATAATAATTTTATAGGGTAGGCATAGCATCCTCCTTAGAAGTCCAAATCAGAAGCGCCAGAAACTTTAATTTCTGAGAGTTCATCCTCGAAAGAAGCTGCAATCTGGACTCGAGTAATGATTAGCCCACGCTATCTACTCCAACAGTTGTCGCGGTATACGTAAATGTGTTGAATTAGAGATGCGTGACGGGCAAGAGTGGTCTTTGGTATTCGGTGTAGAAATTCCGACATTCATTACTAGAGCATTAGAAAGTTAGGTTGGTTAATTTAAACTTAATTCTCAAACTACGGTTTTAAAGGCTGTGTAAGCATCACAGGGAAACTTGTCAGACAAATTACAATGGGACGTTACGTGAGATAAGAGAACCATTATTAAATAAACTACTGCCTGAACAAGAAACAGATGGTACTGGCTGGTACGAGTGACGCAAAACCTGTGTTTAACGTGTAATATGGAAGAAGTTCTACTAAAATTCCTCGAGCAAAACGGTATAGGGTAGTGTGGGGGCGACAGCGGTTAGAGGGTAAACAGCCGTTGGTTATTACTGTGCATACGGTAGCGGAAAGAACCTAGCATTTTACACAATAAGCTACTACAGTGAGTCCTGCTGTTTCTTGCTGTGTATGAGTAACGTGAGCTGGACAAAATAATTTAAACGATTTTTATTCAACAGACCTCTTCGGAAAGCTGCGGTAAGTGCACAGTTGCGACTTCCACATGCAGTGATGTAGACGTGTACAGAGGTAAAGTACGTACTTTGTCTTAGAGTTACCCAGATAATTACGGACCATTTTGCGAGAGATTTCAACCGTTTGTGATAGTCTTCAACCACACGGTTTCTATTCTAGACAATCGCCATGAAAATAACTGCCACTGCCTAGAATTAGGTGAGGCTCTCTTGAGGGTTGCTCGAGTGATATCTGCTTGAAGGTAACCTGGCTTCCTAAAAACGGGTTTGTTATATTAATAAAATTCCACTGTTAGATTCTATTTATTGCTAAGATTATACTTTTAATTTCAATCCAATTTTTTACAGATTGCTTGATGATGTCTGCTATATTTACCAAACACGCAACAGGAACAGATCGCTGAAAAGTTCCTCGTGTAAACTTTTGTCCTGTAGTTACCGAGTCTCATGTTCTTTTTTCTGATGGACTTCTGAACAGAATTTGTGCTCACCGAAAGATACTATTTAAAGATAACTTGTCACATAATACCTGTTTAAAAATACCTTAGCAGACAGTTAGTGGCAGGAAGAAATTGAAACTCTCACAATAGACGTTTAGCGTTGTATTTCATAAATTGTAATATTTTATTGTTTCAGACCTTGTATGATGTTTAGTATATTGCGAAATTGTATTTTTAATATTAAAGACATAAGTATCGATGCAGTGGCGCATCTTCATGTAAACTGTACACGTGTAGTTGTGACTGATATTGCCCGAACCAATAGGAAGTTCTCGTCAGAGCAGTGCATATTTGTTGTTAGGCCGAATATTTTCTTTTATTTTCACTGCCAATTAAAACATGTTATTAGGAAAGCAGAAATAACATGTTTGTTAATAATATGTGTAACACCAAATTTTAGTATAATTTTTAAGTTAAATAACGAATTCTTCTTCAGTGACTGCCATTCACCCATTCGCCCCTAACGTGTTAAGAAGTTATATACAAAGTAATGTCAATACAGGCCCGACTCCCGACAGCTCTAAACAGGCGACAGTCGTCTCTTGCATGTTAACATCGACAACAGTGGAACGCTGACGTAAGTGGTAAACAAGAGAACAACTTTCTGCTCAAGAAAAAAATCTAAACCAAGACTTTGTCCCGTGATAATATGGGGTGTCAAAGTCTGGGCTGTGATATTGAAGGCCGGTGCAAGCGATGATGATGGGAATCATGGACAGACGGACAGACTAAGAAAAACTCAGAAAAAGGGCACAACAGATTTCAATGACAGCTGGTTACAAGCGCGAGACCAGAGGGCACTTCACAAACATTGAATTATTTACTGAACTGCTGAGGAACATCGCGAAGGCAGCTACAACGCCTCAAATATACGGAGCCATCATGGCCATGCCACTGTTACCACGCCATTATGGCTGTCAGGTTTTAGTACTGTCCAATTTTCTGTAAAAACCTCTTTCCGACATAACTGTCCGCGTCACCAAAGTTGCTGTCGGCACTCAGTGTGAAAGGCTTCAAATGATTTAGAGATACATGGTGATGGTGCAACAATGGCACCCCAACTATGCTGGCCGAGGGTAAGTAAAGCCTAATCTAGTAGGCTACTGTGCTTCCGACTACAAAATTTGCTTAATTTTGAAGATGTCAAATGACGCTACAGACGTTCTTAAAACATCGCCCGTGACTGCTACCGTTCCGGCTATACAACCAATACAGAAATGAGAATCAGCCGACCTTGGTTCGTCAGCTTGCAGAAAGTCTGGGCGTAAAAGCTAAGTACTTCTGTCTCGTGTTCGAGTAATTTCTATATTCGGACATACAGTAAGGTATTAAACTCAGAGGCTACGAACAAAAAAATCTTTCACTTCTAAAGTCACTTTCTTAATTACAACCACTTAAAGTCGACTTCCGTGGGGTGAAATAACATGTATCAATTAACAGGGAAACACAGCATGAGGCAACTGAAGTTAACCCATCCATTGATACAACAAAATGACGTGGCAGAATTATCGGGTTTGTTAGCTCGAGCACCTCGATACAGTTGCTACACTCTGCTGCTCATTCCATGCTGTAATCGGAGAACTCAACATTCTGTATAATCAAACGTGATTAGTCTGCGTATGTTTGTTCGCGAGACTCACACGCGCAAGCGTCAAATGTCTAACGATTTTTTTTTTACAATTTTAAAATGCTTATTCCAACAACTGCACAATAGTTCGACAAAAAGTATAGAATCACAGAGTAAGTCTTCTACACGTTTCGGCCTTTTTCGGCCATCTTCAGGGACGTATTAGATAAAGAAAAACACAACATTCGTTAATTATTTCATAGATGTGCAATTGTACATTCTAATGATAAGTATAATATTTCTTACCAGCATTTTAAAATATCAAGCGAAAATTACACATCGCAGTAGCGGTAAAATTAGAAGACATGCGCGAAGTTACCTACACCTACTTTCTGTTCTATAACCTGAATTAAATGATAAGTAACACATTCTTGTGTTCGTTTCTGTCATGTTTCAGTTCAACATCTTAAGGGACATAGCAGTAATATAAGAGATTACCATCCGTAAGGCCGATCCCAGTGGCTGCGCGGTCTAAGGCGTAGGTCTGCGGCTGAGCGCTTGCTGGGATCGTGGGTTCGAATCCCAGAGGGGGCATGGATGTTTGTCTCTTGTGAGTGTTTGTGTGTTGCCAGGTAGAGGTCTCTGCGACGGGCCGATCCCTCGTCCGGAGGAGTCCTACCGACTGTGGTGTGTGTCTGAGTGTGATCAAATGCAAATAAATAACCTCGACACCTGCTGTGAGCAAGTAGGTAGAAGAGGGAAGGACTACGAAACGAAACGAAACCACCCGTAAGAGCTGAAAAAGATAGGCTATACCATGAATGCGTGCGGTCTCACAATTGTGATATGTAAGTTGGCATTTAAACCTTAATATTATCATTACAATATAATGTAACCCTAAACTATACAGTTTATGTAACAAATTAGGAGAATCCCGTTCAATTGTCACTAGATGGTCGTATCTGTGATTAACACATCACACTATCTTAACCTTTTAAAGCCTAGTGGTAACTTTACGTACCACCAGGTTTAACATTAAAAAATTCTACGTGGTGCCCACATTGCATTTATGTGTTTTGTACGGATCTCAGAACAAACAGCCACTTTTGCTTTACAAAACATTAAGATACTGGTTTTTATAACCGAAGTGGAGAGTGTTTACAGCGCGGTACGCACTGAGTCCTTATATAAAACAGATACGCTTCGTCTTTAAAGGGTTAATTAACTTGCGCCATGGAACGCGTCTGGACGTCTTTGAAAAGAGATAACCCGCTTGCCCGCACCGGAAACCGAACCCCGAATTATCCAGCCCGTAGCGTACCCATGACACAGACTACACTGTTCCAGCTCCTGTTATTAGGCAGATGAGCAACATTACTTCCATATTTTCAAATTATAGGATTTAGGTATTCAGCCTCATTTACTCTTTTGTGCAGAATTCGTTGTATGGGCCTGGTTAATTTTTAACGGCTGTGTATACAACTGTAAATACTAAACAAACGGATAACAAAAAGCATTGTCACTGCCAGTAAGTTCTATTGTCCATTAACAGGAAAAAGGTAATTAATATATCCTGTTAAGATGATTAACGAAACTTGACATTGTCATGTGTTTTTTTTTTTTTGTCTACTGCGTTCGAGCCAGACGGCACAAAACAGACGAAGCGCGCGTGAAACCAACTCGGCTTGTCGTGCGTACGCAGTTAGTCGCTAGTTTGTTCCTCCTATTATATCGCTCGTGAGTTACTGGGCAAACGAGACCTTATTGGAACATTTCCAAGGACAAGTACATTGATCACGAATACCTGGTCCGCAACATTTATTTAGATACGTATTATCATATTGGGAAGTCAAATAATTATTCTGGGCAACACTTTGAATGAGACATGCGGAGAACAGACTTGTCGGTACTGGCGAGTTGTTTCTTTGTGTAAAGCCTTGATGGTAGTGGGACAGGCTTCATGACCAGGGTCTGGTCCGCGGAACGGATGTTGTAAGTTTTGCTTATAGTCAATGGATTATCAATGCCTCCCATCCGGTCAGTACGTGGCATATTTTCTTTTGAGATAGACGTGGTTATATAGTGAATTTAAATGGCAAAAGCTATGCAGTGTCAGGAGTAAACAAGATAGGCAATGTACGCATAATGCGTCATTGACGCCCTTTCGGATCGTTATAACTTGGACATTTCCCAGTCGGTCAAACCTCTTGTTACGCTTCGTAGTTGTGCATATTTTATACAACTGCATTACTAGTATGAGGGTCTGTTACTATATTTAGTTGCAGAACGCATTATTTTTACCTACGCGTTGATTTTGTTAAATTTATTTGTCGTAAATAACCTCAAATTTCGTCTGTCGAAATATTTTGCTGACTGCTGACTTAAGAGTAATACTTCGTACACAATCTGTAGAGGTATTCATAACCTACCAACAAACCAAGTTTCATATTCCCAGACCTAATCAATAAACGTTACGCGTGACTGCATGTTTCGATGTTCGTTAATTATGCATCATGTAAATCTAACTAAGAATCGATTACTATCCTTATCGATTGCTATCCAAGACAACCACGATAACGCTAGTAACCAAAGTACGCAGTAGTCATAGTTGGACGCAGGTCTCCGTTAAAGTTCCTGTTATTTTTGTCAGAGTTTAACAAACTTAAATTTTAGCGACAGATTTCAGCAAAACTCCCGACACATAGACATAATTTCACGAAAATCTGTTCTGTGGAAACCTAGTTCTGCAGACGGAAAAACGAACAGACATGCAGAGCAGTCGCTTGTATGGGACTTTGCCAATGCTTCTGAAATTTTTCGATTTCTGAGGGCTTCATTAAGGGTGCAACAACAAGTTCAAGTACAGCATTATTAATTCTACAAAGTATCCAGCTTCATGCTGAGGTAACATTAGCGAGTCTAGGCTGGTGTCAAAAGCCGGGAGATTGAGAGCAGTCGTGTGCGCGCAGATCAGCGTGTTTCTGCAATCAGAAAGGTGGCGGAGGTGCCAGTGTTCGTCTGCTTACGTAGCATCTGCAATCATGTGACTGAGGCAGGAGGACTTCACGGTTTGGGAGACTCGCAATGAAGGTTCATGCAAAATGACTGGGACTTTGTGGATGTAAGCCCGCTATACATGATGGATATTGCAGCAGTGCCAGAAGCATAATGGAACGGTGCCTCAAAAGAACTCAAGATTAGAACTTCCCATAATTTACGTCAGTCGACGCCACAAAAAAATCTCTATTGGCATAACTTTCATGTCCAATTCCCTGGGAAGTGTTATGGTGGGAAAACTTAAGGGAAAGGGGCAACTTGAAAAACTTAGGCTCACAGGGGAACATAGTATTAAAAGAAATCTGAATCTTAAATACTGTACATACTCTGAGAGGGTGTGAATTGGATTTGCTAAGGATCGGGGCCAGTGGTGAGATCTTGCAAACACGGTAATGAAACTTCGGGTTCCATAAAATGTGGATAATTTCTCACTAGCTGAGGAATTCTTAGCTTATTAAGGTTGGCTCTGATCCATGGAGCTGGTTTGTCATTTAGTTAGAGACAACTGGTTCAAGTTTAAAAAAGAATCACACATGCAGCACGGCAATGTCATGAGCCTACTTTTTCCTTAAGAAAGGGAAGCAGGATTATAGATTATATTAACCTTTTAAAGCCTAGCGGTAACTTTACGTACCACCAGGTTTAACATTAAAAAATTCTACGTGGTGCCCACATTGCGTTTATGTGTTTTGTATGGATCTCAGAACAAACAGCAACTTTTGCCTTATAACACATTAAGAGACTGGTTTTTATAACCGAGGTAGATGTTTACAGCGCGGTACGCACTGAGTTCTTATATAAAACAGATACGCTTCGTCTTTAAAGGGTTAATTTAGCTTAGATCAAAACTTTACAACATAAGTAGAAAGTTTCAAATAAACATCTAAATGCTTTTCTCACATACGGTAGCTATTTACTTACACCGGTACCCAGCATATAGGAAACTTTCAGGACAGGAATTCTGACGAATGTTCATAGCTCTCTCCATTGTCTTCTTTCAGTAGCTTATTTCGTCAGTTATATGAAACTGACTTTGTATATAAAAACACTGCTACCAGTGTCACTTGTAAGCTTCTTTTCATCCCTGTTCCATTTTCACCAACAATAGTCTATGACACAGCATATAAACAAGTAAACAAAAACACAAGTACCTCTTGACAAGTTCATACAAATGTATCTGTGACAAGAAAGTATAAAGGTAAAGGTAAAGATATCCCTTTACAGGCCTGGACAGGTCCTTAGGGCTCCAGGAGGTTCAGGCTGCCAGAATTTCTAGACAGTCGGCACATGGACAAGCGAGTATAGTAGTAGCAATTCATCTGCACTCTTAGGGCTATGCCTTTCTTCCCCCCCCCCCTTCCCCAACTGAAGGGGTTGCAGCCTTCAAGCTATAGATCATCCGGGGTTAATAAAGTACAACAGATGATACGGACAGTTCTTTCCTAGAGGGCCACTCATATGAAGCCAGATGTACGGATAGAGGAAAGAGGAACGCAGCGTCCTTGACCTGGCAATGGAGCTGTTCCATGTTACAGGAACAAGGGCAACCACATGGAAGAAACGAAACACACGTTTCCTCCCGCCACCTTCAACCACTCTTGCGCTCTATGACATGGACCGGCGCGCTGCACTTATCGATTGTGTAGCTGCATAACTGGGTCAGGCGGCTAGTGCTGGTATGCCCGCCACGACGCCATGTATGCACATCCTGAAAGTCCCATAATGCACTCTCAGATGTTTACTGGCCGCGATCCTGGTATTTTAACATACAGATCTGGATTAAAGGAGCATGTGGCAAGTAAGAGGAAAAAGCACATAAAGGTTTCGTTGGGGAAAACTTAAGGAAAGAGACCACTTGGAAGTTATTGGCGTAGATGGGCGGGTCATATTAAAATAGATCTTAAAGAATTAGGATTGGAGGCCGTGGACCGGCGGGGTCTAGTGGCCACGGTAATGAATCTTCGGGATCCAGGAAATGTGGGGAATTTCTTTGCAGAGGAACTGTTAGCATATCAACAAGGACTCTTTTCCATGGAGTAAAATTTGAATAAACTGCCATGAGATAGGAGATGCACTAGTTGTATTCCGACGAACTAAGCAGCTGTATGGAACTGAATCTTGTTTACGAAGCTCACAGTCTCGTAAAGAACAAACAGATATATATAATAAAATGTACACGGAAAGTACAAAGTACGTTACTAAATGCCATTTTTATTTGACATCATTGCCTTCCCTATTTGCAGATTCTAACGACTCCACTGGCCCCTGCCCTTCGTCTTCCTCATATATGATATAGCGGCCACAACCATATTGATGTGACTGTCCGTTACAAACTTTAGGACTTCCCACTTTTTTTCCACGGCTCGACAGCCCCTAGTGTGCCAGGGCCTCCTCATTGTCGACGCTTCACGGTCCCATTCAGACACACTACACATTCGGTAGGACTCCTCTGGACGGGTGATCAGCCCGACGCAGAGACCTCTAGCTGACAACACACAACTCTCACAACAGACAGACATCAATGCCACCGGTGGGATTCGAACCCACAATCCCAGCAACGAACAGTCGAGGACCCACGCCTTAGACCACGCGGCCACTGGGATCAGCTTAGGACTCCCCATATGGCTTGCATATAAGAAGCAACACCAGAAAAATTCCTTCTTTAACATAGGCATGTGAAATATTTCTCGTGAACAGAGATTCCACGGAATAAAATCTTTTTGATGCTGTGTAGCTTGTAGAACCATTGACTGAGAATGACAAATTTTGACAGTTATCATGCAGTCAGCAATGAAGTTGTGATCACATCTGGATAATGCTTTTAATGTGATACCAAAGCGACGTATAAAACCTTCAACTCTCATGCTCTCAACTGACAATTTATCCTTCTCAAGGAAATTTCGTGCTATGTTCCAGTCATTCGTGGTAGAATGTTCCAGTTCCGGAACATCTAAGAGGGAGTCCTCACCGGGTTCCGAAGGGTGCCCTGTAAGATTTAGCCTCCTAATTAATTCCTTACGGCTATTGTGCCTTCTCTTCCACTGTCTGAAATACAGGCGGTATGATAAACGCAGAACGCTTTCAGAGAAATGTATGTGGGTTTCACTGTTGATCAAGGATCGCTCATGTCTTCAGCATTCATTGAACACTAGTACTTGTGGAATATCTCACGGTCGCCTCTTTAAGAAGTCTGGTAGCTGCCTTGTTTCCTTATATTTGAAGGCCCACTAATGTTGCCAAGGAAAGTTTTTCTGCAATCTTGTAAATGGTGCATTCATTCCATTTTCATGCGCTTGCTGTATTCTTCTTCGGGCGACGACGTGGAACTTTGCTAGAAGGCGTACTGGGACGACTTGTAAAAAGGTTGTTCCGCATGAGGTGTACTAAACTTAACCTGACAATGTTATTTTACAAGTCATTTTGGGTAAAAAATGCTGTACGCTCGGTTATCAACCATTTCGTCGCTATGTACATGGCCGAAACAGAAAATGGTAAAATGTGTTTTATCACACAGCACAAATAGAAACAACACTACCTGCTAGATAACACCACAAAACAAAGATATCCATGAATTCTTCACGTACTGTACAGCACGTGTCTGATAACACCAAAAAACAAGGCAGCAAAACCTGATGTGTGTAAATCAAAAACAAAATAACGTGTCGCAATATTTCAAAAAGTACACCAATTTTTAGCTATGTTACCGAGTTAGTTATATCGGTTTTTGTAGCTGCAAGGTCATCAGATCTCACATTCCCGACTACTTCTTGTGGCGGCACATGAAAGATAGGTCTACCGGCAAAAATCGCAGACAAGAGAAATACTGTAGCGAATAATGGAATCCAGTGAGCGCGTAAGGAGGAATGACATTATCATAAAGGCAACAAATTCTCTTTTCAGACACGCCGAATTGTGCCTGCGTAAAGGTGGAGGTTATTTTGAACAGTAATCAGTGTAAAATAACCGAAAATTGACTCTTTTTCATATTATCTAATCAAAGCTGGTTTTCTTATGACATAACTACGTCAACTAATGCAACTACTTCAGGGACGTAACCAAAAATTGATCTCTTTGGTGGTGTTACCTGATGCAAAATTTTCTTCTGATATCGTACATACAGGTAGGTAAGGCTACACTACTGCCTTTGTTTTTTGTGTTATCATGTCAGTGTTGAACAGTAGGTTAAGAATTAAAGCATATCTCTCTTTCGTGGTGTTATCCGACACGTACGTTTATTTTTATGTATAGAGCGCGATAATGTACAGTATTTAATATTTTATCAATTTTAACCTAAAACTGTACAATATTAACAAACTACTCTATGTAACAATTTATTACTTTTTGTGTATTCAAAGGTATTGAGCTGGGTTTGATTCATGGAATGTAACCAATTTCATTGAGTTCGATAAAACATGCGTATTTTAGCCTTTATTTTACGGCCATGTAGTACATTAGAATGATCGTCGCGACGTAACGGTTGATAACCGGGCATACTCGTACATTGGTACAGCACCATTTACTCAAAATTACTCATAGAATACCATACGGAAGTTTGGTACACCTTATGCGGAATACCTGTGTACAGCTGCAAGCCACGTAGTCTTCTGATTCAGTAATATCTTTTTGTTCCGAGAGAAGCGTCTATTAACACAAATTCTCTCGCTGTATTTTTGATGATATGTAGAAATAAGGTGGGGCCAGGGGTAGCGTAGTCAGTATAGAGAATTGGCTAGGGGCTGGGCAAACCAGGTTTCGAATCTCGCTCAATAGTTGTTCATCTGCGAACACGTCCGGACCGGTTTTGGGGACCACTCAGACTCCCATACAATGGGTAGCAGGGCTCTCTCCCTGGGGTTAAACGGTCGCAGCTTGACGTTGACCGCTTACCTCCATCTTGCGCCGACATTCAGTCTGAGCGGAGCAGTACCTCTACTTTCTCTCAGTGCCTTCATGGCATTTAACAAACAACTTTACACATTCCTTTTTAAAGTACATGTGACCGCAAAAAGTACCTAGTTTTGATCACGTGATTTCTATGTGGTGGTTCATTGCACGAAGATTCAAATTTTCTCGGGTATGACTCCATATCTATTGGCAAATAGTCACTGACGTTTCGGAGAAGCTAACTTCAGTTTAAGGGTTCAGTTTAACTTCAGTTTAAGTACAAGGCTGCCTAGTCGAAGCTTTAAACCCTGAAGATGGAAGCAGCAAGCTCCTCCAAAATGTTTGTAACTTTATAAATCAACACGGCATCAAATCCCAGAACATTATTTAAACTCATGAATACCGCTGTGAGAACCTCGGAGGTCTCTCATGTTAATTCCATACGTCCTCTGACTGAACCTTTCTTTTCCCACAGGTTGCTTCACGGCCACCTACTTGTTGAGACAGTAGGATGTTTACTGACTTCAGTGTTTAAGATTTACACTGTTGACGGTTGACACTGCTTACAGCCTGATGTGTCCGCAAGTACGTCATGTATGATGGATGTAACAGAATTCTTACTAACAGCAATTATAATCATAGTTCGATGCGTGAACACACGTGTTAAGTCAAAATTCGATAAGGAGCAGGAGACAGCATATAATTTTTCTTCCGCTTTCTTAACACCACACTTTAAGCCCTAATGGCACTTGCAAAGCGTCTCACGTTTTATTGGGCTACTTTAAATCCTAAAATTTAATTCAAGAAACAGTTTCATCAGCGATTAATTTAAACCATAAAATAAGTTATACAATTATAGATTCATACGGAAGTTTTATGTCGTGACGTTTGTCATTTTCGCTTACAAAATTAGTTTTAATATACCGATGTCACTCTTACAAAAAGTCGAAATACTGTGTGCAATTTCAATCAAATTTTGTCCGCTTTAAGTAGCCAAAGAATATATCTTACTTCCAAAAACATACCCCATAATCTCACTCTCTTATTGTATGACATTTTGCATGTTTTAATGAAGGACCAAAAAAATTATTTTTAGTCAGACAAAAGTGCTCATCATTGCCTCGGGACAGGTTTCCGCATTTTGTTGCATTCCTTTACTTCATACAGAATAAAGGAGATAAGCCCACAAAATTATATACGTATATATATAATACATACATACAAGCCTAAAATGAGGAAAACATTTATATTTTCAACACAAGTAGAAAGAGGAAAATGTAACCAATGACCACACTCACAGGAAAGAAAGCTAGGGCTGTCCATATGCTTGATACCACAATATTTTGCTTTGTTCACTCATAAGTGAGCTACACAATTTATAATTATCGGAGAGATATGATAACACTGAATGGAGACGTTAAGTGGACAAGGGATGTAGCACGCGTGAGACAATGAATACGCTTTCATTTTGAAAATCTAGAAGAAAGGGCCAAAGCGTCACAAAGAAGCAGATATGAGAATACTATTAAAATGAACCTTAAGTGTGTATTTTATTTAATGACGCTGTATTTACTGAGATTATATACCGTCCGTCATATTATTAATGAATAAATTAGTGAATGAATGTGTGTGGGGCGTTGGTAGACAAACAGGCAGAGTACAACCGATGTACTTGGCGAGAACCCTGCCCAGGGCTACGTTGTCCATTATAAATCATACATGGTTTAACCCGGAATTAAAGCCGTGCCTCCGCGGATAGAAGCATGAACCATGGCACGGCCCGAGATGAATCTTAAATAAATATGGCGTAAATGTATAAATACTAAAACTGCTCGTGGTGCGACCCACAGGCGGGGTTTTGCGAAAACGATGAGCTTTCAGGTATTACCAAAACTATGCATGTCTTTAGCTGATGAATAAACATCAGCTTCCGAAGCAAAAGCATCAAGCAGGCAGCAAGTTAGTTAAAACACTCGCATAACACTTTCATTGCAAATAGTTTGATTTATTCGGCCACTTACTGAGAAACAGCCACTGGTAAAAGAGAGGAAATGCATTCAAAATTCCAGGAAAATAATGTCGAATTATTCCCGGACACATGGTCCGCCAAATGTAAGGTCTCTTTTCAAAGGATACTGTAATGTCTGACAGTGAAACAAGAAGTTTGACGCTTCCATTAACGTCTGGAAACTGGATGTCAAGGCCATCTGGCAGCAGTTCCTTTTAAATTCCATTAATCGTCTTTCGAGTGAAGCACGATACAAAAACCAGTGGAAATGAGCCCCATTCCCCTCGCAAATAGAACAATCGTTTCAGACACTTCGTGTGGGTGTCAGAAAAAAAAAGAATGTTGCTGTAGGCAAAAAAAAAAGGAAACCGCCATTTCCGGTCGTCCAGGCTTACGAAACAATTGGGTGGATATAGACGCGTGGTGTGATAGCTCATACGTCATGGTGCGGTTTAAACTGAAAAAAGCAATCTCCTAAGACATACAGCAGACTGCCTCACAGTGGGGAAAGGTTATGTAACGTTATTACATTGCATATCCTTCACTCGCGGTAGGCCTGAGCTGTTGCAGTCACACATATTCTAACACGCAATCAACAACAGAAGGACGGAGAAAATTACACAGTGAGGAGCTTAATAATTTACATATTTCCCAGACACGTGTATTATTAGGGTGATCAAATACAAGAAGAAGAGACAGGCGAGAAAGTTGACACACACATGATAGAGTAGAAATGCGTACAATATTTTCTTCGCGGGGGGGGGGGGGAGGGGGGGGCTGAAGAAAAGAGACAGACTGGAAGACCTAGGAATACACAAATGGAAAACAATTAAATAGTATGCCACAGTAATACACTTCCAGTTTCCAAAACAGTCGCGGAATTTACTGCCTGTCTGAGCGACTATTACTACATAACGAGGAACTTAAAGACCTGTACTCATCACCAACATTATTCGGGTAATCAAATCGAGAAGAATGAGATGGGCGGGGTATGTAGCACGTATGGGGGGGGAAAGAGATGTGCACACAGAATTTTGGTGGGGAAACCTGAGGGAAGGCGACCACTTGGGAGACCCAGGCTAGATGGGAGGATAATATTAAAATACATCTTCAAAAAGTGGGATGAAGGCATGGACTGGATTGAGCTGGCTCAGGATAGGGACAGGTGGAGGGCTCTTGTGAATGAGGTAATGAACTTCCGGGTTCCGTAAAATGCGGGGAAATTCTTGACTAGCTGAAAAACTGTTAGCGTCTCAAGAAGGCCTCTGCTCCATGCAGTCTTAGCGACTATTACCTTCCGGAGAAGAACTCTACTTCATGAAGCGTCTCACACACAAAGTTATGTTTTGCATCACTGTACGTTTTGGTCAGCATAAAAACAAACCTTGTATGAATAACTGTAATACTCATATCTCAGTCCTTCTTAACTAGTTATGTATTTTCGTATCCTCCTAAAGGTATCTCTGCTTTGTCCTAGTGGTGGGGCTTGCGCGGTCATGATACTTCAAGCTATGCCGGCGGTAGCATTGCTACTGATAGCGCCTCCCATGCCGGACAGGTCAAAGGTGATAACCCGGACAAAAAAGGGATATCCTTGTCCTTCAGCTAAAGGTTGGGGCGTGAGACTAACAACCTCACCTCCGTTAGAAGGCTTCATTTTTAGAGGCCTAATAATGGACGCCGGATGAACAATATTTGTAAAATACCAGGAAAAAGTTATAAGAAGTAGACGAAGTTTAAAAAATGGCGACAGAAGGCAGTGGATACAGAAGAATGGGCGTCTGTAATTAAAGAGGCCAAGGCTCTCAGAGGGCCGTAGATCCAAGGAGTCAGTAAGCGATGTTTCTGCGTATAAATGTTTTATCTTCAGTACATTCTCTATATTTGTGCCTGTGTACGTCTTTATGGAAAAACCGAAACCTGTGATACGTATTGGACAATAAGGGATACAGTCTAAATGCAGTTGTATTTGATGGTTTATCTGTCTGTCTATTGCTTATGTGTGTTGTGAGTTTAAACAGTGTAACTCGTAATGTGACAATATTTGTTCAAGACAATTACAACAAAGAAAGTAGTTATACTGTAACAGCTATAGTATCCAAGGAAACTGAATGGACAAAACGTGAACAGTGAAAGATGTAAAATTAATAGACATTTCAGGAAGAAAAGAGGAAAATATGATATTCAGAATTAATAAGCTCGAAACAAACAATAAAAACAAGAACATTACACAGTTCTGTTAATTCATAAGTGGGTTCAGGCTGGGTTACCAGCGTAGAACTGCCTTGGTAAAGCGCGAGAAGGGTTGCGGATTCCCACAGTATATTGAACAGCTGATAAAACCACTTCTGTCAGCTACTGAATGTACATCGGGTTAAAGAAGTTAGGCAGACTGAAATACATACAGTTGAGCGATCGGTGCCCGAGTCTGCCGTAGTATTTCTGTGACTGAGACAGAAAATTTAATATTCAAGAGACGTATGTCGCCAGGGAGACCTACTGAACAAAGTACCAAGGAACTGATCCAAGTATGTGGTAAATAATACATCCTAAGATCCGAAAACTTATTAATTACATCTGCGAAAAGGAACTATGTTAAAAGCACAGCAATAATTCTATTGTGCCTATTCACAACAAAAGTGGTACATGTAAATGCAAATTTCACCCTATAACCTGCCATGAAGGCCCAGAGGGGGAGTACAGGTATAGCTCTACTCTTTCTTTAACCTTGGCGCTAGATGGTGGTAAGTGGTTAACGTCACGCCCTGGCCACTTAAACCCCGGGAATGAGCCGGTACCCATTGTTTAGTAGGCTGGGTGGGCCCCAGTAACGGTCTGGACGGGCGCGGAAAAAATTCCGCCCCTAACCAAGATTCGATCGCCGGATCATCATGCCAGTAGCGAGTCTTTTTTTTGTGTGTGTGGAATTCATCCCGTTGTGGTGTATCATATCAAATATTTACATACATACTGCTGTCAACCACAACAAAGTTTTATTAGTTTATTCAATACACGCTGCATGTTGCAGTCGGGCAGACCATCCTCAGGCATTTAAATACATTACTTTAACCCTTTTAAAGACGAAGCATATCTGTTTTATATAAGGACTCAGTGCGTACCGCGCTGTAAACACTCTCCACTTCGGTTATAAAAACCAGTCTCTTAATGTTTTATAAGGCAAAAGTTGCTGTTTGTTCTGAGATCCGTACAAAACACATAAACGCAATGTGAGCACCACGTAGAATTTTTTAATGTTAAACCTGGTGGTACGTAAAGTTACCGCTAGGCTTTAAAAGGTTAAAGCCCAAAATAAAGTGTACATGTATATGTTTTAAATATGTGAGATATCAAAAATTTAAAATACTTGAGGAAAAGAAAGTAGGGTTTGAAGTGACGCTCCACACAATGTAAGTTTCCATGGTAATAGGCCATGGATTGTTTTATCGTACAGCTTTGGTGTTACTCAAACGGAGTTACGAAGGGTAATACACCCTGTCAGGACAGCCACTTCGCCAGCCGAGATTCAAATCTAGTACGTCACTCACAATATGGCCTGAGATATCCCTTTAGATCCGAGATAAAAAAAATTAGGGGGCAACAGTATAACGTGTTTTATGTATAAAATTTGGCAAGTGATTTTACTTGCTTTGGCTTCTGGCCTTTTGCCGTAGTAGAAACACACAATTACTTTCCATACATGACTGGAAATATACGTATAAAGTAACACTGAGGCGTGTACGTGTAACCATTTTTACTGTGGAAAAATAATAAGTATTAAATATTATGAGTTAATGTCTGCATTCCTGCTTTTAGTTATCCGGCATGCAAATTGCATCTTTTCTGCGCCGTATTACAGTGTCACCTGTGGCTTGTCTGGTTGCACCATATTTTTCTACGTTATCTGATAAACAACATGATTTTCGGGAAAAAATTGAACATAGAGTATGAGTTTTGATTTTCTCTACAACTTTTATCTGAAACATTTCTCATTATAGGATTTCAGCGACACATTGTCATAAACGTGCGTGCGTGCGTGCGGAAGGCCGGGGCTGTTAATGTCAAGTGCCAGTTATTCTTATCATATTTTAATCAAAATTGAATTTTCTCGACATGTTTTGGACAAGCCCTCAAATAGCAAATTTCATGAAAATTTACTTAGTGAAAGCTGTGTTGTTTCATGCAGACAGACGGACAAACAGACACGATAGAGCTAATAGCCGATGTTCGCAATTTTGCGAACGCCCCAAGAAACTTGAATAATGCAGAGCTACTGCAATCCCAGCAACTGTGCTGCAGTGGAAAACAAAATACTGCTTAAAAAACTGTAATAAAATTAACAACATCAGAACCGCAGGTAAGACTACAGCTAGAAACGTCTTTCCCGTTTATCTTATAATGATTAGATACTCGTAACAGATTGATATGTGACTATATAACCAATACTCATCGTCTCAGACCTAAATCTACGTAGGAAAGTCTAATTCGAGTATAAGTAACAGCAGAGGAGGAGGAGGAGGAAGAAGAAGAAGAAGAAGACGAGGAAGAAGAAGAAAAGAAGGGGTAAATACACGTAGTGTCAAAGGTTGCTACCAGTCTCCATTCCGACAGTGTGGGGTACACGCACCAGGCACTCGAAAGGCAAAGAGGCGTCCACTTGAGCAGGTGAGTTATGGATACGTACAGCTTATGATCGAGGAGTAAATCAAACGTTAATCGGTTTCTCTTATAAATCTTAGTTAAAATTAGTATTTTGTGTTAAAAAATTTAAATTCGATTTTAGATGTGTACTCGTATACAACATATCACATGACGGCGCATTTCATGTGCCCTGTTTTTTAAACGAAGTGGTGTAGGAAGGTGTTGACAGTAATAATTCACTGTTGTCAACACATAAACACACAAACCCAAAGTCTAAGCATGTTCTATACACACATAAACGAAAGCGTAACGTCAGTTTCAAACACAAACACCAGAAGCCTTACCTGGTTCTGTACGAAAAGAAACCAAATTCAAAACTTTCAATGACATAGCCTGCAAACAAACCAACAGCCTAACCCTGGTCTATAGACCAGTTTAATTTTTCTGTTCTTTTTATCTACGGGTACGTTAGCAAATCTGTCCTGTGCTTCTCTGGCAGTGATGGGATGTGGCGAGTATTGTATACGGTGCGGGGTGAAACCGACGCAGAGGCGAGGTTATATGCTGTATTATAAATACATTTTCACTTTTACTTATAAATACCTCGAATAATAATGTATGAAGAATTACTGCCAGTTCAATATTATACCGGCAATGAACGGACACTATTAGGTAATAATAATAATAATAATAATAATAATAATAATAATAATAATAATACACTTCAACATACATAAGGAACCAGGGATAAAATTAGTGAACTCTGGTATGAACGCGTACCAAATCCGTAGAAACAAGTCAAGTGGGCAAGGTAACCATATCATAGAATCAACAAGTGCAAACCGACAGGACCATTCCCAACAATAAACCAGACATCATAATCCAGGATAATGAAAAAGGAACATGTATGCTAATTGATGTAGCAATCCCGGGAGACAGAAATGTGATAAAGAAAGAAGCTGAGAAGATTCTAAAATATAAAGACCTCACAATAGAAATCCAGCGCATGTGGAATGTAAAAACAAAGGTGACGCCAGTTATAATAGGAGCAACTGAAACCATTTCAAAATCCTTAAGAAAATACTTGAGCAGCAGGATAGCACGATATCAAGGAACTACAGAAAACAGCTATATTGGGCACAGCGCACATACTGCGGAAAGTGCTAATGTAGACGCACAAAAGAGTTTCATATTGAAGACAGTGTTATATGCACCATTAACAGTACGCGCAG
The DNA here is from genome assembly GCA_013340265.1 of Coptotermes formosanus. Classification (NCBI taxonomy): domain Eukaryota; kingdom Metazoa; phylum Arthropoda; class Insecta; order Blattodea; family Rhinotermitidae; genus Coptotermes; species Coptotermes formosanus. Next base: position 427,784 of record BLKM01000498.1, on the reverse strand, counting down.
AATAGCTGGGACACTGTATACCCTAGAAACATAGTTTATTTCAGGTATACAAGTGTGAATACCCTGCATAAAGGAGATAATGATGCTGATGATGATAAATGTAAATAAATTTCGCTTGGTTCAGTACTAAGCATTTCTCCAGTAATAAGATGTCGAACACCGTAACGTTTGGACTATACGTAGAGTTAAATTAGTAGTTCGGAACTGGACTGTAAAGAGAAAGAAATTCTGAATAGTGCCCCTGGTTGGGCGTTCGAAAATTTACAGTACGAGAAAATTAACGCTCCTCTCCCCGTGCAACTAAACGAGCTCAGCGACCACAAATAACGGGTAGACAAGTCTGTACGTGTTAATGTTTAGTGAACTACGAACCGTCACACATGTTTAACATTCCGTTTAACTCTGCGAATTCGCTCGCTGATGTCACGATGAAAACTGCCCACAGCATGAAGAAGCTGTAGCGTGGGTTTAGCGGGGGAATATACGAGTGTAATGTTGTTTGAACTTACACAGAGTGAGTGTCCCCATGCCTTTGCGTATTTCATAGAATCTGGAGACTTCCCAGGAGCAGCTAGAAAGTTACCTTTTGTCGTTTTTTCCGGGGTTCGAACTCCTGTGGGGGCGAGATTTTCCGTACCCGTCCAGAGGGGCCCTAGAGTCCACCCAGCCTCCTGTGCAATGGGTACCGGCTCATGCCCGGGGGCAAAGCGGCATGGCCGTGGCGTTAACCATCTACCCCATCTAGCGCCGAAGTTAGACGGAGAGTAGTGCTATACCTCTACTCCCCCTCTGGGCTTTCATGGCAGCTTATAGCGTGAGATTTACCTTTACCTTTTTGTCTTATAGTTATACACGACAATGAAGGAGACCGTCGAGCCTCTGATTCCCATGCCAAAAACGTCACTCATAATGTCAGGATTACGTTGGAGTGTATTGACAACTTTTTTCAGCACCCCGAACAAACTCCTAGATAGTTACTCTAGATACCCTGAAATTCTCACATCTTTCCTCTGTTAATTAATATCCATTCTTTTACTTTCTTCGCAGAACTTCACAACTTCTGTATTTTATACAGCTGAATTAAAGAAATGGAGACGCGATATATGTAGTATAACCATTAACTAGTCTGTATTTTTTGCTGCAGTCCCCTGTGTTTGATCGACTTCCAAAGGCGCCATGATTACGCCGATGAAGTGGGATCTGCTCCAGGCCCTTGAAGACACTCTCATCGACTTCGTCCGACAGACAGCTGCGAGATGGACTGAGAGGTTATACTGGGCTGTCAGTTTAAGCCGAAAAAAATGGCTGCGAGAGACTCAGCTGTTGGAGGAAGAATGTGGAAAATTTCGTGCAGATTTCCTCTGGCTTGGATCAAAACCAAGCGAATTCATCAACCGTGCTGCAAAAGAAGTTGTGCAAATCATTGATAAATATGACAGAAACAATGGCCTTCATCTTACTACTACTGCCGACAAAGAAATCCACAAGCACATTTGTCGCTGCATGTTGGAAGCTGCGTTGTTTCCTACGATAACGGACTGGCATATTAAAAATGATACGTCTGAATTCACGAAAGAACTCATGGTACTGTTATTTCCTTGTCTTCCGAACATGAAATGCCTAAGGGTGGCGGAAGATATGCCCAGCAGATGCTCGTGGCTGCTAGCGAATAACATCAGGATGTTGAACCACTTGCAAGAATTTTATTTTCCAATTGGATGTTCCAGACATGTCTTGATAGAATTGGGGAAACACTGCAAACAACTGAAGAGACTTTCCGTAATGTCCTCTAAACACGTCGACGACAGCAGTGTAAACCACTTGCTAAAACTTAGAAACCTGGTATTTCTAAACGTTGATGGCACTCACGTAACTCCCAAAGGCTACAGTAGGCTTTTGTGTAACTTGCCAAAGCTAAGGAATATCACCTGGGCTAATAGAGTTGATGACGTTCTGTTGAACATTACCAAGGACGAAATTCAGACGGTGAAATCACTTATCGGAACTGTGCGTAACGCTCTCACTATAGTCCTCAAGTGCCCGTTCATCACGCATTTATCTTTGTTCGCAGTCAAAGATAACTTGTCGGACCTTAAAGAACTCAATGCTGTGACGGAATTTACCCTCGTAGACTGTGATTCTGACATCGGTAATTTGGCCGAAGTCTTGCACGGTATTGGCCCTAAGCTCAAGGAGTTAGATCTAAGTAACGTAACTAACGTTAGCATTCGAGACGTAACGAAGTGTTGCACACACCTAGAAATACTCTCCCTGGACTGTTGTAAATTCACACAGTCGGGAGAAAAACCCTTCGATCCTCAGTTGCCACATTTCCAAAACCTTGCCTCACTAGAACTGAGAGCAAACCGATGGTATGGAGACTTCCATTCTTATTTGCGGTCTTACGTTAATCTCAAAGTGTTAACTGCCAGATGCATCCCGGACTTAGACGACGTGGCTGTGGTGTCGGTTCTGCAGTCAAATGGCTTCCAGAACCTGAAGGAATTCTCAGCACAGGATTGTGGGTTCCTGAGTATGATATCGGTCTCTTTGCTCGTGGAAAATTGTGGTAATTTACACCTTCTGAAAGGTGTCGGAACGTGGTCCGGCATCCAGAAAGAAGATATGCCTGAAGTGTACCGCAAGGCGAGTTATGCAGATGTCCCAATTACTGTCGTTCCATAGGCTGCCTGAGTGTCATGCCTAAAGTACACCCGCAATATTCGAATCAACTAGACTTTGTGCCTTCAGAATATTGTTACAAATCTTGTAATCATGTCGACACGCTTCAATGAGCATGATCGCTAGCTGCTATTTCTATCCCAAGTGGAAAAGAAGGCAGCTAATGTAAGTTTGTAATCAAGATGACAAACTTCAGTCTATATTCACTGAAAGCTAACACATTTGGGTTGTAGGTGTTTCTGCATTATAACCGTATGCTTGATATGAATGTGAAGTGATTCAATTGGAATACTCAAGACCATATCTAATCATTCATGAATAGGAACAGACTGTACAGTTCAGGTACAGCTACAGTAGTGACAGCAATACAAAATGCATGGCGAAAATTTCGAAGGGAGAGGAATTAAAAGATTCTTGTGTCATGTGGTATTTGATGACTAATATTGTTTTATTTTGATCAGTCTAAAGGAATACAACAAAAAAGTTGTATTAGACTGATAAAGAATAAAACACGAAGACTGGAAGGTCGAGATTACGTAAGGGAGTACACCATAAAACAAAGGAGTGATTTCCTTAAGCAGTTACTAACAACCTAGCATCCCAAATTTGATGCAGTAATTAAACTGAATAATCACATTTTATACGTAAAGCTAAAAGTCTAAACCAATTGTACTAAAAACACAAGATACAAGGAAATGCATCCTCATACAAGAGGAAAATAGACATGTTAAATCAAATTCAGTGATTAAGTATTTCGTGAACCAACAATTTCGTCTAGCATTTCCAGATGTTCCCATACAGAAAATAGACACATGACTTAGAATTTTGTCATTAAGGTCACTGATTATCATTATTATCATAACAAACTGGTAGTCACGTGGGATAGTATAAACGATTTTAATACCTTCGAGAATGTTTCTAGTGCTCATTTGTATTTTAGTACCGTTTATAAATACACGTGATTCAGATCAAAAGGACTTCTCTTATTTTTTGAAACTGTTCCATCCACGCATTCAACCCTCTGACAGATTTATCAGGTAACTAAAATAACACACTCATTCCCATTCAAAAACCGTAACCATACGTCATTACAAGCCATGACTGTAAATGTACTGATAATGTAACGACGAAGAAAAAACTCGGAAGGCAGAGGATGTGCTTTAAGAAATATTTCATAACAGACCGGTCTCAGTGAAACACTGGGGTTACCAGCGATTACAGAAATCTTTCTCTAGCGTTCAACGAGACAATAAATAGGGCCACTTTTAAGGAGAAAGCCTTAACACAAAATCAATTGTAATTTGTGAAAAACGAGTTAAGAAATATGTATAATATATTTATTTATACTTATGTAACAACAGTGCCAGAAGCTGAAGGCACACAATCGAATGATAGGATAATTAGAGAGTTAATAAATGCAGAAGTAAATGTACCGACAATGCAGCAATCGTACCGCAGTTTCACGAAATGTTAGGTCATTTGCCTGGATCGAATGAGAAGATGAGATGTCAGGGCTGAGATATGAAACCAAGACTTCCCGATCAGATGCTGGATAGTGCTAACCATTCGAATGCGGTGTTTGTTAACAAATGTAACGGCTACAAATACAATAAACAACTGAAATGGTCCCATAGAGACATTGCGCACTACATAAAGAGTTATGGAAAATTCTGTGCTTAATTGGAAATGACCCTGCCTCTGAAAGAAACCACAGGTAACCGTACAAGACATACTCTTGGGACAGAACACTGTCGTCTCTTTCCAACTGCAAGCGGCGTAGATTTCTTTCTTGACAAATTTTGGCCCCAGTTCCGAGTGCAAATAACAATAACTCAAGGATGTAAAACTTTTCCAAAAACCTAGAATCCAGCCCAAAATTCTAGGCGCCAGAATGGTGACATGAAGCAAGTTCGATACCGAGATTTCACGAATATTATGCGCCACCTTATAAAATTCAGTCGGCCGGGCGCCAGGAATTTGTACACCATTGCATTAAACCTAACTTTTGACGGGCAACATTTATCGTGTCCAGTCAGTATTAGTAACGTTTATCGCAGGATTATCAGTTTGTTCGTCGCGCTTAGACTCCCTGAACATTGCTGCGACCTGTACAAGACAGAGGAATACATGACTGACCCCGAAACCGACTTGTAGAAGACAGAAGAATACATGACTGAACCCGAAACCGACTTGTACAAGACAGAGGAATACATGACTGAACCCAAAACCGACTTGTAGAAGACACAGGAATACATGACTGAACCCGAAACCGACTTGTACAAGCCAGAGGAATACATGACTGAACCCGAAACCGACTTGTACAAGCCAGAGGAATACGTGACTGAACCCGAAACCGACTTGTAGAAGCCAGAGGAATACATGACTGAACCCGAAACCTCAGACACATACCACCTCAGCTGTTAGTGTTATTGACAAGTGGAGGTTTGACAAGAAATGTCAGGACATAAATTAGCATTAGTTGATTTGCTAGACATCGTGCAAGGCATTAATCGTTTAAATATCATCAGGACGCTGCCTCCTGACACACGATGACACACAGTACCACAGGGTCGTGGATTTAATACATTTATACGTATATCATTAATAATCACCGCAAATACAGCTGGCGAGTTGCGAAGAAGTTCGGGGTTTTGATGCATAATGAGACGTCTGAGATCGAGACCATGCCTTCCAACAGGCTTCGGGCGTATTATTTTATTAGCTTGTAATGTCTATAAGCCTGTGGTGGTTCAATCCAGCACGCAGGGAATACTATGGCTTGTAAGATCTCTGAAAAACGTCGGAGGAAGCAAAACCTATCAATCCTAAAAGTAATAACCCACCACTCGCCTACTAAGAACAAGCTGAAGAAGAGTCTTCTTTTACTACTCTGAAGACCCAGGAAACAAGCTCCTCTGAAACGTCGGTAACAAATTACCAATCAATACGGTGTCATATCCTAGAAAACTGTAATTTTCAAAATAATAATATGAACAGGTTCATTGGGTGACATTCGATCGACGTACCTTCCAAATAAGAGTCACGCATTCTCTTGTTGACCTAACGTCCTGGTCATAATACGTCCTTCGAACAGAGCACAGAAAATAGCATCTTTCAAGCAACCGCAAGCACAATTATCATTTACGCATTGCTGTCACTGTTCGGGGGGAGGGGGGCTGTCGAAGGGATAGTGAAAGACACAAAGAGACCTTCAAGCCTATTTAGCTGGACACTTCTGTCCGCTGGCTTTGCCCATTAATGCAAGGCACTTACATTCATAGTTGAAGCGTGACGTTTGTTTGAAGCACTGAAGGAAAAGCAATTAGATCTCAATAAAGGAATATATTAGACACCCGCGCTTCTGAGAACTGAACAGGGAGAGCGTGCTTAAAATTTCTAACAAGACAGCCTAATATTTATATCAGTCTTCACATGGGCGTAAGCTAAAAAATTCTAAAAATAAAACATTTTGCATACGCTGAGTGTAACTACGTAACTGTTAGGTTTTACAATTCACGCCGCGTAAATGTTCTAAATACTTACGGCTCTAGCAAGCGTCTACAAACGAAATTCAGAAACCCGGAAAACGGCAGGTCTTGGGCCGTACTGGCCTCTCAAGGGCTACTGATTGGAATTCATACGCTTTAAAGGCCAAGGGAACTAATAAAACCAAGTATAGAGGCTACAAGAAGCCTTTGTATTTGAGTGAATTAGTACAAATTTTCTATTCAAAATGCGATTGTCACCGGAAATGTTCAGAAATTACAGATATTGCTACTTTTCTGATAATTAGCACGGTCAAATTGTATGGTGCTTAATTAAACACTAGGCCATGAAGAAGTGTCGGGGAATAGAAGTACAGGTTCACAGGTTCTTAACATCGACGTAAGATGGATGTGAGTGCCCCGACAACTTTACCTTATGCGAAACAGCCACCGGTACCAACTGGACAGAAGACTGGATTGGACCGACAGTCGGCCTGGACGCTTTGGAGAGGGGAAAAATATTTTGCTTCTGTCGCGAATCGAAATACATTTCCCCAGTCACAGGTTCGGCAAAACTATCTCGAAATGGAGATAAGATGGAAGAGATCTCAGTTGCATAACTCTACAGTCAATAGAGTTGAACGCAAGGAACTTCAAAAAAACAAAATTCTACGTCCGAAGCTAACATCCGCTCATCTGTCCGGCAAAAATCTTGCCACTTACAAAAGAAGAAGTTTTATAAGAGTGTTTGAAACAGCTTGCAACTAGATCTATCATGAAGCAGTTGACTTCAGTCACACTTTCACATACTATTTATTTAAAACCCACTGTAATATAATTCTTCAACCTAAGACTAGATCTCCGACGTTATCCATTCCGTCAACTTTCCCTAAAAACGCTAAATGAATTTCTCAACTTCCTCACACGATACACTAAAGCACTCATCCTCCGTCAGTTTCAGCTCTTTAGATTGGCACATTATGTATCAAAATAATAAAAGTTGTTATTGACAAAGCACGAAGTGGACTGCCACAATTGTAAGTAGGGCAATGGTAATCTCGAGTTAAATTCCTCATAAGTGTTATACGTTCCACCCACCTCGTCCTGCCTAATTTAATCAGTCTCATAAAGTTTGGTTAAGAGTAGTAATTATGAAGCCCCTCACTACACAGTTGTCGTCATCCGCTTGTTATTTCTTCTTCGTTGAATGCAAGTATTCCATCGCCCTCTTTCTTTAGTGCGAGAAACCGACCAAATTCATTAGTTATAGTTTTGTATATTTTAATCCTTATATTCCTATAAGTGAGACAGGAAAGTTTCGAATGCAGTTTCAAAACTTATTTGTTCCTAATTTCTTAGACAATGTGATCTTTCCTTTTTTATATCCTTTCCAAATGTGTAAACTTTGCCACACCTTCGAAGGAATTATTGGTTCCCCTCATATTAAGTTTCTGTACTGCACACTTGTGATAAGACATAAAAGTGTTCTTAATTTTTCTGTTGTGATGCCGGTATTAACAGACTGTTTTCCTTTCCTTCACGTTATTTGACGGGAGGCCGGGGTGGCGCCGTTAGTTGAGGCACTGTGCTGCAAACCGGAAGGTCGCGGGTTCGATTCCCGATGGTGTCATTGTAATTTTTCATTGAGATAATCTTTTCGGTCGCATTATGGCCAGGAATATTTCGTGATGGTAAACGCGGCCGGTGCATAGGGCTGACAACCTTCATGTGCCGACTGTCTAGAAATCTGGGAGCCTCAACCTCCTGGAACCCTAAGGGCCTGTCCAGACCTGTAATGCGACTGCTTAAGTTATTTGACCTGTCGTCCAATGAATTAACGTTGTCAGCATTGACCAACGCCTGACTTGTTCCATTAAGTCTGATTTGGTCGGACAAATTTCAAATACAATGGCGATAAGATACCTCTCTCTGTCAAGAATTTAGAGTAGGAAATGCTTAGCACAAATAATAAGGATTGTACTGTACGTTCTCATGCTACATGATTACAGGCAAGGTAATGATTAGCCTAACTAATTTCATAGTGTACCAGATTCAAAGATAAGAATGTGTAATACTTTCTTCCTCAGTCATGTTTTATCAGTAACTGGCCTTTCGCTTCGGAATTCACAATGATAGGCAATTATTTCCTCGACATAAGGAGTTAACATGAGATAATTTTGGATAACATTATCTCTGAAATTGATAAGAATTATATTCACAGAAAATTATTAATCCAGTTTTATGATCCATGTTCAAAAATACATAATCAAAAATTGTCAAGTATTATCAATTATTATAAATTATTTCTTGTTCCAAATGCAATAAATACATTTGTGGATATGATAACGTAACTTCTGAACTCCTGCTTCGATCAACTGTGGCGAAATTTCATCAGCAACTGGAAATGTATCTTTTTAACAATTATTTCAACCTTAATACACACACACACACGAAGTATTTGCAACTGATACGTCTGCATTTCAGTCAGCCTGTCATCACTAGTCCATGTAAATGCAACAGCTGACGGATTGAATTATTTCACCTATTCAAAATACACTCGAAATCTATGGTACCATCCTCATGTTGTAAAGACTTAATCACTGGATGAAAACCCATATGAATCCCATGAATGCTTTTTAATATAATTAATGTAATATGCGTTCTCAGGTATTCAGGATGGCGTTTGTCCCAGAAAACAACGTAGCCAATTCGAAGCTAGGTGTAACACTTCGTAAAATGTTTTTTTTTGTAAGGCGAGGAGCTGTTAGCCCACCGCTCAACATCCACTCCAAAAGACTACCCCTTGTCGGCTGTCCGCGACTCAATATTCAAAACAGTCAGCTCTGTCCTCCGTGTCTGGAATCCACCTCTTCTATCTGCAACATGGCGGTGCGTCATACGGTCGTGTCAATGGGCCCACCTCTCATATGAATTTAAAGTTCTTAAAAAATAAATCTGCCATAAGTTAAATTTTATATTTGTGTACTTGGGCTAGAAGAAATGGCAGAATTTACAACTTCTATACATACTTCTCGCTCTTGTTAATCGCCCTTTCCTGATACTTCTCGGTTTCAACCCGCTAATTCTGGCAGCTCATATATTTATAATTTTTAATACACGAGAAACCTTTCATACAGAATTTGGACCCAGAACAAAGTGTAGATTTAAAACATGTGACAACTTCTGGCCTGCTTCTGTAAAACAAGATAAAAGGTAAAATCTCTGCGCACTCCGACTCTGCGATTCCGACTCCGACTCCACAACCCTGCTAGGCACTATAACGACTAAGCTATCGCAACTCCCCTGCACAGCCAGACAAAACAATTTCATCCAAAAATTCCCAAAGTCAAAAACTCCCTTACAAAACCAGTGAGTCTCGGAACCCATGAAAATCCGTAACGTATCACCGAATTTGTAGGTGTTGATTAGGATCTCTCCTTACATAAATTTTCACATGCGTGGCTCATATGTTTCACTTGTTAACATAAACAAATGTAAGGCCAAATACATATCTTACAAGGTCGCCACTCTCTTATTTGTCACTGTACAAATATCGCGATATTAGCTGACACAGATAATTTTTCACCACACAAACATCAAGGTATTGCGTTGTATGGTCATGGACTTACTGCGTTTGCAAGTCCCTACGAACCTCACGCTAGTATCATCAGTTGTACGTACAGTAAAATTATTTTATCGTGATTCAGTTTTTCTTGTCGCGACGTTTAACATTATAATCAATCAAATCAGACTAACGTATTTCACGTGGGTTGGATTCCAGCCCGTCGCACAACCCGAACCTGGAGGAACAGGAACTTCGATTTTGGGGTGTTTTGCCTTCTCCGCCTGTTGCGGGTTGATTTTAGCTTCACCCGCTCAGGTTAGAAATTCAGGCCACATTCCTAAGCAGCGCTGTATTACCCAGCACACCGAAAAATATAGAGATGATATGATTTGAACGGGCCGGTTCTTAGTCAGTTACCCTCCTGTGAAAGTCATGCAATCTGTGCAGACACACAATAAGTACTTTGTCTGGTATACACATCAACCTGCATTTAGTTATCGGGTGAAATGGACCCTACAGAAGTCGACGGAATGATTGGCGAGAGAAGAGGAAATGTCTTGTCATTTCAGTAAAGTGTTAGTAAAAACCTGCAAAGATGGTGCTGTTCTAAACGTGCCTGTAATGGTTTTATGGGTTGAAGAGCAAGAGTGAGGCGACTGTATGCGTGTTAAATTGAAACCGTGAAAGATATAGAGTTACAATGAGAAAAACCGAGCAACTCTTTAAAAAAAGGACAGCTGTTTCTGATCCGGGTGTTAAAAAACAGGTAAAGCTATCCCAATACAAGCCTGGACAGGCCCTGAGGGTTCCAGGAATTTGAGGCTCCCAGATTTCTTGACAATCGACACTTGAAGATGGTAAGGTTGTCAGCCCTACGAACCGGCCCCCTTTAACCCCCCAGGAAATGTTCCTGGTACTCATTTCCGTTACAGGCTGAGTAGACCCCAGGGCCATAGTGCGACCGAAAGGATTATGCCAATGAAAAATTCCAATGACACCATCGGGAATCGAACCCGCAACCTTCCGGTTGGTAGCGCAGTGCCTCAACCAACTGCGCCAACGCAGCCGGGTGTTAGAGCATCAAAACTTCTTCGTAAGGATTTTTGTAATTAAAACCAACTAAAAGCAGAACTGTTACATAAACTAACAGTCTATTCTACTTTATTTCTCCGACATGTTTCGGTTAACTACCATCTTCAGGGAGGTTTACATCAATTCATTATATAAAATCATAAACCATTTGACAATTAAAACGTGGTGTTAGTGTTAATCTTTAAAAATATTCTTAAAATCTTAAAAATATTGTAATTTAAAATCTTAGTTGGTTTTAATTACAAAAATTAATATCAAAATATGGAGATGAAAAATATAAAGCTTCTTGGTAAGGAATTCCTTAAGACAGATGTAAAAACGTTTAGCTACGTACGATGCAACCTTTGTATAAAAAATATTCACCGTGCAACTATTTCGGTACTGCCGAAAATGTCGTCTGTCTGAAATACATCGTGTGCTTAATTCAGTGGGTATGTAGGAAGAACTTAATGAGTGAGTAAAGCTTACTTTTATAAATTACAGCCCCAAAAACATTAGTCGGTGCTTCGACCAGTGCGAGCTTGATATTTTTATTTAGCATAGGTACAGTTTACGTTGATGGTACGTTTCAAATTTGCGCAGAACTTTTCTGTCAGATTTCTCCTGTCCACTGCATAACGGACGGCATTTATGTAGTGCTGGTATTTTTCTTCTTTCCTAAAGAAAATACCCAGATATATGTAGACCTTTTCAGTAAATCTCCGAATGCTCTGAGCTTCAATTACAACTTTTGCGAAAACCACAGCACGTGGATTTCGGGAGGGGGCGGGGGGGGGGGGAAGCAATCCAGCATCACCTGCCCACTGTTTCTCACGAAAGGTTGCTGTGTCCATGGAGAAGCTGGTGGGTGGAAGTAAAATCAATAAACAGCTAAAAAAAACGCGGGATGTAAACAATATGCACTGCTCTATTCAGGCGTAGAAGGAGAGCTGACATGGACAACCATCAATTATTTATGGAAGCACTAAATTAAATTAAAAAGCCAGTTTCATGCTCCGGCCATCTATCCCAATGAGGATATTACTACAGTTCCCTACGCGAAGTACATTGCTTGGACTGTGTGTTTGCTACGTGAAGTAAAAATAACATAGTGAGGATGGAGATTGACGGGAAAGTTACATTTTTTCGAGTTTTGTTTGGAAAGTTAAATAAATGAGGTTACGATGGCATGAAGAAGTAGCCTGGATGGAGCGCAGCAGACGTACGTACAGAATTACTGCGCGGAAAATCTTTCAGACGGTGGAAAACTGCGGACCAAGTACAAAGGTCGAAGACAAAACGTTAAAATGGATCATATGAAAATAGATTTCAATAATGTGGATTGAACTGAACTGGCTCAGGTTAGAGTCGATTGGTGAAAGCATTTTGTATTCAGGGGTTTTAATGTCAGATTATGAGTTATTATTTGGTAGGTCAAATGGTTAATTATTTACTTGGGTGACTGATGGTTCAGCTGTTTGTTGGCAACCCCTTATCACTATCAGTATATTCCTAACGCCATCGCCGTGGCCTTGCACGTGACGTCACACAACAAAGGCGGAATCAAAAGGTAGTCCGGCATGGTTTATATGCGGCTAACAGCTGCACGGCGATCAGTCAGTCACCGCGCAACAAGTGCCACGCCATGAAGCTCCTGTGCGCTGCTGCTGTGTTACTCGCCACACTGCTATCAGGTAACCAGGCACTGGCCAGAACCGAAGACACGTTTTTGCTCAGCAGTGCAATATCTTTCGAAGAACTGGCTTTAGTCTTACAAGACACGCTCAACGGTGCAATATTCTTTTAAAGTTGCTTCTTTGAAGAAATGTGATTTTAACAGACATTGTAATCAGCCCTTAAACACGTTCCTGTCTCAGTAATGCATTATCATTGTACAGGTTGATCCTTTCAAGCAAAATTGTTTTAAAAGACGGTGTCCGAAACCCGAGAAGGGTGCTGAGTAATGTAACGTCCTTCGAAGAACCGTTCTTAATTGGTTATCACAGTCTTAGGGAACACGTGCAACAGTGCAACATCCTTCGAAAAGTACCGAGGTTAGGTAACATACTCTTACAGAATACTCTGTTCAGCACCCTGAAGACATTTGGGTGAAAAATACTTGTGTAAGTATGATTCTGTCAAGAAAAACAGTCTTGTATGACACGGCGTCCAGACCCCGAGCTATGAATCTGGCCAATTCCGCAGGAAGGAAAGCTTAAACCTTTGAAGTCCGTACAGTTTGCTATAAACACGAAGAGTGATTGTTCGTTTATAGTCGATACAAGTAAACTAGTTATTCGTGGCCGTCACGATATTAGATGGATACGATTTTAATCACAATTCAAAGTAAACCTGTTGATAATCGATTAACACCAAACGGACACCCTATGAGTTACCGATATTTCATGCCAATGTCAACATAGATTTATTAGCCGGTCGTCAGGAACACTGGGTTACAGCAAGTAAATCTGAAGCAGAAGAAATGCATCACACGGTCTCGCTCCTTTGTAGTGTGTACAATACTCAATTTCTAAAGCTCGGAGGAACGATAAGAAAACTTCTTCAATATAAAATTTTTGTTACTAAATTTACAATTCCAAAAGTTGGTTCTTTCCTGTTCTTGGCGTTAGGACAAGTAAAAATTAAAAGCAAAAATTATAACATTCTTCTTCCATTAGCATGCACGAAAATTATGAACTTTGAAGAATGTTTCCGTTCATGTTTTCTAACATTCATATCTATAGTGTTCTAACTTTGTACGCCTGTTACAGCCCACCTTACTAATACGCCTTCGCCCACACGTGATAATATTTTTCAGTATTACTGAGACCGACGACGAGCTTAAAGTTAAAATTAAAGTCGGAAATGCTGGCTACTCTTCAGTTCATTATATTTGTCCCCCCGTCTGCTACCTAAAAGCCTAAATTTAGAATATAAAAAAGTATAATTTTACGCGCTATCTTTCTCCATTAGCGCCGAACTTGGTAATTCACTGCAACAGGACTGAAAGAGAACACTTTAACCTAAGTAGGACGAAGTAAAATGGAAGATGGAGAAAGGTACATAATAAGGATACTCATAAATTTCATTCTTCACCAATTATTACAAGGGTGACAAAATCACGGAGGATACCACGGATGGTACGTGTAGCGCCACGGATAGTTCATAAATGCGTGTAAATATTTAGTTAGAAAACCTGACGCGAAAGGAATACTTCGAAGAGATAAGCCTGCTTGGGAGGACAGGGACGGTATTAGAATTGATCCCAAAGAAACAGGATGTGTGGGTGTAAACTCGATTCCCTGCTCCCAGTGGGGGGGGGGGGGGGGGGGGG